>CM073772.1:9308761-9788857 GCA_037158775.1 Hetaerina titia
ATACCCAAGAAAATATCCCTAGTATATGTAATGCATAAGCCAAGTACAATAATACTTACCAACTTCAAATTTGATATCTGACGTCGCAGTTTCTTTCTAACTTATTTTTTGTATCCATGAAAGCATTTTAGTGGCATACTATATCGCTTTTTTTCTTTTTACGCATCAGTTTGTTAAAGCTGGAGTCGAATTATGTTCTTATAGAAAGTGTACGAAAGCATTCCTTTACCAGTCTACGATCACCATAATATTGCAATGTTATTGTCTTCGCATGCAAGATCACGTGTCACAATTTTGAAAGTATACTCGGCTTTATTCACGGAAAAAGACACACAGAATACATTTCAAGAGAATTCTTTTATACAAAAATATACGAAAATAACATTAACCGGAATAACATTTTACTCAGTCCAATATTACTCCGATTTAGGTTTTCATGATCCTTCTCGTTTCAAAGGCAGGCCTCCTTGCGTCAATACCTGGGCTCATAGTAGGGGTTATATCTGGGTCGCACGAGACCACGGTTGGCGCGATGAAACATGACGATCCTCTCGTCGTACTCCCTCTGCGCCGTTTCCCAATCCACTTTGATCATGTCGGAGAGTTTCTCGGCCGACATCACTATGGCCGCAATCGGGTTGCTGTTTGGAACCCTAGGAAATATGGACGCGTCGACCACCCTCAAACCCCCCACACCTCTCACCATAAGTCTATTGTTCAGCACCGCTTCCGGGTCGTCGTCGTTACCCATCTTAGCCGTGCCAGCCTGGTGGTTTTCCGGGCCCGTGTACCTCATGATTGTACAGGCCCAGTACTCATCCGTGCCAAACTCCTCCTCCTCGCACCCCGCGACGTTCGTGTCATTTAGCCGGAAGTCGTAGGATTCCAGGGCCTCCGTCTGTGTCACGTTGATCATCATCTTGATCCCCTCGATGAGCACCAGCAGGTCGTTCTCGACGCTGAAGTACTCCGCATACATGTCGGGTTGCTCAAACGGGTCGGTGGAGTGGAGCTCGAGGTGACCCCTGCTCAGCGGCAGGACGTTGGTGGGTCGGGCGGTGACGGTCGACCTGCCGCAGTCCCCTGTCGCGCGGCCGTCCGCGCACTCCATCGGTTGGCCAGTTCTCGAGCATCGCGCCGAGAACCCGTCGAAGAAGACCTGGAGGTCTGGGAATTCTTTGTCGTCTTGGTACTTGGAGACGAGGAAGGCCGTCCCCTGGGTGAGTCCAGTGGATGAGAGGGGGCCGTCGTGCTCGGTAACGTAGCGGTTGAGGGCTGTGAGATCCAGGCTTTGGTAGGCGGGCGTGGAGATGGTGAAGGATACGCCGACGGAGACGTGGTTGTGTAGATTTCTGCCGACGCCCGGGATGTCGGCCACCACGGGGATTCCCAGTTCGGAAAGGTGCTCCTTGGGGCCCACCCCGGAAAGCATGAGTAGCTGCGGCGTGTTCAAGGCCCCTCCCGACAGGATCACCTCCTTGGTGGCGTGCACTGCGTTCTTCTTCCCGCTCGAGTCGACGTACTCCACGCCCACGGCGCGGATTCCGTCGAAGAGAACCCTGGTCACGTGTGCGTTCGTGGCCACCCTGAGATTGGGCCTCTTATGGTTCGGTCGCAAGTACATCCTCGCCGTGGATGCCCTCTTCCCGTCGTCCACCATCATCTGCGCGATGATGAAGCCCGTTTGATTCCTGCCGTTAACGTCACCACTCCTGTACCCTAGCTCGATGCCGGCCCTGATCACGTCCTCGGACAGGGGTGGATGGTAGGGGAAGTTCTGCACTGTGAGGGGCCCTTCGAAGCCGTGAAACCCCTCATCCAGTTGGCCGCTGTTTCTGTTGTTCTCAGCCTTCTTGAAGTAAGGAAGCACTTCCTCATACCGCCAACCGTTTATCTTCCAGTCGTCATAAATTCTCCTGTTTCCCCGGGTGTACATCATTCCCTGCGGATAAAAATGTCCACGTTAAAACATGCATGCGAAGTTGTCATTACAAGTACGTTTTTCCGTAAAAATATTTCTTTGGGATTAATTCGTTTCCCAAGTGTAATCTCTGGTCTAAGATCAATCCCATCAAATGCCTTGGTATCTGTTTTTACGTGGATACCTTCATTGCAAAACATGCTTGACACCTATGATACCTTACTGGAATACCTTATGTGAACATGCTAACCAACCATTATGACCTTGTTGAATCGAAATGGTACCTATAGAATTTGGACGACAAACCATTTTGGGATTGTGTTTTATTCTATTGAAGACAAACAAATAGGAAGGTTTTTTCAAGCGTATTGTTTTCATACGAGATAAAAAGTAATCTGCAGTTCTTAAATGGCTGGAAATTTGTTCTCAATTTCCCTTGCAAACGCTAATAAAATCCGTGTGACAAATTCTTCTACCTGTTTAAAAGAATGACACATTCATTATGAATGTCAATGTGTATTAAATTATCTAAACGATAAAAATTAAGGAGGCTGAGTAAGTAAAGAGTGAGATATTAAGAGTGAGCAGTGGGATGTTTGTGGACCGTATTATATTGTGAAAGGAAGAATATAAATAGATGAAAGAGAATAGGTATTTGTTGAACATTAAATCAATCGGTCAATAATTCTGGTGTGTATACATCCCCTGCCAAACACCCTGGCGATGGCTTTTAGGGTATATATAAATAAAATATAAAAGTAAACATGAAATGGGGAAAAAAGTATGAAAAACTGAAGAAAAAAAATCGTAAAGAGAAAGATTTGAAGTTTTGAGAAAATACCTAATAATTCCAAGATTTGCAAGTCTTCAGATGCCTTTTGAAACCTAACTCTATTTTAGATTCCTTGTAAATTATCCTTACTGTATTCCGGCTGATTTCCATCTGAATTCCCCCACTTAGTTTTCTTTTCCTCTTAGCGCTCGGGAAACCCAAAGAATGTAATCCTACGCCCTCCATTATCCCGGCGCCATTTCCTAAATATATAATCGGCATAGAAGTCGTTGCGTCGTGATTTCTCTTTTCCTCGAGTAACTTGAAACAAAAATATTCTTTTGAAAGTCCCCTCCATCAGCTTCACCAAAGGCTTTCTCGGTCTCACCCTTTCCCTCAAACCTCTCATTTTCTCTCGCATATCCGTTTTGCTATTCCCCAATATTTCGCAGCAAAAATCGCGCCCTCGTCATGGGACACTCTTCGGACTCACGTTCATCGCTCCCGTTCCCGCCACCATCTTGCCCCTGGGCCATCTGCACACGCCACCGGCGGAGAGGCACGCCCTCTTCTGGGGCTGGGTCGTGTACTTCCAATCCAAGTCGCTCCCCACGGCGGCCACGGCATACGCCGGGACCTGCGTCGCCGTCGCCTCCTCGGGGCCCGCCTCCAGCAGCAGCACCGACCACGGCTTGCTCCCCGATAGGGGCCTAGACTCGGAGAGACGTGAGGCGACCACGGAGCCGGCCACCCCCGCGCCGACCACCACGAAGTCGTAGGCGGGCGCCGGAGGATATTCCGAGGCGTCCAGCCCCAGTCGGCGACACGGGTCCGCGATGTCGCACCGCGACAGGATCAGGGCCTCGACGATGCTCATGAAGAGCGCGAACCCGGAACTGCAGCGGCCGCTGATGAGGTCGGGGGTGTCAGCGAAGGAGCAGCCGCAACAGGACGAAGACATGATTGTTTTGTCTGTCTGCCAGAAAGGAGCCTGCCATTGTAGAAAGAAAAGGACCCCGGTTGATTGTTTTTCACTGCTCCGTGTATCACAGTTCATCGCAACGTCAGTCAAATATTTTTTCAAATTTTAGTACCCTGCAAGCCACCTCTAGAGTGTGTGGCAGGGGGTGATAAGACACCACATTACTTTTGACCCAAAATACTTTTCCCTCATAGGGTGGTCGGACAGTGCTATTCCGATCCCATATCGTTCGGGAAAAATGGCATCTTAAATCTACCTGTTCAACAGTTAGTTTCTCTAATTTTATTGACATGATTTGGATACGCTTCTATGTTTACCATAACAACGTTTAACAAATCTAGCTCCTTTACGCTGCACGCGATTCAATTCGGCAATCAATCCAACTTCGTGAGGATCCCATTAATACTAGCAGTATATTCTAAATGAGGCCGAGCCAGCGAAAGATAACATTTCTCCTTGACCTTTTCGTCACATGTAACCAGTACTCTTCTGATAAATCCTAATTTTATGTTAGCTTCTCCACATATTCTCCATACGTATATACTCTTCCTCGAACCAAAATCATCCATGACTCTTGTATAGAATCCGGGAAGTTAACATTTTCGTAATCCATGTTTCCTACTGCTGTAGTCTCACTTCAGTTGTATAAGGGCAAATGGTTCCTTATATCGATCGATCTATAAATTCTCCCTCAGGTTCTGCTCACCAATGTAATGAGGTGCTCAATTCATTCTTCTGTTTAAGCGTTAAACTTGAATTATTCCTAAGTTACTTTGTTCAAAGTCGTGTGTGTTTTCCGTGGCCAACTCAGAATATAATTGGTATAATTTGTTCATATCTTCAGACGATAATGAGGTAACTATCTCATATGTGCTGTTCTCTAAGCTTCATAAAATTTTTAAAAAAATATTGTTTCTTTATTAGATATTACCAGTTCAGAATTTTTACTATACCGTGTTATTGACCACGCTGTGTAGTACTTGCTAAACATTCCACAAGAGTATAGTTTCTCACTGCGACTTGCACATCTCGTAAGGTCTCGGTATTCACGTAAATCTACCTAGTAACTGACTAAACTAGCTGGGCACGTCATAAAGTGTATTTCGAATTGTTCAGAGCGTTTTTTATAAGAAAGAAACGCAGACAGAGTAATGGTTAATAGTTCTGATCATCAGATGCACACCTAAATGATCTGCGATGGGCGCCAGGAAATTTTAAATGGATATAAAAAAAGAGAAAAACATCTTTCACTGAATTTGCTTGCTCCTGCGATGCCCGATTCTCTGTTGCAGGTGTTTAAAGAACAAAGCTCGTAGTTTCAACTATCCATCGATCATAAGAATGATTACGTGGTTACTCAAAAATTTCACGGTGTTCTAAACATTTTTTTTTAATGAAAACCTCTTTATGTGAGGGTGTATTTGTTTCAGTTTTTGTTCATTATTTGGTTGGTGTCAATAGTAAAACATTTAAGCTTAACATAAAATCATCAATGTCAATCGGTAGCGTACCCCTGAATCTTCTCATTCGGCGTGATTGGACCCATTTTTGTAAACTCGACCACTGCGCTGAAATTAAACCGGTAAAATGAGAATATCGTAACAGTTAGACCTTTTACATTGAACTCCTTGACCCGCTTTTCTTTACCAGTTGACTAATACATCTAAGTTCGCATTTTTCGCAAAAAGGCAAAATATGAGTGAAACGACGGTTTACATGGGGACCTGTCCCTGTGAGTCACCCTTGGATATGGATGACTGGCCAAACAGCCTGCACCCTCCTGAGCTCACCTGCATTTTTGCACGCGTTACCCTATACGCCGTCACTATGGGCATAGGAGGCGGTGAATGTGTTCAGGCACGTGGATGCAGGTGCCAGGGCGCTAAGAATGGATAGAAGGACAATTATTTTTATGCGTTCGCAGAGGAAAGAAATAGCTCCCCAGCCACCAATGATTGCGTTGCAAAAACAAGATTTTTCACACAAATCAAATAGGTATACGAAAAGTGATAACATCCATTTTTAACTGCCTTTTTATGATTAATTTTCGGTCGATAACTTCGAAATCGATAATCGTGGAATGACACGTGGGTCATTTAATGCAAAAACTAAGGCGATCGGATAAGATTTGTTTTTAGTAGGCCCTTCACCTCTCACTAAATTGCTGTTTAAGTTTCAGCTGTACCCTCAACGTCGTTTCATTTTCACAGTCGTTTGAAGCATAAAACGTTTGTTCATTTGGAAAAATGAAAAATAATGAGTTTCGTGTGGTGATCCTTCTACTCAAATTGGTTAACACCAAAAGAGATCAAAACCGAGTTGAATGGAGTTCATGGCACATCTGCTCCTGTGTTTGCGACTGCGTACAATTGGGTAATTCAGTTTAAACGTCACCGTATATCTACAAATGATTAGCATTGGCCAGGACGTCCAGTGGAAGTGACTTCCTTCTTAATGATTGGCCAAATCCACGAATTGGTTTTTGAATGGACGACGAATCAACGTTCGAGAAGTAGTTGAGGTCACAAGCTTGCGTATCACAAGGTGCAGTGTTTTCAATTTTGTGCGAAAAATATGGTGTGAAAAAAATCTCGTCAAGATGGGTTTTCTCTTAACGGAGAATAAACGCAATCGGATGATCGAATCGGAGGCTTTTTGAGCACTTTTCCATCGCAATGCTGACTGGTTTCTCTGTCGTTTTATGACCATGGACGAAATATGGATCTCTACTACACACCCCAGAGACAAATGAACAGTCGTAACGGTGGGTTCCTAAAGGCGAAGAAAGTGAAGACGGTAAAATCTGCCGTAAATGTGATGGCAACAGTTATTTGAGGTGCGCGCGGAATCATCTACGTGGATTACTTTCGAAAAGGACAAACGATAATTGGAAAGTACTGTGTGTCGCTCTTGCACCGGTTGAGCGAAGAAATCAAGAACAAACGTCCTGATTAGACAATGAAAAAAATATTTTTTATTAAGAGTATTAAGTTTTCTACACACCTGCCCTGTTTCGAAGGTGGAAATAATTGAATTGTAGTTCAAGTTTTTTACATTATCCACTTTATTCACCAGAGTTGGATAACAGTAACTTATTCTATTTTCAAACTGTGTTAAATGGGTTGGCGGAAAACGATTCACGTCTGACTAGGAAAAATGTCCATTTTGACTATCTTCCAAAATCCTTCTTTTTAGACGGATAAAGTTGTAGAAACGCTGGTTTCCCTAAACGTGCATCGAGCTAAAAGGAGACTATTGAAGAACAAACAAAATCCACCCAAAATAGCTGTTGATAGCCCAAGTTTTTCCATTTTTTTGCTATTTATTGTCGTTTAGAACTACTAATCAAATTTGAAAGGAATTTTTTAACATAAAAATTTGTTTTTTTACATCACTCATTTTGTTTATACATTTAAAAAATACATTTATTCCCTTTGCGACGTATTTGCATGTATAAACAGGATCGGAAGATAATGTAATAGTTTTTTTAAAAGAGATTTAAAATTGCAACCTAACTATGAAAGATGATATTGGTTTTTCAATATTTCGTGAACTCCAACTGAATTATCTGCTTGCATAGATTATTCAGGATACGGGTTCGGAACAGATTTCTGGTACGACTTAGGAAATGATTTCTATCATATACGCAAACATATACTCTCTCGGAATTTTTCCTATTATCTTGTAGAAATTATAATATTAATTTGTTCTAATAGAAGTGAGATATAATCTTTATTGCTTTCAGACTACTCTATTTCTCATGCCTTTATATGTCGATAGTACGAGAATTTTTCAAAATACCCTCGTAATTACATTTCATGGGTGACTGGTAAGCACCGACCATTTTGAACAGCTGTGTGGATTTTATTTCTTTATAATTAATCTAGTTCCAATGTGATGAAGTGGCATATGTTTGCAGTATCGGAAAAGAAGGAAAAAATTCGTGGAATCGTATAAAGTTGAAAAATACATTATCACGACTAGGATTCGCTGAAATTGTACACAACTTATATGCTCAGGAAAAATGACTGTAATCCAGCGATATTCCTTATTTTTTTATATATTTTCTTTAGCTGAATGCAACGCTCACGCCAAACATGCAGAAAGGCGCGGCGTGCTATTAACTGGAACACATACAGTTTTAAAACGGGGGGGGGGGGGAAGACAACGATATCTGCGAATCGCTATTGAATTCTTTTACGTTGAACTCATTGAATCAACTTGTCACTCCACCAACTAGTGTAAGACACGTTTATTTCCCGATGATGCAGTGGTTTACCGTGATACGTGATCCTGAGGACACAGCGGATTTGTCAGATGTCCTTACGGCTAAACAATGCTGGTGCGACACTTAGAATTAAACTTTAAAAAGTGCGTAGTCATAAATGTTTGGATCAGGAGACATTCCCACCCGAACGCCTACTGAATTGGGATCACTGAAATGGAATACGTTGACTCAATTAAATACTTTGGCGTTGCCCTCACTCACGATCTCCCCTGGGTGAAACACATACTAGGAATATGTGGAAAAGCTAACAAAAATCAGGATTAATTGGAAGAGTACTCGGCAAATGTGACGAAAATGTCAAAGTGAAATGTTAAATGTTGCTGGTTAGGTCTCATTTAGAATATGCTGCTAGTATTAATGGGACCCTCACGAAGTTGGATCGATTGCCGAATTGGATCGCGTGCAGCGTAGAGGAACTAGATTTGTAAACGTTGTTATGATAAGCTTCGTAGCGTATCCAAAATATTAGCTAGGCCGGGAATCACTCACGGAGCGAAGGTTAAACTACAGATTGAAGCTGTTGCATAAATTGGAATTAGGTATTTTTGGCAGTGATGTTGAAAATGTATTATTACCCCCATCTAGTACTGTGGTAGGAGAGATAATCTTAATAAAATTAGGGGGATGAAGAGTGGAACAGATAGATTTAAGATGTCAGTTTTTCCACAAACGATAGGGGATCATAATAACATTGTTCGACCGCGCTATGGTCATATTCTCCTTAAAATTATTCTTATGTGTATTCACCCCCTGTTACACACTCTGGCGGTGGCTTTCAGGGTATATATATAAATTAAAAATAAATAAATAACGTAGTGTGGTTAGAGTTTTCGTCGTTTATTGAACCGAGGGCTGAGGGTTCAAATCTCCTATGATGTATTCGTGCGTCTTCATGGTAGTGTTAGGAAGCGCAAGACCATTGCGGTTTTTTAATTGAAGTTACTTATTAATGCCTCATAATTGTTAATGGGTGAACTGGCATCCTGAGCATTCCCGAAATAACTTTTTCTTTCAATATTCACTCTTCACATAAATATCTCGCCTCGTGTGAATGTTAGGGACTGATTTAAGAGCTGCCTGAGCAAGTAGTGTTTACGCCGGCTCACCTTGTTAGTTTATCGTTGCCCTGGGGTACTCTTCTCCTCCGCGTGAACTTTCCCCTGGGTCACGGCTTGTGTTCTATTGGCGGTGTCCCGTAGCTCCTTCCTCCCCGTTCTGCCCCGATCGCGGCAGAACTCGAGGCTTTTAAGCTCCGGCGGCCTTCTCTGTAGAACACCACGCTCTTGGGTGAGGGGAAGCGTGGTATTTTGGTGGGGGGCCTCCACCTCTCCACCAACCCCTCGATGAGCCATCGTCCTCTCCGCATCCCCACCCCTTTCCGTCGGCGTGGGATACCACCTCATGTGTCTTCACTGCTCCGCGTATGTGCACGGGTTTCCTCGACTGTTGTGCAAGTCTCCCCGGGGGTCCTCAAGGGGTGCCCGGCGGATCTTCCTTATCAGATGCACGTGTGGCAATGATGTCTCCCGATTATCTGGACGTGGTCGCGGTTTGATCTCCGGGCTGCAAAGGAAATTGAACCTGAATGGAAGGCTGGAGTGCGAGCGGGAGGGGGGCGCTTAGGGAAGGGGGAGGAGGGGTGTCGTTGAGGGAATTCATTGCCTTGAGTGCACACGGCGACGCGTCATCCACTCCGCTCGCATCCTTTTGCGAAAGGTGAGTCGCTTCCACTCCTGCGGCGGATTTCCAAAACATGACAGATATTGCTTACAGGCATTCCGACAATTTTCGCGGTCATTCCACGGGCGGAATTGGGATTCGTGGGCCGTTTGACCTGCACCGATGATGCGCATTAACCAACAAGTAGCAGTTGGGTTAAGGGTCTCCGCGCGCTCTTCCTAGTTCCTATTAGGACGCGCCTTGATGGAATCAGTCATTCATCCATTTAATGTAGCCGCTAATTCCACCATCTCCGTCTAGCTAGTGACGAGCATCTTCGTTTTGTAAGTTCTTGAGTTTGAGGTTTGACTAGGAATGGCTTTGGGACGAAAAATTATGCCGGTTGATTGAAAGCTACTCTGATAATACTGTTCTGTTATAGGACATTGAATTTTTGTCATACTTAAATGGTTCAATGGCATTCAAACTTGTTGTCCCGGGACATTACTTCACGGTTTTATTTTCCTTTCGTTTGCGACCTATGTTTCTGCATCCTTATTTACCAATCAAATGCTCTAATACCGCTGACCTTTTTTTTTTGTCTAGTAAATTATTTTTCGCATTCTCCTAAATGATGTCATTCATTTGACACATCTATGAGTATAATCGAAACCTGTGTGCCGTGTACTAGTCAAAGAAAAATTAATGGAATGACAATCGTTTCTTAATGATCCCTCCCATGATTTCGGATAATCTGATGGAAGAAGCTGAGATGGATACCGCACCTGTTGAGATCCTTAGAAGTACGGAAACTTAAAAAAATTTGAAATATCTAAATGCGTCAATAAATGTTTAACGTAAAAATTTTCCTGTTTTCTTTTAATCTCATTGCTGATTGAGTCCGTTTTATTATTAGTCTTTTACTATGATTTCACTAATTACGGAGCAAAGAAATAGTGATTAGATGTCCGAATCAAACCCTCTGTTCTCGGGTAGAGAACTCCTTTTGCAAGTCCGTCGCGAATTGCCTCGCCCCGCTCACATCTCCCCCAGAGTATATGGGATAGACCTCACCCCTACATCACGCTTCACGGAGCGTGAAATCGCAGATTCATTCCTATCCCGCTCACTGTTTCCTGGTAATCTAGAGTCGTAACATTAGTTCTGGCGGAGTTGTCCAATGAAAAGTCTTCGGTATGAAATGCCACAAAGTTTCATTCGTGCAAAATCTCAATTTTTCACCTTTGTCGATAAGGACCGACGGGCATGCGTAGGTTCTCAGAAATATGTTTCTAGAGGTTTCTAAAGAAATACGTCTCATTAGCGACGTTGGAATAAAACGCCTTTGGCTAAAATTCTCATTTGCAAATGAACTTTAATGTAGAGACTTTATGAAGCTCGAAACTTGTAAGGACAGAAAAAATGGTAATAGTTTTTATTTCCGGAAGATTACAGATTAAATTTCTTGCATAAATTAGGACTTCTCTTTACCAGTAATGTTGAAAATGCATTATTAGACCCATTTTAATACGGTAGGAGAGATCATTTCAATAAAATTAGGGAGATTAAGTGTAGAACAGATGGATTTTTAGATGCCATTTTTCCACGAACGATAAGGGATCAGAGAATAATATTGTCCGACGGCAGTAGGGTCATATTCGGGTCAAAATTAGTCGGCTGTGTATTCACCCCCTGTCACGCACTCTAACGGTGGCCTGCAGGGTGCTAAAATAAATAACAAAGATAGTTAAAAATATTTTTATAGGGTGCAGGAATAATATAGAATTGGTCTATTGTGAAAAGAATGCATGAGATGATATTCTGAATTCACGGCACACGTGTAGTTTCTTCGTTCATTGTCGATTTCAAATGTTTGCTTTGAGGACCCATGGCCGAATCGAAACTCAGTTCTCCATTCCATCTAATAGAGTTTCTAAAAGTGGTAGCAGTGGAAGTGGTAGGACCTCTTTGAATGTGATATGCTAAAAAAACAAAAATAAATTAGAAAACCCTTGTGATAAGTTGTCATCGTCATTTTCTGTCCATTGACACCGAAATGAAGTGTGCTGTAGATTCTTAGCCATGCAGAAAGAAAAGCAAAGTCGGAATAGGGTTATTATTAACTGGAACAACGATCTATGAAATTAAAATTCTTAAAGTATTCTCTTTTACCGGTTATTTTCATTTGACGATGCACATTCATGCTAAATAACAGGTAGTTTGTTGACTGGGAAGTGCACCAAAATGTATGATGGACAAAAAGTATGTGACAATATCAGGCCAGGTGGTCGTGTTCCAAAATGACAAAATACATGGTTGCAGTTTTCCACGTAATGATAAAATGTTACAGCTAGTATCCATGGCAATGTACCATTTTGACGTATAATTATTAATTGACTCCCAAACGTTGTTATACGTCTCTTCGGTGTGACTTTGCAAGAGTGTTTTTGTCATGATATTGGCGGTAAGTTCACTGATAGATTATTATTTTGGGAGGTACACTAAAAGTGAAGACATTTGCCTGAATTATGATAGAAGGACACTTAAAAATGGAGGCAGCAGACTGTCGAGGTCACGGCATATCCTGAATTAAGTTATTAGTGAGAAGGAGCGAAGAGGCGGGACGATATAATGGGTGGGATCGAAGGAAGGATACCGACATGGTTTGGACAAAGAAGAAACGAGAAACGGGAGTCCTTGTGAGTATGGAATTGGAAACCACCAAACAGAAGGCAAACGGTATGGTAAGAAAAATTTGGAGGAATGGAGTACGAGAGGCGTATGTTCTCCTTGCACTGGGGGATAGCAACATCCATGACAGAGACATATGACGAGGGATGGTGAGAATGGATAAACGCTTTAAACTCGCCTCAAGATAAAGGTCTGTCGGAAATTGACAGAGAAGAGAAGGCGGCGTTTGGAGGAGGTGCTAAAGGCCTGTCGGCATTGGCCAACTCTTACCAGGAGGAGCTCGGGAGACCGCGCCCCGGGTTCCCTCCCGACGAACACCGGCCCTCGTTGAGGTGCCCTCCGCGTGGTGTCCAACTGGGGAACCGGAGAGCCGCTGTAGCATCCGTCCGTCAGCACTCCCGGGAACTCCGAATGGATCCGCCGGAGAGACTCCGCCAGCTGCCCCCGATTCCAGAGTCGAGTAGGTTCAAACGTTGAAAAATCACTGGTTTTGGTCTCTGGCTCGCACGACGGAGGGAGGCAGAGGCACGGCGGGTATTCGGCCCTTGGAACATTTCCTCCAAGTCATGTTTTTGTTTCTCTCAATGGACCCGCACCTCGCGGGCTTTTCCTTTCGTAAATGCTTTTCGCGTGTCACTCGCAAATAGCTATATTTAGTGAGTCCGTTGACATCTTTTGGGATAGTGGCTACTGGAATTCAGCTCGGAGGAAATATTTGGAAAGTTGTATGATCCTAAAAATTTTCATTCCAGCGAAAATTTGCTGTAGGACATGTTTCGTCAACACTTACGGTGCGAGTCTGTCTTTCGAATAGTCTGTTTTATGTCATTGCCAAATTGTTAAAAAATAATCTTAGAAATCTTTTCACATAGTCATAGAAACCTCTTTTCATGTTGGTACAATGGTGCGTTGGAATGCAAAGGAAAACATTACTATTGTTTAAGGATAAGACTGGAATGACCGCGGGGAGATGTAGCACACCAGTGGGCGCCACAGAGATTCGAGGTTGTTTACCAGTAAAACGGTGCCTTCAGGCCACTAGTGGTCTCCGATGGCCGTTTTTTTGTGTCGCCGACAGTAGGCAGTGGACTGACGGCTTCTGGAGGCAAAGAAATGTATATTATTCTCAATTCTTCTTATATTGACCCACCATTCCTCGCAGTCGATTTTGTTTATTTCCAGGCTTGATATCCTGTTTGGGGAAACCGTAATAAGGCACCTCCCGAACCAAATAGTACTTTTACTTGCAAAACGCATTAAGCAAAATGGGTGACTGCTAAGAGAGCATAATAGAAGTTGTTGTGCGAACTGTGGTATTGGTGGAACGTAAATCAGCTTATCATCTCGAGATGTGGCATGCCATTCAGATGTGCTGTGTTTTACCCTGAAAAAAATTCATTGTTAACACTTGCATGCAATGTGACGCCCAGAAAGCGCCATCGAGCCCCGAGACCAGATTTCAGCGTGCGTCCCTCAGCTCTATACCCTATCATCTTGAATATTTTGCGCACACCAGAAACACCTTTTACATTTATTGCATCACGTATTGGTCCACGTATTCTTTTTATTCAATACTTTCATGCGTTTGAGTTAAGTATTATCCCACATTTTGATCTTCCCTTATGTAGGTATATTTATAAAACACGATTGAAAAATAAGACATCAATAAACATATATATTTATATACATCGATGATGCGGAAGCACTCACGAGAGCAATATAACTTTTGGATGGCGCAATAGAACATAGAATAAAATCTAATCATCATCAATATTGACACTATACTAGCAGTCATCCTTATCACACCAAACGTTCAATTCCAAACTCTCTCTCTATCCGCGGACATCGGATTTGCAACACCACAGCTACCCTCAACAAATACCTCCACAATCTACACCATGCACTCCACAAACGCGGTTTCCCAGAAAAGCTCCTACAGGATAAAATCTACCGCTCCACCCGACCACACACACCAGAGAATAACAACCCCACATCCAACGCAGAACTCAACCTTTGCACAACCTATTTACTCGGATCCCACAGACTGAAAACCCTTCTTAAAGAACTTTATTCTATTTTACACGACAATGACGCGACCTCATCCTTACTGCCCCAATGCCCCTCTGTTGCTTACAGACGACCAGCCAATCTCAGAAACCTTCTGAGATCCACCAACCCTTTGGAACCCCGCCCTGACAAATTCCCTCTTATTTCCCCAACTTGCAATCGCCCCCGATGTAAAACATGTCTGCTGATCAGATCTGCTCCCCTCTCCCCACACTCCCTCATTGTCCCTTCATCCCGTACCCACGCGAACTGCCTCTCGAAAAATACTATCTTTTTTCATGCAAACAATGGAATTCATTCTACATAGGCGAATGTATTACCCCCTTATCCATTCGAATGAACAATCACCGCTACTCCTGTAATTCTGCTTCACTCTCTTCTCTTCTTATCCTTTTACACGCGATTTCACACAACCTATCATTCGACGAATGCTTTTCCCTAACAATTCTAGAATCCCTACCCGATTCAGCCACCAACATAGAGGTGAGAACTCGCGAATCCGCATACATTCTATATTTCCGATCATTTAAAATCCCCTCCCTGTTACGCCATCTTTAATCCCTTCCCAGCAGCCCCTAAACCTTCCGCCCCCCTTCTTCCCTCAAGACCTCTCAGTCTGACCTGAAGAAGGCCTCGGAGTAGGTCGAAAGCTCAAATAATCTAAATTGTGAGTGTTCTTTTACGTGTAATCTGTTTTATACTATATATATATATATACACACACACACACATATATACTTATAGAATTTAATATTATAAAATATAAAACCTTATTTTAATATCTACATCTATTAATATTTTCTATAATCATAATATTTTGTGATCCTTCCTTTATTATTTTCTGAGAACATTTTTGTGCCACTCCCATTTGTCTATTTTGCGTTGAACAGTATATTATTATTATTGCTAATCTACCTATTTCGGTAGTTTTTCGATGGACACAGCCTACAAAACGGTACAGTGACAATTTCCTGGTCTCTCATAACTAAAGAAAACCCGACACTCACTTGAAAATCTGATTTTAGGCCCCTCTTCAACTATGTATCCTTTCTTCCTTCCTCCCTTCATTTCGTCCAATATCCATTACGTCCACCTACTCTATCTCCGCTTGCCTAAAATTCTCCCCAAAAGCACGGTCCTCAGCATCCCATCGCCATTCAAAATTATCTGCATCCATTTTTTCTTTCTTCTTTGGAATTCTACCAACAACCCCCTCTCCGAATAGTGTTGTCTATCAGTTGTGCCATGACCGTAGACATCCCTACGTGATACGCGTGACATCATGAAAATCAATTTAAAGCACTATCCGCGTAGATTAACTACATGTTATTACTTAGGAGCTGCTTTCATAACACATAAAATTCAATAACCGACGATTAAATTTTATGTGCTGTGCAGTATAGTTTACCTATAACTCTGTTCTCCTAAATTCATGGAGATACAGTATTTTTATAATTATTATCAATGCTTAGAATGCCTACATTAAACACCTTTGAGTACTTAAACTTTTATGAATTAATACTTACAGGTATGCTTTCCAAAAATTCTATTTCGTCGTTTAGCTGTTGGATACCTGCATTATATTTATTATAATTCTATCCTATGTGTGACTTGTGGATGAGCCCTTGCAAATTAGAGGCAGAGATAGATCCTTTTATCTTTCTTGCTCTCCTTTCGAGTCGTGGAGTTAGATCTGTGGTGAACATAGTCGTGGATTTAGATCCCACCCCACCAGATATACTCCTCGCGTCATGCATAAATGAATGTTTTCCTCGCCCCTTGTATTATATAATTTCATTGATATTATAATAATTCCAGCGAAACCGGCATTCAATCCCCAGTTTGTTACCAGCAAGTACGTTTAGGGCACCGACCGGTCTCGCTTTTCTATTTGTTTTATTCAAATTCGGCTGTGGCACTTGTCGCACCAATCACAGCGATGATTTCAAACTTCATTTAGAAAGACTGTTCCATTTGGGCTTAAAACAATAGGCATCCGTGAGTGATATACACCCTATCTTTTGGTCAGTTTCTCTTGTTCTCTCAACTTACCGCATTGTTTTTCTTTCCAGGTGAGTTCCATTATGTGAATGTTGGCGTGTTTGTGGCATGCTTGGCGTGGCCTCCAGCTCCTTGGGTGCGTATTCACTGTCGTGTCTCATACATATACACATATATATACACATTCAAACACGAAATCCCGCCATTCGGCGAACAAATATTCATTCACATAGAAATAGAGATAAGGAAAGGGGAAAGGAACATACATAAAGGATGAACACAGGAGAGGTGGGGAAGGCGGAATCAGGCAGACCACTAATGTATATATATATATATATATATATATATATATATATATATATATATATATATATACAATATTATTATATATGATATATTATATATATATATATATAATGTAAATGGACTAGTCCCCCGAAACACATAAAAGAGGGACTCATTGGGTCTCGAATTTTCGGTGGCGCAGCCACCTTTCTGAAGAGGAGTTAGGAATAGAACTCTGTGTTTGTGTCGACTAGTCCATTTACATTATATATATATATATATATATACATATATATATACATATATATACATATATATATATATAATATATATATATATATATATATATATATATATATATATATATATAATACACGTGGGTCGCGGTAGTCCAGTGGTGGTCCAAATATATATAAAACACGTGTTGGTTGCGGTTGTCCAGGGGGTAGAGCGTTGGACTACTGACCGGAGGGTCCCGGGTTCGATTCCTCTTCGGCAAGGCACTCTGGGCACCAGCAGCTCCAGCCAAGCTAAGTGATTTTTCGGGTACCAGATCTTCCTGGTAAACCATAGCCGGCACAGGTAAAGGAACTGCCCCCCCTACCCTGATGTGTGTATTTCACACGCCGTCGGGCTTAGTACTGGGTGAACTGTACCATCACTTACCCAACTGACCTTCGGGTTGATTACTGTGTTTATGGTTTATATATACACACCCAAAAACACATCACAATTTTGTTTTGTTAATATTTCGTTGGTGCAACCACATTTGTCTAGGAAGTACGGGCCCTGGGTGGGAGAGGAGTGTAGGCGCAGGAAAAGGGGAAGGGAGAGGGAGGTTTTTGGGGTTGGTCGGCAGAGTGGGGGTCGACGGAATGGTGGAGGGTATACCCCACATAGTGGGCAAGTTTCAGTCCTGGGTCCGAGCAAGCCCCCAGACGCCAAATGCATGCCGCTTCTAGGGTTTGGAGTTTTAGGGGTATGTCTGGAGGGGGAGGAGAGGCAATAATTGACACATTTATACGACCGTTAAATGAGACATTATGGCAAGTTTGGGTAATGATAGAGAGGCTAATGCCAAAGAGGGTTTGTATTAGGCGCGGTGATTGTTAATGAGGATTTTAAGGGGTATGGTGCACTGTCCAACGTTGAGGGAGGGAGACAGTTTGAAGTTTAGATGGTAGATTGATTTGCGGGGTTTGCCTGAGGGAATACGATGAATGGGAGAGAATTGGTAAGTTGAGAGGGGAGGCGAGGAATGGTGAAAGTGGGACACGTTTCACATATTCCTATTCTATTCCAGGGTTCTGGAGTGGATTTGTTAATGACAGAGGATTTAGTTTCAAGATACGTGGGTTAAATTAAAATTATTTATCATGTTAAAATATTTCATATTAATATCATTCATATAAAGGTAATTCATTATTTTTTGTCAAACCTCACTGATCGTTTCGCTTGGTGCCTCTCAGCAATTAATTCGTCGCGACATGAAATTTTCTTGAATCCGCCATCTTTTGGGCACACAGTGTGCTTTTCTTCATGGAGAGTGTATTTTCGGCGATTCTGCCATCTATTTGCACCTTTTGTGAATGGTCATTTCCTGCCCTACGTTCTATTACCCCTGATGTGAGTTGCTTGTTTTTGAGAAATATTTCTATTCTTAAAATGCTGCAAAGGAAATTCCTATTTCGAAGCGGGGAATATTCGGTACCCGCATTGGATTTGAAATGGTGTAAGAATCAGTTGTTGGTACCACGTTTGGTAAGGGATATTGAGATAGAATTGTATAAATGGTTGCAGATTGGAGTCCACCTTATCTAATGTATCCCTGTCCGTGTTATTTCTTGATCATATTTTGCGTTTTTCTTAATCCTGGAATGCGAAAAACTTATGAATTTATTCTTTGAAATATCTATTACACCATTTGTACGTGTACGTGTGTAGTCCTCTCCGCCAAGTCTTCTCGGTGTTTTAGTTTCTTTAATAAATGATTTTTTTCAAATTTAGGTTTGCTCAAGTCCGCCATGTCATACTTAAACAGACCCATATTAAGTAAATGAATATCTAATAGCTGATAATGTGATAACGATTCCTCTTAAATTAACGTAGGTTTCATTTTTGTACATTCAATTGGCAATGTGAGCATTGAGGAACAGGTTATTTTTTCGGGGAAATAATTTCATATCCATTTACGTTGCAATCCTTGTACGTGGGTCATTCAATAACTCCTTAGAAAATCCTAGAAATGCCGCTCGTGGTATGGGGAATGTTTACTTTCAGTTAGACTCATCTTTGCTTGTCTCTGCACTTCAGAGTTCTCCATTCGCTTCTGTTACAACTAACGCGGATGGAGAAACCGAAAGTACAGAGACAAGTAGTTTAACGCCGAGGAAACCTTCGTGCGAAGACTCATCTTTCACTAGACTGCTGTTTCAGCCAAATCCATAATGTGGTTTCATTTTCATAGTAATTTGAAGCAGCAAACGTTTTTTCACTTGGAAAAATGAAAAAAATGAGTTTCGTGTGGTGGTTAAACCCTTCTATTCAAATGGCTTAACACCAACAGAGATCAAAATCGATTTGGATTGTGTTCATGGCACATCTGCTCCTGTTTTTACGACCATATACAATTTGATAATTCAGTTTAAACTTCACCGTATATCAACATCTACATAATATCACGCAAGCCGCCTCTAGGGCGTGTGGCGAGGGGTGTCAGGTCACCACCTGTTAAAGAGGACTAGACCATATGCAAAATCAACACATCCATGCAAACCTGTACTCACTGTGGCGTAACCATTCATGCAAAACCCTTTTTCAACTTACACGCATGCAGTTACATATACTATCAACTAGCAAACAATTGCACCTTAGAATGCAGTAAAAATTTATCCAATATGGTGCAAGCTAGAATTTGACAAGTAAAAGCAAAATTCCACGACCACATGGACATGCGGATACAAATGATGAACATTGTTCAAGACTTCAAGTGGAAATCACTTCCTCAAAAATTATTGACAACATCCACAAATTGGTTTTGAGTGAACGATGAATCAGCGTTCGCGAAGTAGTTCACAATCGCAAGGTACAATGTTTTCAGTTTTGAACGAAAAATTGGGTGTGAAAAAAATTCATCAAGATGGGTTTTCTCTTAGCGGAGAATAAACGCAATCGAGTGATCGAATCGGAGGCTTTTTGAGCACTTTTCCATCGCAATCCTGACTGATTTCTGGTTCTATTCATAACTGGGGACGAAATATGGATACTCTACTTCACCCCAGAGACAAATGAACAGTCGTAACAGTGGGTTTTAGAAACGGTTTTTGGGCGAAGACTGAAAAATTAGTCGATAAGGTGATGGCTACAGTTCTTTTTTATGTAGAATCATTTACATCGAATACTTTCAAAAAGGACAAATGATAAATGAACAGTTGTTGTTATTATTATGCGTCGTTATTTCACCGGTTGAGCGTAGAAGTAAAAAAAAAGTCCTCATTTGCCAAAGAAGAAAATTCTCTTTCATCAAGATAATGCTCGGGGCCACACCTGGAAAGTTTTAATGCCAAAAATGAAGGAATTGAAGTTATAATGATTACAAAATCCACCTTATTCGGCAGCTTTGTCCGCCACTAAATGTTTTTATCTCCAAACTTGAAAAAAATAGCTCGGCAGAAAACGATTCACATCGAACAGGGAGGTCATTGCCAGCACAGATTCCTATTTTGGGGGCCTTCCGAACTATTCCTTGAATGGCTTAAAAAATTTAGAGAAGCTCTGGGAAAAGTGTATCGAGCTAAAATCATATTTTGTTTAAAAAACAATTTGGCCAAAATAATTTGTTTTCCTATATTTTCTAATGGTCCATTGAATGGAACGTGTATGTTTTCTGCTTCCATGTACAAAATTTCTCATGAAGTTTCTATCAGGCTGACCTTTAGTGTTCAGTGTCTTTTTGCCCTTTACTCTTCTGGGCAAATATCTTCCAGTTTTCATATTTGACCCATTTTAGTCAGCTACTTCAAACTCATTATCTTCACTGAGGCTTCAACATATGTACGATCATATTTGGGCTCTGTGCAATATTTGCTTTAGCACAGTGTACTATAGTTTAGATATGGAAATTTTGATCAAATAAGAGACAGAAATGGAAAACAGGAGGAATGAAACGGGTCAAATACTCGTCGAAGAATGAGAACCGCGCATGGCAAATAACATTGACCTGACGCCGGAATTTAGGAGATGATATTTTCTGCATATATTCACTTTTGTGTCGATTTGCAGTTAGTAATGGACACTGCAGGTGTGAGAAAACGGAAATTTAAGTCGGAATGTCTAACATATAATGGGTGCTATTTGATGTGCAAAAGAAGGGCAAGAAGGACTCAATTTTAATTTTTTTACAGATCTTCAAAATGCGAAAGACGGTTCTCATTCCTATGCAAATTTTTAAATCATAGTCAATTGAATGTATACAATTTATTTTACGTACAACCGTAGTTATTTTTGTTAAAATAATGTTTTCCCACGTAAGAAATAACTTATTTAAAGCCCGTTGATGTCTGGTACTATATTGAGCCATGGTCGCTTTGCTGAATTAGCTCTCGGGTCATCATTATCAGATTTGAGATAATTTCGGCGGAAAAATTAATTCTACGAATTTTCTGGACAGACCATTGCCAAGCCAAGCCAAGCTGAAAGAAGTGTGCGTATACTACTCCTTCGGAACAATGTTCCACTGGAGGCATGGAGTGTGTTGTTAATTGTATTTGGAGTGGGGGTATACTATATTGTTTAACTGGAGTATGTGTTGTATGTGTTATGGGAGCTTGTTGCAGTTATTATTGAGAATGCTTAATATTATATGTATATTTGTTATGATTTATTTTATTTATTATTTATTTCATTATTTTTTATTATTATTATATATATATTTTTAATGCATATATTTATTTCTTTATTTTTTTTGTGTTTATTTTTTTTAATTTTTATTATTTTTTATTTTTTATTTTTATTTTTTTATTATATATATATATATATATATATTTTTTTTTAATATATAAGATGTTTGATATTGGTGTCAGGTTGTGTCCAGGGGAGTGAGGTGCGGTAGTTCGGGGGAGCTTGGGCCTGTCTTTCTGCGATTTTGGTGAGGTGGGTAGGGTAGGTGAGGTTTATCTAAATTAGGGGGAAACCTTGTAGATTGCGCATATTTAGGAAATTTACTTTTTGGGGGCGCCTTGGAGATGGAGTGAAGGATCTGTTGAGGGTATTTTACTTTCCCAAGGGGAAGGGATGGAGACCATAAGGAAGAGATTAAGGGGTTTTAGTAGAGGGTCAGAGATGTTTGGTAATTTAAAAGGGCTTTTAATAATAAATCACTAACGGAATGGATTTTCAGTTCTTTTTGAATGTTTCGATTTGGGATGAACCACGGTGCTCCTACAATGAGTCAGGACAGACCATTCAGTGCATATTATTGGTGCTTATATACTACGTGAATATTTTCCGTTTCCTGTCGTTTCCTGTCAAATGTGCTCCGACACCGAGTTTTTTCTCCCGTAGGACTTTACTACAGTTCTACTTAGTTGAATTGGAAGCCTTTTAAAATACACGTCTTCAATTTGTGTGCCGATCTTTGTTTTAACTCCTCACCCCATTGCAGCTCCTGAGTTTGTTAGTGTAACTTGGTACGACTAATTTAAATTACGATGACTAAGTGTCGCGCGCACGAATTTCCTTCGATCACGTTGATTTATCCAAGGGCTTGCGATAGCGAAGGTAATGAAATCTTGAGTAGCTTCTGGCGTGATGTGGTGGAAGTCGAACATAAATAGATGCTACCATCAATTATTCATTATGTTCACATCTATTTTGCTGATAGCTTTAAATACTGTGATGCAAGTGTAATAGTTGGCATAAACGTATTTTTGTATATGCTAGTTTCTGGAATCCTTATGAAAACCTCTGCGGTGTATGGCGTGGTTTATTTGTTCGAAAAATCTATTAATGTATTAAAACACTATGAAGAATTGTTTGATTATAATGCACATTAGCGGATGGCTCGGTTAGAAGTTACTGTCGCGGCATATGCCGAAGTTTCTATGAATTTGCATTAAAGTATGTTAGTTTAAAACAAAAGTTATACAATTTTCAGAAAGAAAAAGGCTAAGCTAATCATTAAAATAGGAGGGTAAAACCTAAAGCAGGTAGAACAGTTTACGTATCTCAAAGTGTTTGGATCAACGGGGTCAAAGTGGTAGGGACGTAAGGAGAAGAATTGCGCTAGGCAAGGAGGCTTTCTCTAGGAGGAGGGAATTGATGACGGGGACGTTGAGTAGGGAGGTTAAGAAAATACTCGTAAAAACTCTAATATGGAGCGTAGTATATCTATCGGCGTCTATGTACGGCGCGGAACCGTGGTCGCTGAAGCAGGAGGATAGACGTAGATTGGAGGCTTTTGAAATGTGGGTGTGGAGAAGAATGGAGAAGGTGAAATGGACCGAACGAAAAACAAATGAGGAAGTACTGGAGAAGGTGGGTGAGGAGAGGGGTTTGTTGAGAGAACTCCTATGGAGGCAGGAAAAATGGATGAAAGGCGTATTGAGCGGTAGTGGAATGTTAAATAATGTAATAGAGGGGAGAATGTTGGGCAAGCGAGGTAAGGGCAGGAACTGGATAGGGATGTTGGACGGATTGAAGGGTGGAAGGAAGTACACAGAGATGAAGAGGAACCCGATGTAGAGTAGGTTGCTGGATTGGGTTTTATTTGGAGTTACAAAATATGTATTTGATAGTTGTGTCCATCCAAAAACCTACCTTAACCGGTAGATTACCTAATAAATATATACTACACACAGGTCACTAATAAAGAGGAGCAAACAGTCTGACCTGAAGAAGGCCTCGGAGAAGGCCGAAAGTTCAAACAATCTACAATGTGAGTGTCCCTTCACGTGTTCTTGATTTTATGCTGTGTTCTTTTGTGTCATATATATATATATATATATATATATATATATATATATATATATATATATATATATATATATATATAAAACTTAGACAGTAACACGCAGCACGAGAACACAAAAAGAACACTCGCAATAATATCTTGATAATTTCGACGGACTCGAGCTCCGTCTTCTTCGGAAGATAAGATATATAGTATATATATATATATATATATATATATATATATATATATATACGTAAATAATGGATATTGGGTGGAGCTGCAGGTGCCCTCAAGCTATGTGATTCTACGAGTACCAGATCTTCCAGGGAAACCATAACCCGCACAGGGAAAGGAACTACTCTGATGGGTGAATTTCACACGCCGTACCGGGGTAACTGGTTTATATATTATTATTAGGTAATCTACCGGTTAAGGTAGGTTTTTGGATGGGCACAACTATCAAATAAATACCCTGTAACTCCAAACAAAACCCAATCCAGCAACCCACTCTACATCAGGTCCCTCTTCATCTCTGTGTACTTCCATCCTCCCCTCTTCCCGTCCAAGATCCATATAGGTTTATTTATATATATATATATATATATATATATATATATATATGTATAAAAATGTGTGTGTGTGTAGGGTGTAGTGCTCATTAGGAAGTATATCATATGTGTGGCTGGGTCCGGTAGCAGCAGCACTACTGCTCCTCTACAACAGTCCTTCGGTTGCTAGAATCTAGATTTCTCACGCTCTGCGATTTCGAGGAATTGAGACTGTTATCGTAGTGTTCCTTAGTGTTGCTCCTTCAAATGGGTACTACGTGCAGATTAGTCTCGCTCTAATCTTATCGCAGAGAAGCAGACGTGTAGGGGGCGTATCGCCCGCGTGGATCTTGCACAGCGTGGGAATGTGACTTGGCTTATTAAACCTTCTCCCAGAAAAGGATACGTGCTTAATGAGGATTGGCCGTATCAAGAAAAATTGACATTTAAACATTTGACATTTTGAAGCCAATTAACTCTCTCCTTCGATCGAGGTGAATTGTTTTTTCAATGTCCATCCGTGTGACAACCGGACGCGATACCCGGATTTTTAAAGGACCATTGATCACCTTTCTTTTTGTTTGGAACGACGGAATTCATCAAAATGATTGTCATCTCCAATTATTTGCCTCTTTTATATTTTAATTCAATGTCTGAAGAGTAAATAATTTCCTTTGATTACCCCAACGCAATTTCATGTGCGTATTTTACTTTGTTCACTTCGACAGTGTCCCTACGCTTCGCGTAGACCTTAATGACGGCGTTCGAAGTAAATCTTGACTAATGTGATTCCGACCTCTTTTAAAACACCTTGACGGATTTCTGAGATTCCAATCAAATCTGTAAATGGCCTGTTCCGACCCAATATCCAAAATTGATTGCCTTCAACTCGAAAATAACCCATGTTTTAATGAAAGAAAAGCTCTCAAAGGATTACGCTACGATCTCAGCATTATAATCACCGTTGCAGATCACGGTTTGTCTGTAGTGGTGCCGAACTTTGATAACCCTGTGGCAAAAGGCCTTGGTCAACGGAGTTGCACACTTCCACTACCACCGCAGCGCCTTTATTTCAATTTCAATGGGATATTTATGAATCTTTGTGAATTCGGATCGAACAGAGTCCTCTTTACGCAAGTTGTTTCAATTCTGTCTCCCCCAAACCATAGGGCCCCCAAATTGTGCGTGTCACCCAGCATTCTTAAGGTCCGCTATTCGGACTTATTCATTGTTTAATGTTTCATTCCTCCCCCGAAAAAATCTCCGCTTTCGTAGATGCTGCCCCTTTCCTCTTTCTTTCCCTCCTTCGTTCCCGGCAAATGCGATTTTCTGCACCGTCCAATATTCCGTCTCCATTCCTCCCCATTTAAGCTAACTTGCTCATGGCTACTATCGACGTAATTTCCCTCTGCATATAAATCCCACACAATCAAGTTTCAGCACTCTGTCTCACTCTTCCCAAAGACCGGAGACTCGTCCTCATTCCACTTAGTTTCCATTCCATGTTTCAAATCTTGTGTTGGCAAAAAATGATTTCATCTTCGGTAAAAGTTCTACTTTTGGACCAAAAGCATTATGCACTTGTATGGTCCCAGATTGTGCCAATCTCTTCATGGGGCAACGTGGAACAAACTCTCCCTTCCGACTAAATCCTCACACCATTTATAAGAACCCCGTACATTGGTGACACTTTTTTCTTACTCCGTTGTCTATTTGGCTTAAATATTCATTCTCTACCGTGCCCACACTGCAAAAACTACCTAAATCCATTGTATTTCTTCTTTTATCAGAGATGTGTTCTTATCATTAGAATGCCACGTTAAATCATTGGGATTGGTTTCGTTACGTGACAGTTCAAGAGATCTGGTTCTCTCCTATTTTATTGCTTATGTAATTCTCACTACAGCTTGTCTGCCCTTTATACTCAATCTGCGTCTTTTTCCGTAAAGCATTCCGTATCCTGGACATGTGAAATACGAGTATTGGCACATTGCAGTTGTGCGTTGTAGTAAAGGGTGAGTCAGCGGCACCTGACGTCTTTGGCTCGGGTGGTGTTCAAAAACCATCAGGTAATTCTGACCCACCCTGTGTTTACGTGTGCTGTGTTCTTCTCTGTAAGCTTTTCAGGATTCTGATCCATTTCATATATGATTGATTTATCTCCATCGATTATGCCTCGCAATAATTCTGAAATACAGAATCTACTAAAGAACAAAACTGCAACCCCTCGCCTTGCGACCAAAGAAATATTTATCATCCGCACATCTGCACTTTTCTATCAGTTTTCAATACACTTCGACATTTTCCGACAATCACTTCATCAGAATTTCATTTAACCTATCCCATTGCACATCTTCAGATTTTCCCTTAATTTTGCAATTTATTCTGCGCCAAATGAAATGCATCTCCCTCATTCCTGCATACTGACCATTATGTTTTATATACGCCATCGGCTCAATCAAATCCCTCAGTTATGAGAGTTAATAGTGTGCTACTAATACACGTATCTGCGATTCGATTCTGTGAAAATATGAAGACCCTAATGCATAATTAAAATGAACTATTGTCCATTGAAAATATTTAAAATATCTTTAGTGATTACTGTATCAAGTTTAGTTAATTTGCCAATTATTTTAAGTACTTAGTTGAAAAATGGTCAGTTCTTCTCTTTCATTTACTTTAAAGTAGAATACTTTGTTTGCTTTGCTTATTTAAAAAGGGTTTTCTCTCGCAGCTAGTAATGGTTTGGGTTTTAAGTAACAACTAAACGCTCTCGTAAAAAAGTGCGTAAAACATGGGGTATTTATGTTATTTTTCTAACGATGTGTTAAATGATATGTAATTCCAACTACTTACAGAAATATTTGAATAATTAAAATGTTGTATTGATAATTTTCTTACAAATTCTTTCGTGGAAAAATACTACGTTTAGATATTTGCGTTCATCATAATTAGTTTGAGTTGACACTGCCTTCAAGAAAAACTTTTTTTCAGGCACTATGATTCTCTAGCGTGACTTGCTCTCGTATGAACTAGTATCCCAGAGCACTGTTCGCTGGAAAATAGGTTTAGCATAGCAGAAATATTTAAGTTTAGTATAACTCAAGTTTCAATGGATTTACAAGAAAACATTATTCATTATTAAACAGCCCGATAAACAGGAGATAAACCGTGAAAGTTACAATAATTAACTTCGCCGTTTTACATAACATTCATTACGAGTCTTCACAGAACGTGGAAAACGGTGGGTGTTCGATGTAACGTTTCACGCATATTAATACAACTGGAAAACCTCCGACTACTCTGCGCGTGATATTAACGCATGCTTTACAGAAAGTCTGTGTGAGATCAAATTCCATCCTTCAGTGCTTCTTCCTTGATCATGTCCGCCGCCTTCTCCGCCACCATAATCACGGGGGCATTCGTGTTCGCCGTGGGGACGTACGGCATGATCGAAGCGTCAGACACCCGCAGTCCCTCGACTCCATACACTCGCAGTCTGCTGTCCACGACCGCTTCTGGATCCGTCGGAGGCCCCATCTTGGCCGTGCCAGAGTAATGCCAGATGGTGGCAGAAGTCTGCCTGGCAGCGCACTTCCAGTACTCTTCGGAGGGATACTCAAGATCGGCACAGGCAGGGAATTTGTTCGGGTTCAACCTACACCCATGGGCTTTCATGACCTTTGTCTCGCAGAGCATGACCCCAAATTTGGCCCCGTCGGCCAGCGTGTCCAGGTCTCTCGGATCGGAGAAGTAGTTCGGTCGAACCTCGGGTTGATCCGTGGGGTCAGCACTCCGCAGCTGCACGGTTCCTCTGGAGTAGGGCCTCATTAGGGTGGGGATTATCCCAAATGCATACTGATTGAATATCGGGGAGTAGACAGACTTGTAGAATTCATTGGATGTGCCTCCCAGTTCTCTCAATAGTGCGCCTCCGTCGTTATTGTCGGCTATAGATCTGGAGTAAAGGCATATGTCCGGCCAATCTAGACTGACATTAGAATATTTGGAGTCAACGAATCCGTACAATTCAATAACTCCAGTGCTCATTAATTCCCCGGAATTTCTCAGGATAAAGTCGAGGAACGTCGTAACGGGGTTGGTTCTGAGCAACACCGTCGTTATCGGATCATCCACGAGGAACACAATACCTCCGATACCGACGTGATCCTGGAGATTTTTGCCCACTGGTAGATCAGAGATGACATCTATCCCTTTGTCTCGGAGGTGCTGCGAGGGTCCTACGCCGGATAGCATCAGTACCTGTGGTGTTTTGAGAGCACCAGCCGTCACGACTGCCTCTCTCCGAACTTGCACTCGACGTCGTCGGCCCAATTTATCGAACTCCACACCGGTAACCCTCTTCGTAGTCTCGTCGATCAGTACCCGCCCAACGTTGGAATTCAGACTTATGTGGAGGTTTGGCCTGTTCCTCACTGGACGGAGGAATGCCTTGGCGGTACTGCAGCGCAAACCATTCCTCATAGTACAGTGAGCTTGAACTAATCCAGTTTGTGACGGGCCGTTTATGTCTATATTCGTGGGGATTCCAAGTTCATCGGCAGCTACTACCAAACTGTCAATGACCGGAGCGTGGTAACGGGGAACTTCAATAGTTAGAGGGCCTTCGGTTCCGTGGTATGGGGAATTTCTGTATCTTTCGATGGTCATGTCCTCAGACTTCTTGAAGTATGGTAGGACGTCCTCGTAAGACCAGCCTTCGTTACCTTGGGCAGCCCACGAGTCGTAATCCCTGCGATTTCCCCTCACATAGGCCATTCCGTTGAAGACGCTGCTGCCACCCAGGAGTTTACCCTGAGGGAAATAACAGCGGCCATTTGGTAGGGCTCGGCAGTAACCGGGATCATACTCGGTTTCAAATTGCCAGTCTCTTTCCGACCTGAAGTTGCCTCCGATTAAGGCAGGTACGTCTGAGAACACGGTCTCTCCTGGACCTGCTTCCAACAGAAGAACCTTCCATCTAGATATTTCTGAGAGCCTGGATGCCATCACCGCACCGGAAGAACCTCCACCTATTACAACGAAGTCGTAGGTATCCAGCAATCCTGTGCCGATATCCTGTACTCGATTTTGCCTGTCGACTATATCGGGGCGGAAAATGAAAATTGCCACTTCCATGATGGTTACCGCCAGTATAGAAATTTGAGTTAATTGCATTACTCCCAGGTTGAAGGGAAGCATTTGCCGTAAGGCGTTAAATACGTCCATTTTGAGTTTACCTGCAACAGAAGAATATGAAAGTTAAAATTATAAAAAGGCTCTACATTTATATTATATAGATTTCGTCAGTCAATAAGAAGAAATGGCACCATTTTAATTTGGAGGTGGATGTGAAATATCTATAATGAAATGTAATAGGGGAGTCTCATTATAAAGATTTTTTACACACATTCTCCAAAGTTAGATATTATCTGCATATTGCAATATTTGTTTTGCTATGTAGTTGCTCATTTTCAAATTTAATTCGGAAACCGGCAGTTGGCCGATAATAATAATATACCTTTATTAAATTATATTTGTGAGATTAATAAATCTCTTGAATTTCTTAATGGGCAACTTGCACTTCGGATAAGTCATGGTTTGCTAATATGTGTATAGGCATCATAAATTACTTATGTATACTCTGCTGAATATCGGCAATCTATAATGGATCTTAGTGCTTGTCATCGGTTTATGACGGATCCTGTCACTACGGACTGCTGTACTCATATGTTTTGGCTAACTTGACGCGATATATCCTTGAACCAGCAACTGGATATTACAATAACTAATTATTTCAATATAAATCTTAATCCTAAGGCTTTCGCGTAGGTTGATTTTATATTTATATATTATTTCATTGGATAAATAATTTTTTCCACCGCTTTTCTGAAAAGTTTTTTGTTCCTCACACAAGCATTCAAGTGACTTTTGACTGGGTTCAGACTCTTTGTAGCCCCCTCACTAAGGAACAAACATTGCGTGGACTACCATCGCCTGATCCCTAAACATCCACCCATATGGCATTGGTGACCCTGCTGAGAGCAATTATCGTTGCTCCCAACAACAGAGCTCTATGGATCATTGGAACACGCAAGACATTCCACCACGGCAAGATTTTTATCTATGGGGGAGTGATGTTGGTTAATGTCGAATTGGCTAGACCTTCATGCGAAACTCACTTAACGTTACCATATATGATTCAATTATTTTTGACAGAATTGAATTGATCCTGAATTGGTTAACACTCGTTGAGGAAGCCGAGTGCATGAAAAAGTTAATTTTCCATATTAGTTTTTTTCCAGGACAACTTTTGACAACACCTAGTGGTAAATATCAATCAGTTAATATCTGATTTAGGGAAAATACAAATGGTATTTTTGTCATTAACCAACGTTCTTGGTGAACATATCTTGTGTCTGTCTATGTATTAAGGGATGTGAATAACGGGATGAAAATGAAATTTCTTAATTTTGGTTCAATCTTCTCGAAGTCCGAAAAAATACACTTGCTAATTTCTAACTTAATTCGATTAATTTAAATGTAACTATTTAAGATTAACGTGTAAGGCTGTCAAGGTGAAGGGAGTAAAGCTAACGAAGTAAAATGTCTTCTCTGTTTAAATTCAAGTGATCACCGTATTTCTCCCCAACTTGGCGATTCTCTTTGTTCATCATCCCAAAAACATGTTATTTGGAATCTGATGGTCGGGGTCACAAGTAAGTGCGATGAGCGGAGTATCCCATCAACGTTTCTCGAAATGTATTAAATGAATGGTGGACCTCACCTCAAAGTAATGGTAACGATTCAGCGGTGTCTTACTCTGAAGTTTCCCCTCGGTGCCAGCTCACTTCGTGCATTTTATCTTCCTGAGGATTTCCTGAGAGGTGAGGAAATAATAATATACCATTATGGGTACTATTGTGGGACTCCTGTTCAAGTTTTAAAATGGCCAGACCCAGGGTGCGATCACAGATAATACAGCCCAATAATACGTGCCGCACTTAAATTATTCTGAGTGAGACTTGAAGTTTTTCCACAAATATATTGCTTTTTGTAACCACTTCTAAGTATACAGTACGAGTGTAGAGTTACCACTCCGGAATTTTTTTAGGATGACAGGTATTTCCCAAGACAAACTGAGAATGAATCCGGATCGAAAATACGTATATGAGCCCATCTTAAGAGGGCTGTTGCATGTTGACAAGGATCAGTCGTCATCGGAATAGTCCGCTGAAAAGGAGAGAAATAAAGCCTTCATGATCGGCAAAATAGCCCATTAACAAAGCATTAGTGGAAATTAAAACCTAAAAATCCCATTTTGGCAATATTTTGTGAGGATTTCACGGTTTTTCCGCTACTTATGGTGTAAATGCTGGTTGGCTGGTAGACAGGTCAGGTCGCTAAACCCTGAACACGTCAGCTGAGATGACTGCGCCGAAGCTGTTATTGTCTGAAATGAGCGTGCCGGGCATTTTCTGTGCTCGCATGGATTCTCGGGTGGTGTCGCCATCACAATTCAACACTGGATCATAAACATCCTGAGCAAATTCAATACCATCGCACTCCTCATTACTCTCCCTGCCATCCCATCAATCTTCATAACATCGAACTCGGAGAAGATCTTGTTAATGCTTCTTTTTCTTAAAATGTGGAGATCAAAGGGGAGAGAGTCCATCATTTTTCGTGAGGAGAAAGAAGGCGTGGTCCCCTTTCTACTTTCCTCAGCCTTAGCGATTTGAAAGATCGCTTTAATCCATGCAGTAACCGGCAACCGGAGGGGAACTCTTTCAGAAAGTGTGGATCTGCCGTTGCATTAAGCGGTGGGGGAAGAATTCATTTGGTCGTAATTTAGTTTGACACCGAACGCTCCTGATTTCACTAATACGATCTTCGAAACACACGAACGGTGTTTCCGTTCAAATGTGCACGTTTCGGGTCAACACGAATCACGGCCATAGGATTTCTGTCCTATTTTTGTTTTTCTATTTTCAGCCCTTAAAGAGCTCACGGGTTCATCATTTGATCGAATGTGATGTGCATTTTCACAATCCTGTTTGTTTTTCTGATGGACGCAAACAGTTGATGTTTTCAAACTCGTTCTGTTTTCTACAGATACCAAATTCAATTCTATAACCTTCTTACTATTTTTATGGGCCTTCGTATTTATGTCAAGTCTTCAGAAATAAGTGTTTAAATAGGTTGCGACACGAGTTCCCAAGGACAAAACTTTACAAAAACTGTAAAATATGATTAAGGCGTTGAAATGAAAAAATAATTTACGGACGCAAACTGTAATATTTAGTTTAATTTAGGGCCGGTATTATGTCACCGTGTTGGTATTCTTAATATGGTTTAACCACCACATAGTCATAAAAAGTGTATTATGACTATCATAGCAGTGAGGGCCTTAGATACAGTTAACGACCAGTTAATTTAGTTTAAGGATGAATACTCCAAATAAGGCTTCAACTGAAATTTGCTCAAATAATAGGGCTGTGTTCCAATTAAGGAAATTTATTACGTTATGATGCTACTGAAACAATCGACACACAAGAAAGTCGGCAGTTAAGGATAAAGAAATTTCATTTTTGCCATTTTAATAGTACATTTTGAAGTTTAATACTTGACGATATTAGTGATAGTACTCGTCAGTTATCTTGATGAATTAGCGAGTCGAAAATCGCAGACATTTTGTCATTCATGTAAGCTAAATAATATTTAAGTCTCTCGCTGTTTGATTACTTTAGATTGCACATTCGGAAGATTAGAAAATGCGCGTGATTCTCTTGGTATCTTGTCACTTGTTTTCCGAGACGTCCGACAGAATTTTATCATCAGCTTACTATACATTAAAACTTGTTCGCTCATTCGTGCAGTACTATCATGATACCTTATGTGACAGGAGTCGTTCTTTGTTGAATATTATTCAGTATTTCAGTCAGTGACTAAACATTATTATATTTAAATATTTTACCTCTGTATTTTTATTTTAGAACGTCACTGGATGTTTGTGATGGTTACATTTCAGAGGGGATTTTTTATTGCATCTTCAATTACAGCGTAAGAAATACTTTGTTTGTGTTATCATAAATGTATTAGTTATATACGCTCATAATTTGCTTAAGCATCATTGCAATAAAGTAGTTATAACTGAATGTGTTCACAGAACATTTGAGTTAAGAAAAAGTGTCTGCTGTCAACTCTTTGAAACTAATTACGTTTCATTGTCCATTAATTCTTCTATATTTTGATATAAAATTCATATTCTTGAAAATTAATAGTCGACTTCATGTAAATAGACCGAAGAAAAACGTTGGCTATATATGTTATCGCCTTGGGAAGTTGCATGATGTTACTGTACATTTATGGTATTCTCTTGAAATTGAACGTATTACGAATCGTATTTGTACGAAAACTGTGAATCACGTTCATTTATTATGTGTGGCTCTTCTACGGTTGTACTGTTGTATTTGGTGCGTTGTATAATCTAAAAGAGGAAAGATTAATTGATTATATCAAAATTTCCCAGTAGCATCCAATGTATTTAGAATCAAATAGACTTGCGGATGATGTCGTGATCAAATCATAATGATGCTTTGGAATATCTCCTATCCAAGTATTGGAATGGTTTCAAATGGTAGGGGATACTCATAATTAGGTGAATGTTTTTTCTGCATGGTTGCAATGTACGGTATGTATGGTGTCAAGTTTGTTTTAACGTCAATTGAAATTAATGTCATTGGATCTAAATTCATAATTTACTCTGTATATTGTTACTTTTTTGAAACTATTAGGTATTAGGCAGAATTCGCTGCTTTACCTTCATTTATTCTCATAACTCACCCTCAGTGAGAATTTTGGTTAACATAGAATGGATGTCCTGATGTTTAATAGTTGTAATTTGATGGCAAATAAGTTTCCATCGCAAGTCACTATATTGTGTCGATATTTTATTAACGTTTGCCAGATTGTGTCTATTCAAAATCTACCTTAACCAGTAGATTACCATTAATAATGTATTGATTTCATTGCATAAATACCAGTGATAAGAAATATTACTCCCTATTAAATGATAATTAATAGTTGCAATGTGATCGCTATCATATTATGTCATTCATATTTTATGATATCACGTAAATGAAGTTATTATGGAGAGTGAAACTGGTCCTGATTATTTAGAAACGCTGTTAAAAATCTGTAATTGTAAGGCATGATCTTTGTATGATATTATATAAATGGATATTTTGGTGAGTGGAATGAAGGTTTCTCAAAAAGATTTCAAGAAACTGGCGAAACACCTTTGGCGTTATTTAATAGGAAAGATAATGTAAAGGCCAGTATGCCCCAAACAAGCATCTTAAATTTAAATATACAAGGACAGTAGCTACGGTCGTGAATCAATGTAAACAAAAAAATTCCGAGACCGTAAACTTGATTGGCACTAAGTGATAAGAAAGAAAAGGGAGAAATAGGGAATACACCCTAGGTCACTTGGGTGTGTTTGAGAAACAGTGACCCACGTATACCTCAATCACACACAAAAGCCAAAATAAATAATAAAACAAACTTACAACCACTCGATCCTTAGGGTGTGTGAAGAAATAACTTTCACTCTCGTAAATCACATTCACACACACACACTCAGGGTGTACAAGGATCCCTCCTATGTCAGTGACCCGTCCATCACACAAATAAATGAAAATTATAGCACTGACGCTCTCGCTTATTCACTCAATCACTCAGGTGTGCTCGAAAACAAGGACATTTGCGATTCACAAATAATCACACGTTCAGGGTGACTAACACGTTCGTAACAGGATTCCTCCTATGCCAGAGACCCGCCAATCACACAGAAATAACAAAACGTAAAATAAGGGACTTTGGTAAACACACAATCACTCAATCACTCAGGTGTATCGGACTTTTGTGAATCGCACGTACTCACTCATTCAGGGCTTACAAGGATTCCTCCTATGGCAGGGACCCGTCAATCACACAAACAAAATTAAGGAAATAAAATCGCGGATAGGTAAGTGCCTAGAGAAAACCTACATGTATCTAAAACCTTTTTTGTTGAAATACCCATATAGTGTGTTCAGTTGGTCAACTAGCTCAATTCGCAGTGATGTTGTCTATGCGCTAGTGTTCAATGAAACTGATTAATTCGAAACTTTGAACATGTCTACCAAAATACAATGCCGATGTTCAACAGATACAATTTTTTCATGATTACCATGGAAGGCGTCGATGGCTTGAGGAATCCACAAGGGGAATCGCTTTTCAAAAGATCATCTGTCTTATCGTAAATGTAGAGTGACTATAAATTATACTTTTAACTTGGCATATCATTTTTCCAGTATCTTATCCAAATGGGGTTTTTGCGATTCATTCACTCTATTTCTAAGTAAATAGTTAGGTAGGCATTCGGCCACAAAATACAGTACACCACTTCAGTGATCATACCTGTTTACCTACGTTGTGTAGATTGAAGCGGCTGCAGGTGATGAGGGGCAAAAAATAATGAATTTTTCCAAAGAATGGAAGTGACTTCCACAAATATACTCAACACATAATGTAAAATTATCATATTTCAATGTTTTCGAGAAAAAGAGGCATGTTATCGATCTACAGAACAATCTACGACAACGTGTGCGTGAAGTGCTGAATTCAGACCGTCGATTGACCGATCGCATGATCGAAGATATCGTATTGGCATTGATAAGATGGCAGTGCACACACCATTATCCCTAAAAATTTGGGATTGCGAAATATCTACGCCAAATTCGTCCCGAAGGTCTTGACGGGCAACCACGAGCAGAGTCGAGTGTCTGCTTGCGAAGACCTTCTGCAACGGCATCGCGACGATTCCCCGACCCATTTACAGACCTGATTTGACTTCAGCAGACTATTTCCTGTTCCCAAAAGTGAAATTCTCCCTTCCACAAAGAACTACTATTGGCCCAGAAGTGTCATCAAAGAATCTTGCACGCGTACCCTTAAAGTCCTTCTGGAATCCGCCTACCAGGGAGCTTTTGAGTGGTGGAAAAGATGTCGGCAAAAGTGTGTCGATGCTCAAGTGATGTACTGGTGAAGAATTTTGAAGAATTGCAGCAATATCTGAAATAAATCTATTTTTCCCGAAACATTTCCCGATACTTTTCACACAAACCTTGTATTCGTGTTATCCCTTTATGATTTTTTTCCACATTGAAGACGATAATTGCATTTTATCAAGTTAACCCTGATGTCCTTGCTCGCATTGTCATGTCATGATCTATTCTAGTTATTCATCAATTTATGTGAAACTGACAAAATTGAAAATGTAATTCGGTGATATGAGATGTAAACAAAAAACAAATGAATTGTTCCCTGCTGACAACTTCAGCATAACGACAATTCACTCCTAGCCCTTTCAGTGATGGCTCTCTGTCGATCGGAATCATTTGTTTTCAACCTTAAGCGTCGTGCGCAAATTGTCTTTCGACGAACAGACCTAAAATAATTTTCGTCTCCTAAAATGTTTAGTTGGGTCTATTGTCGCCTTCTACTCGGCTCTACGTTTCTTCATAGCGCATCTACCTATAAAAGGAATCTAGCTTCCCACAACTTTATGTCCGTTCATCGCGGCATTTGATGCCGTGGACACGCATAAGTGGAGGGCTTGGGAGTCAATTGCGATGAGAATTTGACAAATGTGATTGCAACGCCTGAACCATCTGCAGATGACTGATGTGAGGTACAAAACTTCACCCGGTTGGTGTGCTTTCGCTTTGAAAATGCATTTTTGTAGATTTCCGCCTCACAATTCGATGGTGAGATTTCACGTTGGTGGAAATAATGCCGCTTGTGAAACTTTCGATGCCATGCCCATGGCCCTTGTACGTTTTGCATTAACTCTGGACACAATTACGAATACTTCTCTCGGGCTTCTAATTGACTCTCAGAACTTCATTACCCTGGATCTCTCGCTTCTCATATTTTCAATTTGTTCGCAAACGCATTGCTTTTAACTGTAATTGAAGCTATTACCAGGTCATGCGTGATCAAAGATCTACCGTTGACATATTATTATCTCACAACTATCTGGAGCATCATTCATACTGGTAATTACTTACCCTGATATCAAATGCCCAACTTTTTTTAAAAAATTCACATTATTTGTCACCATTTCCTTACAAATCAGTATCACAAAATGTAGCAATTTCTATAGGGTCGCCCCAAATGTGGTAGGACTGATTTTCTCTGGCGCGAACGGAGCGGTGGAGGGGGATCTGCCTGGCAGGGTAAGGTGGAGGGGGCTCTTAGCAACAGACCGACACCAACCTCAGTCGCCTGCGGGCTGTCGTTGAGTGAGGACACCGTTTTTAGTGAAGCAAGTTTTTTGTCCGCGTCGAAAAACAAAATGAATCTGAATTTAGAGCAACGTTATTCCGTGAAGTTTTGTGCGAAACTCGGGATGACGGCAACTGAGACCCTCGATATGATCAAGCAGACTTATGGGGACACTGACTTAAGCCGTTCCACAGTGGCACAAGTTGTTTAAAGAGGGTAGGGAGCTCGTTGAAGACGACCATCTCTCCGGACGCCCGTCGACGGCAAAAACTGACACGAATGTGGACAGAGTGAGGACACTGCTGAACACAGACCGACGCTTAACCAGTGAAGAAATTGCAGACCAGTTGGATCTGTCTGCATCCAACGTATTATTTCACAGGATTTGGCCATGCGCAAGGTGTGCGCCAAGATGGTGCCGAAAAGTCTGAGTGTCGACCAACAGGCAACGCGTGTCACGGCGGGTGCGGCACGTTGCCGCACCCGCCCTATTCTCCCGATCTGGCACCCCCGGATTTCTTCTTCTTTCCCCTGATGAAAAGACAGCTCAAGGGACGACGTTTTGACTCGATAAAGGCCGTTCAAGAGGTTTCGACGAGGGTCATTAACGGCATCCCCAAAGAAAATTTCCAGCTGGCGTACGGGGAATGGGAGCAACGTTATACTAAGTGTGTAGCAGCTCAAGGAGCATACTTTGGAGATTATTTAGTCGATGTAAGTATATCGTCAATAAAATTCTTGTAAAAAATTAGCCCTACCACTTATGGATGCAACCCTGTAGAGGTTATCACGTAAGAACTCAATTGTTAGGCCTGTTATAAGCGTAGACTTTGCAATTTCCAATCGATTGATATGTTCTGTCCCTCTATCTACATGGTATTCTGCAAGGTCTGTGGTAGGAGATCATTCATTAGTCAACAGCTGATATTGTTTTTCTTAATTTTTAGTTATGTATACTGTATGTTAATAATATGTTCTATATACTATTATATATGCGTATGTCTACACATTTATGAACATATAATTCAAATAATGTAGATCATAATAATTACATGTAAGTGCACTGCGGTACCTAAGTCAGATATACTGCTCTACGCATATGAGAGAAGCTGTTAGTAACAACGACAATATTTTTAACTAAGACTAGATGACATAAGGACAACATACTAGCCTATTTAGAATGAAATAAAACTTTCCCCTCTAGCGCGGTTGGATACGCTATTCTTATTCAGAATCATATCTTAAATATATCTGTTCTACACTTAATCTCTCTTATTTTATTGAAATGATCTCGCTACCCTGGTGCAATTGGGGCATAACACATTTTCAACATCATTGCTGAAGAGTCATCCTTCCAGTTTAGGCAAGAGTGTAGCTCCTGTAATAAATTTGGATCGCTACTAAGTTTATCATAACAACATTTAAAAAATCTAGCTCCTCTACGCTGCACGCGATCCAGTTTGGCAATTAATCCAACTTTGTGAGAATCCCATGTACTAGCAGCATACTAACTAACTAGTATTCTAAACGAGGCCTAACGAGTGAGAGATAACATTGCCATGTAACATTTTCGTAACCCGGTACGTTCATTTTATATTTACATTCTTCTAACCGCTCCTAATTTTTTGTTAGCTTGTCGACATATTCCTCAAACCTGTTTCACCCAGGATAGGTAGTGAGCGAGGGTAACGACTAAGTATTTAATCTACTTCCACTCCAGCATTTCTGACGCAGTAGGCGTTCGGGAGAGAACGGTTCCCATTTCAAACATACATCACTACGCAATTTTTTAAGTTGAAACCCAATTGCCAATTGTCGCACCAACGTTATGAAGCATTTAAGTCTTCCGCAGAAAAACTTCTTTATTCTCAAGATTACGGATGTCTCTGTACACGACTGCGTCTCCGTCAAGTAAGTGTTTCTCATTATTAACCACGTCGTTAACATAAGCAGAAATGAAAGAAGGTCGATAAAATTTCCCTGTGCAACGTCTGATGTAACTTCACTGCATCAGAGCGTATACCATATATGATTACTCTTTGCACGCGGACATTCAAAAAGTCTTTAATCCAGCCAAGGATATTTTTATCTTTGTCATAGATTTGGAGCGCTGGAAATAGATTACAGTGAGATGCCCCCTCTGAGGTTTTCTAAGAATCTGAATAAACCGCGTCCATTCGAGTATTTTTTCTGCCGAACGCAAAATTTGTACTATTCTGACGATAAAAGTTGAGATTAAAAAAGACATTGAAAAAATAGCATTCTTGTTTTTAGCAGTAATAGAGGATAACATTGTTCTTATTTGGGTATAATAAATGGCGAAGTCGCATTATGAGCCCACCCGAAAAGGAGAAGAAGCACTTCGTTTACATGAAAAAGAATCCAATATTTTCACTTAGACCTAGTAGCAAGACTCGTAAGAATTTTCAGCACTACTTCAAAGTAATTTACTGTATGTGGAAATAATATTAAAACATTAAGATTAAATTTAGAGGATTAACAAGTAATAATTAGCCATTAACGTATTCTAATTTGCAATTCCTGGTACTATTATCGGGGTTTGAAAGTCTTTTTATTTCTTAGCAACATATATGCCAGTACGTAGTTTCAACGCATAAATGAAATTTTCGCATTATCCATTTCATTAAACTTAGCACTGGCATTTCCACCAGTAGTTATCCAGGAATGCATTAAAACCTTCCGCTTAAATGAAGACTTAACGACATCATGGCGGTTCCTGTCCGCTAAGAATTTCTAAACTCGAAGATATAGAGAGAGGGATACAGAGAGATGCCATTAAACAAATTGAATCATAGTCTGAAATGGCCACTTTTGTCCAAAAGTGACTATGTATTAAGTGATGCTGGCGTACACACCGCATTAGTTGTTATCGCTCTAACGATAATATATCCATGAAACTCCCGGCAGCTATGGGAATTCCAGAACAGTCAGTCCACGTGAACACGTCAGGGATCCTCAAAAACATAATGGTCGCATATTGAGAAATAAAAACGTCACATAATTATTTCAATAACCTCTCCATTATTTCAGTGGCAGTGCAGCTCAGAAACACACCATCCGTTTAATAAAACTCATCAACTTCTTTACTCCAATAAAAAAATTAAAATAAAAGGAAATAAGTTCGCATCGGATGTTAATGCACCAACGTTGGCATAGCTGTATCCTCAAAATTAATGAGTTTACTCACCTGTACCATAATAACATGCTTACTTATATATCTTTTTAGAACGCTTTTAATACACTCGGTCATCCATTACTTTGAGATCGCATGTTCCATCGTGATCGAAAGAAAAATCAAATTACTCCAACTCGTGGACGACGTTACAAGCAGTAAGAGATTGTTTAAGTAACAGTCCGTTTGCGTTGGAAATTGAGAATGCGACGGCGGGAAATGGGAACCAAAAAAACCATCTGAATGAAGCGTAAGGATGACTTGCATGTAGTTCTACTATAGGTGTAAATGTAGTGGAGCAACGTAGAAGTTCGGTCGAAGTGCGTCAGTGGCACAGGCCCCTAGGCCCTACTCACCTCGACTCCGGAAGTCAGGGGCGGCTCGCCCGGGGCGGGCCTCCTCAAACAAGCACGTATAGGCGGACGAGACCCAGCAACCAAAAGACTCCTCTTGCTCCTCTACGCCGCGATAGTTGCCGCTCCAATGGAGAGTGGCGAGATTTTGTTTGACCGCGGAGAAGGCTCCATAGCTGTTCTCCGTAAACTGGGGAGTGTCCTCCTTTAGATCCCTCCTCCACAGCCTCCCCCCCTCCTTTATCCAGTGACTCTGTCTCTCCATCTAACCCCGTAAGGCCACGCTCTCCAGCCGCCTCCGCTGCAGCTACGGGTAACCCTCCCCCCGCGCTCGGTACTTTGGCGGTATTCTCCCTCGGAGAGGCGTCGTCGTCTTCCCCTCCCCCATTTAAGCCCCCTCCCTCCTACGCAGAACCCCTGCGCGATCTCCGGAATGCGAGGAGGTCCAGTGCCCTTCCCCAAAATACCCCCAATCGGATTTCAGGAATCCAGAGGCAGGGTGGGTGCCTGGAGTGTCTTTCTCTGAATTTTAATTCGAAGACGCACTGCCTCTTCATTCACGATTTGCCAAGAGTAGTTCGGATTAAATCAAGCGCCATTCGAGTATGGAAAACTAAAAATCGCAAAAGTATCAATTTAACCCCGAGGAAACAGTTGTAGCTTAACATTCCTTTTCCTAATGAAATAAGGACAATTTGCACTTTTCCACAGTTTATTTGACGTACGACGCGTTTCAACTCACAGAGTCATCAACAGGTACAAGACTTCTACTGGTCTTGTACCTGATGATGACTCTGTGGGTTGAAACGCGTCGTACGTCAAATAAACTGTGGAAAAGTGCAAATTGTCCTTATTTCATTATGATGAACTTCCACGACCTCAAGCCTGAATCTGTTGAACTTATTCCTTTTCCTTCTTTGATTCGATTGGGGAGGGTACACATAAAAATAAAGAATGCAAGTATATAAAATTAAAAATATTACAATGCAAAAATTTCAGAGTGCAAAAATCATTTTTATTTCCTCGGGATTCGAACCAGCATCCCTCGATTTCCGGCCGAGTTTAGCCAGTTAAGCTCTCGAGACGTCCGAGTCGTTCGTTTAAGACGAATTATTTTTACTTTCTGAAATGTTTGCATTGTAATGTACGCTTTGCGGGTGACGCCGAAACGGCATCTGTCGCAGTTTCTTGAAAAATAATGAAATTTATTCTCGTATGTACAGATATTGTTAGAAATTATCCGCCCCAATCAGCATGGTCATAACTTTGAAAAAGAATGTATCTGCATCTACGTGACGCAGTGAAGGCCACCATCACACGGTGTATGGCAGGGGGTGAATTCACATCGGGGATGTACAGCACGCAGAGTTGTGGGCAAGTACCTTGCGTGGAAGTATTGTTGGTTACAGAAAATTTCTATTACATTTGACAATTAGTAAAAACCTTCAAGAGATTATTATTTTAAAAAGTTCCGCCGTTAGTCAAGAATTCGAGCGAAAAAGAAATGAAAGAGCTCACTGTAATTAGTGTTGTGTTAAGAATCAAAGTGAGTGAGTGATGAAAATATATACACCCTTTAAGTGATGAAAGTATGGTATGAAAAAAATGTCGGTTCCTTTCGATTGGAATCGGTGTTCGATATGAACACTGCCTCTGATTTCACATGAAAATACTAGTCTTACGCAATTTTGATTTGCATGCCTTGACGAAGTCGTTAGTTCCCTTAACGGCTGGTGACCTATTCCCTTCGCCATGCGTACCTGTAAAGGCAATGTGTTTAATGCGTTGAGGAGTCGTTAAGTGCAACGAACTGTCGATGTTAGGGTCGTCAACTCTAAATGCGGAGTTTATTTGGCGCGACCCTTTGGCGGCGGGGTGATCGACGGAAGCATCGATTAGTGTGTATGTTTATTTATCGAAAAGGCCATATCATTAGGAAATTCATGTTACCATGTAAATCATTCTGTGGAGCGCGCACCGCTCCAAATGCGGGGGCTGCCACGGGGACATCTTTTTCGCTTGTGTGCAGTAACACTTGGAAGTGCTCAGCCCCGACCAGCGACAGGACAAGCGAACTTTCAGGATTCAAACTCGGATCCTCAATGTCGAAAGCCAGTGAAGCAGCAAACGCCCCAATGAGCTCTCTAGCGTGCGTGGAGTCCTTTGGCTCACTCTGTTCATTCCCTGGCAAGAGCGATTTGGGCATGTTCCCAGAGAATTGCCAAATGCTCGTCTCGTCGACCGTCGATCTTATAATCGACGTTTTCTTTTCTTCAGTTTCCTTCACCACCGTCTTATTCGGATGGATCTGTGGAAAGGGTGGCCACCGAGAGCTTATGATAGATGAACTCTATGAAACCCCAACCCTATGGTGGTGAATACGCTATGAAGTTCAAATGGACCAAGTATCAAAAGAACGAATAAACACTCAAATAAACCCCATTAAAGCTGAATCATGGAAAGAACTTGGTTTTCTTTTAGATGCCATGAAGCAAGCAACGACCAATTACGTGACAAAGGTTGCCTCCGTCAATAGAGCATTTCCAATAACCACCCAACGGCTCAACTTTGTAAAGAAATAAGTAGCCAAACCGCAACGTAGTACCCGACAGGTATTCGTAAAGATTTGAGTGAAATCATCGAATATTTATGTTGCACTAAATATTCCCCCTCTCCCCGCTTTCGGCGCCTCTGTCAACCAAGTATGCTTTTTCAGCGAAATCCATGATTTGGGAAAAAATTTGGCCAACACTCTTTTTATGAGAAAAGTCTTTAAAGCGTCAGACGTATTGGTGAAGTCCTGGATTAAATTGGCGACTTGGAATCGACCAGCGATGAGAATAGTTCAAATGTTCTCCACTGATTGCATGCTTAATCACGTAAGCCATTGAGCGTGCTAGCGTGTAAGTAGCCAAAGAAATTATCGCCGTTGGAGCGGTGATGAAACCCGAAAATAAATCGAATAGCGTACGCTCCATGTTTTATGAATAGTTGAGGATTCTTTAGCTTGAATTGTGTCGCTCAGTTTGGAGTAAGTATACGATCGTACATGTAGCTCAGAGTGCTCTCTGCGTCTGGTTTTTACAGAGTTTACCATTTCATAATTTATGTATATGGGTTTTAATATTCCTATGCTAATGAAGTTCCTTCCTGTCTGTGCATTGATTGCCCTTTCAGCTTGTATTTCATTTCTTATGTTCCCATTGGTTCATAGCTTCATTCCACGACTCTTTTGCCAATATTAATGCAGAAATAAAATAAAAAACGAATAATGGAATTGAGCAAATGATTCTCTTAGAAAATTATGAAAAACCCCCTCGGGGCCTTGACAAACCCTTCAATTCATTGCTCATGACATCTCATCAAACCGTGCTGTTTCCTATTTAAATTTACCATTGTGTAATAATGGTTGCAAATTTTCGTTTTTTCCCCTTAAACATGACATACACGTTTTTTCCTTGGTACTCGGCTTACGTTTTTTTTAAGTGTTGATATTTTTTTGGTCTTTTGAGGTGTGACTTCATGGAATCGTTTCATTTTATAATTGCAAATTATGACTTATGAATTCCACAGTATTTTGTTTAGATATTTCTTTGGTTTTGTCGTTAATGGTCATCAATAGATCTGATGACAGAAGACACTTTGCTTTTCCACATTTTTTTAATTATGACTTAGGTTTCGTTATAGTGTAACATCTTTAGGTGAACATAATGAAGGATTCCCACCATGTTACGCCTGACACTGTGTCCTTAATGGAGCTGATGATGAAATTGAGTTTTAAAACCGGCGTCATATCTAAATATACGCAATACTGTATAATTACAGAGTTGCCGTTTGTCTTTATAAAATGGACTTCTTTGTTAAGGGGGGCGCCCCTCTATGTCTGGTCCAAATTGCATCTCAAAATGTGTCCATTAGTTTTGGAACAAACAAATCTATACATTTTCTTTAATATTAGTAAGTTTTCTCGGATTTGGATTTTTATAATCCTTATTTTCAACCGCTTTCATTTGCCTGAAACCACGTTTCAAGGCAAAATAGTCGCATTGAAACGTTTCCCTCTAGGTGACACCGATGTATGTGATAAGAAAATTAAGAGCCAGGGTTTGTAACTAATTTATACTTTTCATATCGGACACTAAATATATTGGCATATCTGAAAACTGGAAGAAACCTTTGTTACGTTCTTACTTTCCTAGATTACATTAAAAATGAGGTCAGAAAGCTGGTTATCCACTTCAAATTACGTCACAGAGCTGGTTATCCACTGATATTAAAAACGGTGGATTTCTCCCAAAATCCTCTTCCGTTGACTGAAACGCCAGAGGAAATCTTTATCATATGACCTAAATGCAACACGACACTGGTGCGACCCTTGTCAATTAGAATTAAACTTAAAAGAGTGCGTAGGGATGAATTTGTGAAGAAAGAGAAATTCCTTTCCGAACGCCGACTGCATCAGACACACCGTAATAAAAGTGTAACATCGATTGAATACTTAAGCCTCACCCTCACTCATGGCCTCGCCTGATTGAAACATATAGTATACGGGGAGTATATTGACAAGCTAATAAAAAATTGGAATTTATTAGAAGAGTGGCGGGGAAAGGTGATGAAAAGGTAAAAGAAAGATGTCATTTTTCACTAGTTACCCCTAACTTAGAATTTGCTACTAGAATGTGGGATTCTCATGAAGTTGGATTGATTGCCGAATATGTTAGCGTGCAGCGTAGAAGAGCTAGATTTGTAAAACTTTGCTATGATAAACTAAGTAGTGGATCCAAAATATTAGGGGAACTAGGCTTGAAATTTATCATGCATGGAAGTTTAAATTACAGATTAAATCTCTTGTGTATACATTGGAAGAGGGTCTCTTTAGCAGTGATGTTGAAAATGTATTATTGCCATCATCGTATCTTGGTAGGAAATAATGTATGAATAAATGAGAGAGATTCAGTGTTGAATAGTTACAAGATGTAGATTTAAGACGTAAGTTTTCCCACAAACGAAAAGGGATCGGAATAGCGTCCAACCTTGCTAGGACTAAAAATATTCGGGTCTAAATTAGTCTGGCGTGTAATCACCTCCTGCCATAAACCCTAGCAGTTACTTGTAGGTTGCTATATAAATAAAAATAAAAAATGGGCAAATAGAAATCAAAATTATTGCAATAGTCAAGTTGAAATTGATCATGAATATACCAAATACCCACTGCTCTCTATGGTTCACTGCGCACTATTGAATGGTACGAACGGTTCAAGTAATTTTAATTAGTTTGCCTTAATTTAACGTTCAACACGCCTTTGCTCCAACTTATTGTACCCGTGTATTTTCCATGAGCTTCTATAGATTTATAAATATTTCCTGTGCGTAGGTAGATTTATTCCCCCATGGTACGTGGGTATTTACTCCCCGTCCTATTGTTATTCAGTCGGTGAAAAATCTAAGAAAACTCTTTTTTTAATGCTCTCTATCTTTCATTGGGCCGTTTGTCTCTGTCATCGAATTGAAGTTATCGCGTGCGCTGGACTCTCAATGAGGCTTTCTAGGTTAGAATCATTGCCTAATTAAGTGTTCAGGTGAAGGGCGTCGCGTTTTTTCTCATTGCCTAAAGGAGGAATTCGTGGCAAGGCACATGGGGTGTGTCCTTCCTTTAGATTAGTGTTTGTAACTCTATTTTTGATCATGCCCTATTTAATCGACTGTTAAGTTTTTTAATTGCTGCTATAGCATTAAGGCTATCCAAGTTCTGAAAAATTATTACTCAGCTTCTACAAATTCAAGAGGAATAATTTCAACCGTTTTTAATTTGACCATCTTCATTTTATATGAACTTCTACTTACGTTTTTCAGAATTAAATTTGATTTTATATCGAAACGATTTCTTTATTTGGCAACACGTCATTAGAAGCATTTAATCTGGAAAGTGACCAGGAAATATATATATATATATATTCAAACACGAAATCCCGCCATATGTCGAACAAATATTCATTCACATATAAATAGATATAAGGAAAATTGATAGGAACATATGTAAAGGACGAAAACGTTTAGGTGTTAAGTTGTTACTATCCCTTTTCCTTATATCTATTTTCATCTGAATGAATATATATATATATATATACATATATATATATATATATATATATATATATGTATGTATATGAAGGGAGGAAAGAAGTACACAGAGATGAAGAGAGACCTGATGTAGAGTAGGTTGCTGGATTGGGTTTTGTTTGGAGTTACAAAATGTTTATTTGATAGTTGTGTGTCCATCCGAAAACCTACCTTAACCGGTAGATTACCTAATAATATATATATAATTTCTTCGAAGTAACATGGAAGTGTTAAATAAAAAAACTTAGACAGCAACACACAACATGAGAACACATAAAAGGAGCACTCACACGTTATATCTTCTTCGGAAGATTAGTTAGGACAGTCCTAACTAATCTTCCGAAGAAGACGGAGTTCGAATCCGTCGAAATGATCAATATTTAACGTGAGTGTTCCTTTTATATCCTGTGTTCGTCTTTTATGTGTTTTCCTATCCCCTTTCCTTATATCTATTTCTATGTGTGAATGAATATTTGTTCGCCGTATGGCGGGATTTCGTATTTGAATGTGTGTGTGTGTATATAGAGATATATTTATTATATATGTCTTTTTTATTCCACGAATTTATTTATTCAGCATATTTTTATTTCCAACTATATTTTTATAATTTAATCATAACTTTAGATTCAAAACTTTAATCAGAACCCTTGGTTTTGAAATCACAATATGCGTTAGAATGCATGCAAAATATCCGGGGATTCAGAAGGAAGTCAGGCAATATTGTGGTTAAGCACAGATTTAGGAACAGCTTGATTAATTCACTCAATTTCCCGGGAGCGTATGTTGATATAGGTCATAATTATTTAATAATGAAGTGTAGCGTCCGACTCAAAATGTATATGCATGCAAGGCGGTTTTGGAAATGGAATTTTGAACCATTAAAAAAAACGGCAAGAAAGAAGTATCAGTAGGATGTAGAGCAAATTATAAGTGGGAACAGGGATTTGGGTGCGAAAGAGGAAAAATTGGAATGTATCAGAAAGGGGATATCGAAAGTCACAAACGAGACTGTAGGAGCATAAGTTGGAATAGGGCAGGGAAATCATGCATCGCGGACAACAAGATTAAAATGAGGAAGAGGATGGAAGAGTTTAAACACAGAGTTAGGTAGAAGTAAATATAAAGAGTGCATTAATAAATTGAGGAGGATAGAAGAAGGGTAAAATTAGCGTTGTGGAAGACACAGTGCAAGGATATGGAAAGTTTGCAGAGGAAGGGTGCAATGTGTGCAATATGAAAAATGGTTAAAGCACTGTCTAGGAGCAAGATGTGAGAATCGATCCAAACAATCAAAGCTAAGTCAGGAAAAATATTATTTGAATGAAAAAGATCCAAGAGAGATGGAAGGATTACATGGAAAGACTCCATGGAAAAGACATTAGGCCCGTAAGGTTCGACACTGAAAGACAATATGCTGCAAACGAGGATGGCTTAGGCCCAAACTTATTAGCTGGCGAGATTAAAATGCATACTTAGAACAGCAGCATCACTCAGTTCACAGCTATTCATCCAATAAATTATTTAAATATTTCGGCTGAAACATCCATGTTGCAGAAACAAAATTAAACAAAATATCTTATCCATGGCAAACAATAAAGATCTTGATGGAAAGGAGACAAACTATGCAAATTTCACTTGAATAGAGATTTATTCACGACCCGGGTTTCAAACACTTAATGTCATCTTCAGGTGTTAAGTGTTTGAAACCCGGGTCGTGAATAAATCTCTATTCAAGTGAAATTTGCATATTTGTCTCCTTTCCATCATGGATAAATTTCACAAGGTTAACCCTATTACTGTTCGGTTTGTTAATAAAGATCTTATTCGTTCCTTTCGGTAAAATTAATTAACATTTTCCTTTTAAATTGCATAGGTGAAATAGCTCAAATTAATGTGCACCATCGTTTGTTGGAGTTTCTTTTCAGGCATTTAGTTCTACAGCTCATTGAAAATAATTAATAATCTCATGAGCCTCTCCGGGGATTCTCATTGGAGCCTCATCTCGTCTTTTCATGGTTGCCCCTTAACTCACAAGATTGTTTGAAGAGACAATAAAATGGATAAGTATGTAAAAATGTCGTCTCAGAAGGTTAAGGAGAAACTTATTAAACAAGGTGGAGAATCTACACCCTAAATTAGAAGTGTATGCAACAATTTTCGTAATGGCCAAAAGTGAACTTAGAGGTTGTGGATGTCCTGTTGAAGTCATTTCTCCAGAAACTATCGATCAAATCTGTTTTATGGTGATGAGTTACAAGAGAGGGAAGGTGCGTGAAAATCGTAATGATCTGGGCATTTAGAATAAACGAGTACGAAATATTTTGCATCAGCATTTGGGCATGAGAAAGCTATCCGCAAGATGTGTGCCGCGATTGCTCACAGTTGACCCAAAACGAAATGGTGCGGCATGTTTCGAGACCGATTTGCAGCTAGTTGAGTGAAATCCGCAGGAATATTGTCCCCGTGTGTTTTTCCATGAACTTCAATAGGTTCATAAATAATTTTTGTTGAGTGAAGGCAAATTTTTTGCATCTTTTTCGTGATTGAGTCAGTGAAAATCTAAGAAAACTTTCTTTTTATATGCTCTCATTTTTTCCCTTTCCCATTTTGCTCTTTCCTTGGGCCGCTCGTCACTGTAATTTGAAATTATTATGCGCTCTGTACCCTCATGGAGGCTTTCCGAGTTAGAATCGTTACCTAATTAAGCGTTCAGGTGAAGGACGTCGCGTTTTTCTCATTGCCTAAAGAAGAAATACTTGGAAAGACACTTAGGATATGTCCTTCGTTTAGACCCGTGTTTCTTGCTCTATTTTGGATCATGCCGTTTTTGCTCTATGTTTTCAAATACTCCTTTAGTTTTAAAGCCAATCCAGTTATGCATTAGTATAATAGTACATATAGTGACCTAAAATATGAAAGTATCTAGTCGCTATGCCAGACTTTTCCGAGCGAATTTATCCGTACAACTATAATTTGGTATACTTATAAAAAGTATTGGGAACAATTTTTTCCTCACGTGACTCTACGTTGCAGCGCGCTAGCACCGCGCAGGCCCGGTGATAAGAGGTCTGATTTCCAACACGCGCCAATCGCCTGCGAGCAGTGGTTCCCGCTAGATCGTGTTTTTACTGTTCCACTGTCGAGTGACTCTGTGCAAGCGCAATATGCAGCAAATTATTGAACAACGGTACGCCATAAAATTTTGTGTTGAACTGCGTAATTTTGTGTTGAGCTTGCAGAAGCTCTTCAAAGATGGCCACGTCAAGAATCGACGACAAATTTCCGACTACCTGACGAAAAACGGCATAGCGACGATACTCGAATCCCCTTACAGTTTTGACGTACAGTCCAGCGGATTATTTCCCATTCCCAAATCCTCACTCAAGGGACGCCACCGTGGGACCTAAGTGCCATCCAAGAATCTTGCACGCGAACCCTTACGGACCTTCCGGAATCCGCCTACCAGGGAGTCTTTGAGTCGTGGAAAAACCACTGGCAGAAGTGCGTCGACTCTCAAGGGATGTGCCTTGAAGAATTTGAGACTCTGCCGCAATACCTGAAAAAAATCTTTTTTTTACGAAACTTTTCCCGATACTTTTTATGAAAAACTTATAATTCGAATTAAAGATCTGTTCACGTGCAATGTGGTCGTATTGTGTTTGTAAAATATAAATAGTTTTTAATGAAATAATTACTTTAATTGAGATACAGCTTAATTCTAAAACACTCCTAGTCTTGCAAACATTAATGTTTGAAATTTGGTCATTAATGCAATACAGATTGACGTACAATATAATTTTATCATTTTTGCAGGAGTTGATTAGAGTATCATCGAGGATTTTATTCCCTTTTATTCACTGTTTACATCCTTCTTCTCATCCACATTTCAAAAGCTTCTCATTTTCCCCTATCATCCTTGCCATGTTTCCGCACCGCACTCCATATCAGAGTGTTGAAGAGCTGTTTCTTAGCATCCTTTACCCTACGTGCCTGTCATCACTTACCTCCTCGTGAGAGGTTCTTTGCCTAATGCAATTCTTCTTCTTATGGCCTTGCTATTTCGTTCATCTTGATCGAGACCACATGCGAGATAAGTAAACTGTTGATTCGCCTGTTTTAGTTTATGAACGCCTCATTTCAATATTTAACTTAACCTTCCTCTTTCTCGGTAACCAAATCACCTTTATTTTGTTTACATTTTTCTCCTCCCATGTCTGTCGCCTTACCTAGTGTATGAACCCCTATTTTGATATCCATACCGAAAAAAGGAAAGATATATTTGTACTTTTCCACAGATTTTATTAGATGGTACAACGCGTTTCACCGACTTGCGGCACCATCAGGTACAAGTTTGCTACACAGACAGTGGCAGAATATACTGTATACCCTCAGGACCGAGTGGGGGCGGAGGGGCCTGAGAGGGGTGGGGGTCCTCAGGTTCGTTGAGGGGTTGTTTTACCCATTTCCGGGCTAGTTTCTCGGAGAGGAGTGGGGAGGGGTATGGGAACAATTGCTCGTTACAAAGGGTCGTGTTAGGGTTTGCTAAGTGCCTTCTTATCTCTAATTGCTCGAGAGCGTCCATTTTTAATCCTTTTGGGAGTGTGTGTAATATCTCCGGGACAAAGTCACTGCTGTGGTCGAATTCCAGTAAATGCTTGGCGAAGAGAGAGTTGGTGTTCTGATTTTTGTGACACCTCGCGTGTTCCTTGACTCGTACCTTGATGTTCCCACCTGTCTGGCCGACATAAACACTATTGCAATCGTCGCATTTCAGTTTGTAAATGCCTGATTTGTGAAGATTGTCCTGGGTGTCTTTTCCATTGGCTAGGAGTTTGGAGAGGGTTACGGGTGAGTAGAAGGCTGCTTTGAGTGAGGTGGGTAGGCAGTTGGAAATTCTATATGAAATATCCCCCAGAAATGGAATGGAGCACCCCTTGAAGTCCTTAGATACTGCGGGCTGTGAAACGAAAATATTTTTTAAGGCCATTGATTTTTGTTTTTTCCGCAGTAATGTGTCAACTAGCTTAGGGTTGTAACCTATTTTGATGTTTAACTTGGCCTTCCTTTTTCTCTAAAAACTCTTAACCTTTGTTTTTTGTGCATTTGTATGTTTTCCATGTGTGTCACCATGATTTATAATGTGCTGAGCAATAAATATGACCCCTGACTGACATGCTAATTGAAGCTAGATCAAACGCAAATCGTACTGATTTAATGAATTATCCTCATGCTTCCATTCATATCTCCTGATTTTATACTATGAATATAAGATTTACATTTTTTAATACTGATACTCCTTCCTTAATTTTCTGAGGTCCTTTTGTTTACACACTCCACGCCCATTTTTATCGTTTTTTTAATGAAATTAATCTAAGTTGACTGGAACAGAAATTATGCTTACCATTGCCAATCAAAATTCTCTGCGTCTAAATGTAACAGTCCTCGTCTTGATATTACCGAAAATCACTTTTAATCATTATCAGTGTTAATTAACTACATTATGTTACACATGAGCTGCTTTCATGGCACGTACAATTCAACACACGAAGGACTCTTTGAAATATGGCGTAATGAAGTATGATGGTGTTTCCTTTTAAAATCGTGGTCATGTATTAACTTGTATGTGATGTGACCTTTAGTTTAGGTTTAACTAACCATTATGGAAATAGAGTATTTTTATACTATTTACCATTGCTTTCAGTGATTGCCTTAATCACGTTTGAGTACTTAAACTTTTATGAATTAATACTTATACTTTTCCAAAATCTTTTTTCGTTGTTTAGCTGTTGGATACCCTGTTTTATGTTTATTATAGTTCTGTCATATCTGTAAGTTTTGGATGATCCATTACAAATAAGCGTCATCCTTGCTCTCCCTTCGAGTTGTGGATTTAGATTCCACCCCACCAGAATTACTTCTTGCGTCATGTATAAATAAATGTTTTCCTCGCCTTTGTATTGAATAATTTCATTGATATTATAATAATTCCAGCGAAACCGGCATTCAATCCCCAGTTTGTTACCAGTAAGTACGGTTGGGGCACCGACCGGTCTCGCTTTTCTATTTGTTTTATTAAAATTCGTCTTTGGCACTTGTCGCACCAATCACAGCTATGCTTTCTAACTTAATCCAGGACGGCTGTTACCTGTGTATATACGTACAATAATAGGCATTCGTGAGCGAATCACACCCTATCTTTCGGTCAGTTTTTCTTGTTCTCTGTACTTACCGCATTATTTTTTATTCTAGGTGAGTTCCATTCGTGTGAATGTTGGCGAGTGTGTGGCATCACGTGGCCTCCAGATCCTTGGGTGCGTATATAATTGTATGTGTGTGTATATAAAACCATAAACACAGTAATCAACCCGAAGGTCGGTTTAGTAGGTGATGTTAGAGCTCACCCATGTACCAAGCCCGACGGCGTGTGAATATTCACACATCAGGGTAGGGGGGCCAGTTCCTTTCCCTGTGCCGGTTATGGTTTCCCAGGAAGACCTGGTACCCGAAAAATTAACTAGCTTGTGTGGAGCTGCAGGTGCCCAAATTGCCTTGCCCGGGAATCGAATCCGGGACCCTCCGGTCAGTAGTCGAACGCTCTACCCACTAGACCACCGTGACCCGCTGTGTATATATATATATATGTATATGTGTGTATATGTAAATATATATATATATGTATAATCTTGGAAATGACGCTCTCCGGCGACGCACAAACACACAAACACTAAGACAACAAACACCACACACATAGAAACATAAAAGAAGGACACTTACATTGGATATGTACGTACGTGTGTTTGTTATGACTATCGGTGAATATATATATATATATATATATATATATATATATATATATATATATATATATATATATATATATATATATATATATATATATATATATATATATAGATGATGCGGAAATACTCACGAGAGCAATATAACCTTTGGACGGCACAATATAACGCAGAATAAAACAGATAACACGTAAAAGGACACTCACACTGTAGATGATTTGTCTGAGTCTGACCTGAAGAAGGCCTCAGAGTAGGCCGAAAGCTCAAATCATCTACAGTGTGAGTGTTCTTTTACGTGTTATCTGTTTTATTCTGTATATATATATATATATTTGCGTGTGTGTGTATATAATGTAAATGGAGTAGTCGACACAAACACAGAAAAACAGAAGAGGGACTCACTTGGTCTCGAAGTTTCGGTGGTGCAACCACCTTTCTCAAGAGGATTTAGGAACAGAACTCTTTGTTCCCTTCCCGTTATATTTTCGTGATTACTATTGAATTCATTTTAAGCAAGGAGGGTGAAAAACCTACGTTTTTCGTACTATTAACTCTCCGATATATCTATTACGTCATTTACGTATGTGTAGACGTCCCCTTATAGTGATTTAATTTTCTTTTTTTTTTCTTTTTTTTAAAAGGCTTCATTGAAATCCGCAATTTGATACTTAAATCGACCCATAGTAAAAAGCTGCTTGGGTAGCTGATAACGAGATACAATTAGTGTTGAAGTGTATGTTGCTTTCATTTTTGTACATGTATTTAACGGGTGAACCTTGGGGAACAGGTTATGTTTTCGGGTAAATCATTTCTCGTACTTTTTTATTATTCATTTGTTATATTATGATTGCATTGATAATTTTTCGCCCATGGCCGTTTTAATATTCCGATTAATAAAAACATTTGTAATGGGCGTTTTTTTTGTCGGGCTGAGCTTTAGTCCTCAATATCCTCTTTTCCTTGTCTCTTCCGAACATATGTCTTCACATTCCGACGTCATATCTGCGTCAATGCCCTCTGTTGCGTCAGCCTCTTTATCTTCACATGTGATACTCGTCACTTAAAGCACAGCTCTTGAATCATCCAAAGAATTGTTCAATTTCCTTGTCTTTTCATAGGAAGTAGCAAAGCGGCACTTCGATCCGTCGTGGTGCTAGAATCTTCACGCTCTGCGATTTCGAGGAATTGAGACTGTTATCGTAGTGTCCTTTAGTGTTGCTCCTTGAAATGGGTACTACGTGCAGATTAGTCTCGCTCTAATCTTATCGCAGAGAAGCAGACGTGTAGGGGGCGTATCGCCCGCGTGGATCTTGCACAGCGTGGGAACGTGACTTGGCTTATTAAACCTTCTCCCAGAAAAGGATACGTACTTAATGAGGATTGGCCGTATCAAGAAAAATTGACATTTAAACATTTGACATTTTGAAGCCAATTAACGCTCTCCTTCGATCGAGGTGAGTTATTTTTCTTAGATTTCCGTCCGTGTGACAACCGGAAGGAATTAAACCTATCTCTATATCCATTCGCCTCCCTTTTCAGTTTAATGTCTGAGTAGTTTAAAAGCCCCGTGTTTACGCTTACGCAACTCAATATGCGTACTCCTAAACAATTTATTTAGGAATCGCTACTTGCTTCTTCTTCGCGAATACTCAAATCAGACCTTTCAAAATCAACCCTGGCTGATACTCGTGTGACTCTCTTCTGTTTATAAAACGCATAAACCCCCCAATGTTCTCATACCGTTCGCCTCATACCCCCCAATGTTCTCATTCAACGGTGAAGCGTGGAAAACTATATATTAACTCACATGTTTGCGCTTAGTATCTTGGCCTAATTGTATCCCAGTTATCCTTTCCTTGTACTCCGTAATGCTTCTTTTATATTTCTGGTGTAATTATATCGCTAATTACCTTTTTAGCTTCTGTTTTCACTCCCACAAATCACCAACTCTGGAAAACTTGCTTCAGTTGACATAAAATGAATGATTTTCTCCCTTTCGGTGTCAACGACCCTCATCTCAATTCGCCTCCTTTTCTTTACCATCTTTTTTTCTCTTTGGGGCGTATTACTGCTTTGCCTTACTAACTAATAGGTGTATGTTAGAGATGTTATCGATTCTGAGATCTAGCTACGATAGGAGAACTTTACTTTTAATATTTTGCACCAAAGTCTTCCCACCGTCTCTCTTCGTAACTGTTTCTTGAACTTTGACGTATTATATTAATAAAGCTATTTAAAATATTTATATGATGAGTCAAGAGTCAATTTATGCTTAAATCCCTGTAGTTAATAACATCCACATTTACCGGGAAGTGTAGAAATCGTTTTTTCTGGTTATTTTGTAGGCTCTTCTGTTCTATTCATTGTAAATAAATATTATATTTGAGTAAATCATTATTACTCCCCGTTACCGTCGTAAATGCTGTCTGCAGAAATTAGACGTGTCGTCTCTCGAAACTTTGGTTTTCGAAAATGAGCAAAGTTAAATAATATTTGGAACGATCATATTTTAGATTTTCCATAATCCATGAATTTTTTCTCAGTTAATTAATTTAATTTACCTAGGCAACCTAAATTTAATTATATTCCTAGCGGTTGGTTCATCTCTAAAGACAAATACATCAAGTAAAAAAGTGATTTTAGGCCCTGGATTTCTTGAAACATATCTATCATCTACGTCGTAACAATCTGAAAAATCCTCCATTATAATATTCATCCAGTTCTTCGACAATTATCTCAGAATGGAAAAAATCATTATGCTGAAAATTTAGAGAAATGCATATCGTATGCTAGCTATATACTTGACTGAGGAAAAATAATATGTGAAATGAAGGCGCCATGAGTTTGTTGAATGATTCAGCAATAAAATGGTTTGGTGGTAAATATGGCCGTAACTGGCTTTACTAACGGCCTTAAACTGATTAAAATAATTTAAAAAGAATTATTCCTTCATAAGTTACGAAGTTCACCTCAATTTTACACACAGAAACTCGCTATTTTTAAGTAAATTTTCTGTACCTTTATAAAACGTACAATAAGAGTTTTTTATAAGTAAATGAAACTCTCTCCAAACAAGTTCAATGCCAGTTAAGTTTCCCGCATGGGTTCCTTAGCGTTAAGCAGTGGTACCCTCTCGGCTCCTTTCAGCCGAACAGTCGCCAGCTCTGCTTGATCATGTCCGCCGCCTTCTCCGCTATCATGATGGTGGGTGCATTGGTGTTCCCGCTGGGGACCGTCGGCATCACGGAGGCGTCCGCCACCCGCAGGCCCCGCACCCCGTGAACGCGTAGTCTCTCGTCCACCACGGCCCCCGCGTCACCTTCTGGCCCCATCTTGGCCGTCCCCACCAAGTGGCACACGGATATTGTCCGCCTCCTCAGGGCGCACTCCCAGTACCTGTCCCCGAACCCTGGCACGCCCTCGCAACCTCGGACTTTGTCTCTCGAGAGCCTCACGCCTATTGCGGCCAGCGGGCCGGTCCTCGATAACCTCAAGGCCGTCCTGACACCGGCCAGCACCACGTCTAAGTCCCACCTGTCCGACAGGTACCGCGTGTCGATGATCGGGGGGTCCCTCGGGTCCAGGCTGGCCAACCTGACGGTTCCCCTGCTCCGCGGTCTCAGCACGACCGGTATCATGTTGAAGTCCCTGTCGACGTCCCTGTACTCGCAGGTTATGTTGTCTCCAACTCGTCCGCAGAGTCTGTCGGAGAAGAACATTTGGACGTCCGGGAAATCCCAGTTGTTGGTTCGGGAGGCGACGAAGGCGACCGTCTGGGAGAGGCCGGTACTGGTCAAAGGTCCCTTTCGTCCCAGGAGGAACGCCGCCCCCATCTCGGGGCCGCTCACCGGTTCCGTCTCGGCTCGCGTCGTGAAGGGCACTTCCACTCCGACGTGGTCTTGGAGGTTGTGCCCGACCCTCAGGTCCTGCACGACCGGAACACCCATGGACCTGAGGTGCTCCGAGGGTCCGATCCCCGAAAGCATAAGTATCTGTGGCGTCGCAATGGTTCCTGCGGATAGGATAACTTCCTTGTTGACGTAAACATCTCGCGTGAACCCATCAGCGTCCAGGTATCTGACTCCCGTGGCTATGTTCCCGTCGAATAGTATCCTCGTCGCGAGGGTGTTGCGGAGGACGTGAAGATTTTTGCGATCCCTGGCGGGTTGCAGGAAAGCCCTGGCCGCGCTGAAACGCGTTCCGTTGCTGGTGGTGGCTTGGGACATGAAAAACCCCTGCTGCCATCTCCCGTTCGGGTCCGAATTCACCCTGTAGCCCATCTCTCCGCCTGCGTCCACTATTGCTCTGGATAGACTGGAGTGATTTCTAAATTTCTCCACCTGCAAAATGGATGGATTCCATCAATTTAGAGAACACCTATATTTACTTTTATTCTCGTCGTCTCCAAGTGTGGTAATAATGGCGATGACGTTTCTACCAATGTGTGCGGTTACTTGGTTAATTTGTTTTGTGTTGACTTCCGAAGGCTATAATTTGTTTCAGTGTTTAGTACGCGCCTCACTAACATGGGGCATCGGAAGATATACGTATGAAGGAAATACCCGAAGGGATCCAAACTTAGGGTCGATGGATGGTGGTCGCTTGCGCGCTTTACAGTTTGGTTGAACTTCGCTTAATCCCACAGTGAACCCTCTAAGGAATAAGGTAGCGAAGATGGCTGGAATTGCGAATGTACATGAGTGAGGAATAAGACAAACTTAGTAGATTCACAAAAACTTTTTTGTGAATTAACAAAGTTTGTCTTATTTTCAAGATGAATTTTCACAAGGTTGAGCATGATTCCATTGAAATGTACATGAGTCTTTCAAACCGTTTAAACGGTATACGTTTAGTAATCTTGCTCCAGGCCGCTTAATATGTGTGCTGCGGGTTGTCATACAATGGCTTGACGAGTGTTCCACGAGGTGAATTACGCATCCATCCATGAACAGGATAAAATCTCCATATTAACACGTTATTTTAAGCATATTATATTTCTATATATTTCTACATTTTAATCACCTTATATATGTTTTTAAATATATTTTCTTAGATTTAGAATGACTATATTTGATGATATCATATTCTAGTTAATATCAGGCAGGTGTATTTAAATCAACACTGTAATCAACCCGAAGGTTGGTTTAATAGGTGATGGTAGAGCTTACCTAGTATTAAGCTCTACGGGGTGTGAAACTCACACAGCAGGGTAGGGCCTTTATAATAGCATAGTGCCTTAATAATTGCATAGTGTGGGGCCCGGGGGTGGGGGGCGGCAGAAATCGCGTAGCTTAGTCAGTAGGGGATTTGAGGGCGTCCAGATGCACCACCGAATTCGAACTCGATGGCCAATGCTCTGCTCACTGTACTACTACGTCCCTTAGGTTTACCAGCATTCATATGTATGATATTTTGGTATCTTTCCATTTATAACTCGTAATATATCAGGCATATTCATCATGCTAAGTTTCTATTAAAAGACTTAAAAGCCCATGCTTGTAAATGAATATTTTCGGATTTCAGTTTGTGTTTTGTTAGGAGTGGAAAGGAAATGTAACGTTGTTTAGACTGTGTCCATCCAAAACCTACCATAACCCGTAGAATACCAAAAACACGAGTTATAATAATTGCATTCGAATCTTTATTTTTTATAACTGTGTGTTTTTATGACTTAATTTCGAGTGTATCTTTAATGGCAGCGTATTTAAATAATTTAAACGGTACACCTTATTAAGAAAACTAATCAATATATTTATTATTTGAACAATCAAGGAAATTTAAGTGCATATTTAATGCACTCGGCATAGTAGTACGAATGCGATTTTATTAAAATAAAAGCTTTTTCGGATTTTCAGTGAAAATAAATTTTTAAACCGATTAAAGGTGATCATTGCACAAAATGGTTGCCATTTCTGATAAGTATCTTGAGTCTTCTAGGATTTGAAAATTATTAATGAAAAAAAGATATTCGTTGACTTGTATTCTCTAGTTTTTCGATGTACATGTCCTTTGTATAACGTGTCGTATTCCCAACGTTTCGAGACGCTTTATTTCCCTACCGCTCGTGTCTCATGCCTCATTTTTCAGTCTCTGAGGTGTGAGGAGCGCCTTGAGTCAATATGGCTATTGTTTACTGTGGTGATCATGGTGGTGAACTTTTTCGAAAACTTTCGAAGTTTTTCAATTTCTATGAAGTGAACGCAGCTCAAAGTCTGCTTGCCTCGGTTGGTCGCTTTACAGCATCTGATGTCATTGCAATTTTATGTGCTCGTGCTCTTTATGCGTGATAAAGCTTCACGAAGAGCCAATGATGCTGGAAATGAAAATTTCCTCCTTCACGAGGAAAGTCTTAATTCGCAATCATCTTAGGTCACGCGAATGTTATTTCTTTTCTGTGTATTTTCTCACCCACTTGCGTGCGTCGGGGAATTCGAAAGATGAATCGACGTAATTCAGTACTATCGGCACGTATGGAGTAAACGTTTCGCCTCGCCTTGCCTTTCATATTATATATTGCCGAGTGTTGCGTGAGAAACTTCGCGGGCCTTGCGGCCGCTGTAACAATTAGATCCTATTCGGTCCGGCATTTTCATCGGCATTCCTGAGCGATGCGAGAAGCATGGGATGAAGATTAACCAGAATAAAATCAAAGTAATGAGATTCTCAAGAAAAGGAAAGGATAAGCTAAGGATTAAAGTGAGTCGGGAGTGAATTTAGTAGCAATGTTAGTAAATCAGGCTACGTTCACCTATTTCGGCAGTAATTGGGAGGGAAATAGGAAAAACTTAGTTTTAGGGACTTAAGGAGAAGACTTGCGATGCTTACTTTGCTTTGAATTGCGATACTTGACTTGAGAATGGCATTGATGAAGTGAAGAGGTAAAGGAAACATCAGGGAAGACTTTAAAATGGGGCGTAACACTGGATTATTCTGAAATCTGGACTCTTAAGGGCACTGTACTAATACTAAGGAAGAGCTTATATTAGGAACTTTTAGGTGTGGCTATGGATTAGAATGGAGAAGGTAAGTTGAACAGGGGAAAAGCAATGAAGAAGTTTTAAAATATGTCGGGACAAGAGAGGAAGTTCTTTGGGGAAATCTGAATAAGGCAGAATCAGTGAGAGGAGAATGTGTTTAGAGGTAGTGGGATATTAGAGGCGGTAGCTGAAGGAAGTGTTGAGTAAGAGAGATGGAGGAGGAGCGAATGGGTGTGCTGGAAGACAATAGAAGGTGTTTAGATCTGAAGAAAGTAACAATGCCGCTGACAGGTAGAATGTAGTGATTCGCCCGAGGCCGACCAAACCCTACCTTGAATAAATAGATACACGGGTAGGTAGACTCTCGCGGACTGGGTAGATTTTGATTGATTGATTGATTTTGTCTAGAAACACAAGTCAGGGAAAGAATTCGATCGAGAATAAGCCCCAGGTAAACTTTATTTCGCAGCCATCTTTCATTCGTAAACCAATGAACTGTAAAGTTGGCTGATGACCCGAATAGCAATCTCGTCCGCCTTGCATTCCCCAAAATATCAATCTGAATCCGCCCACATTAAAACCAACTAGTAAACTTTAAGCGATGGCTTAGTAGAAATCAGAAGGCTTCTATTCGAATTAGGTCATAAAATATTACGTACTTGAGTCTGGGATTTAAAATATCATCGAATCACTAAAAACAAGTATCACAGTATCTGCCCTCTATTCTTTAAAATCCTTTTTAGGAATACCTATGAGAAGGTCAGCTTTCATCTCATAGTTGAAAGTATTCAAAATGCATATAGGCTCTAGGAATCGTGAAGCGAGACCGTTAGCGGTGCCCGTTTATGTAACCACGGGAAAGTGTGAAAGCCATCGTATTCAGGGTGGTACGGTGTATTTTTGAAGTTGCTTCCTTTTATCTCTCCCCGTGTGTCTCATTAGCAATCCACGCTCATATCGTTTCGCTATCCGTGATGCTAGATGGTAAGTTGCGTGTATCCGCTCGGGTGGGGCCCGCTGTCCGTGTCTCACCTTCAGGAGGCCGTGGTACGAGTGGTAGTCCCGCTCCACGGCTCCCGGCTCCTGGTTGCCCTCCGACTTGAGGAAGTAGGGCAGGACTTCGCCGTAGGACCAGCCGCGGTTGCCCGCCGCCGCCCAGGCGTCGTAGTCCCTCCGGTTGCCCCTCATGTACTTCATTCGGTTGATGACGCTGGAGCCCCCAAGGGCCTTCCCCCGCGGGATGGGGCACCGGCGGCCCTCGTACGCGAGGCACGCCGTCGACTGCGGAGTCGAGCGATACGCCCAGTCCACTTCAGAGTTCCATAGTGTCTCCACGAGCCCTGGGACCCTGGCGTTGGGCGGCTCGTCGCCTCCGGCTTCCAGCAAAAGGATCTGTCGTGAAGAAGTTTACTTCATCAAATGAAAAGGGTTTCTGCGATTCACAATTATTCCAGTGGCACTTTGAAATTGAAGGGCTTATAATAAAGAGTTTTCAGTTTGTCATGGTATTGTTTCGTCATTAGTCACATCAACAGGCATTTAAAGTTGACGAATGTCAATTTGATTAATCATTCAGTCTTAATTCTCTAGGTTCACTCATTTTTTATGTTGTAATTCTGCAGCCTATACTATGATTTTTTTCTCCTCGAACTGCAGTGTGTATGACCAAATTGGTTCCTAGAATGATCCCGTTGGTAATTTCAATGCTCCTGAGGTAATTAAAATTTCGAAAACAAAAAATTTTGACTCGTTTGGATTAAATTGAATTCATAATGTTATAGTAACCATTTGTCGATCTCCAATTTCATCATTAGAAAAAGTGTTTATCTATTTCGTTTTTTACTCGTGATTATGTACTCGACCACATTTCTCTTTTGTTATTTACGGTATTGAATTATAATTGGAATTGAATTAATTCGAAAGCCATCCTGACAATGGTCTTACTTTTCTTACGCTAGCTTTTCTTTTAAAAGAATAAGACTGGATTGAATAAAATGCACTTATCGCAAAAAAAACTGCTGAGGTGTATTGCCAAGGAATAAGTAATCGAGTCTTAGAACCTAGGACGTTACATAACTTATGCTTCATTGACCCAGGGGATCGTTTCCTTTTTCCAATAATTATTGAGCATTCTTCGTGTCAAGATGATCCTAAGTAACGCTAACCACCTCTTTAAGCGAATTCTCCGTATGTTCCACACTGTGCTCATGGCTTTTCCCTCTTTGGGAATTTCTTGCGTTAAATACACTGGCGACAGGAGTATTGTGTGAAAACACGCTCGCAAGTTTCTCTATCGTAATATCTCCATAATTTACCTGCTATTTGGGGTGTAGCGTACATGTTGGCGCTGAGTTGAGACGTCACGTGAGCGCGATCTTCAGCGCTTCTTTTAATATCAATTAATGGTTAAAATCGTTACATGCGGTGTTAAACAAACTATTTAATTATACGTTTTGTGAAGTAACCTTTTTGCATAAAAATGTGTTGCTTAAACTCCCGAATCATTTTGTTTCTAATTATCCGGGGACCATTATTACCTTTAAAACGGACATATTCCAATAAATGCAGTTGTCTAAACAATTGGTGTAGTTAATATCCATATTTTACCAATAAGTGATTATTAACCCTTCATATTTTAATATTTCTTTTTCCCCCCTTTTTATTCTTTTGTAAATGTGTTGAAATATTTAGTGTCATATTAGGTGGGCCCTTCAAATTTTAGCCGTGCTTAGTCCCGAATTGATCACGAACCTATGTTGACCAGTACACTATTGTTAACGGAAAGGTTCTGTAGTGAGTTACACGTATATTAATTCGATCCGATGCGTTCAACGCCTAGGTTCAGGGTTCTAATCCTGGCGAGCGATGGCAATTTTTCAATGGTATATCCCGATCTCTACTGGATTATTATTCGGAGATAACTTCAAATGCATCACTCCTTCCGCCGTGTGGGGGTTTGACTTGGGAGACATCACGCAGCCCTTCGTTAAGACCACAGTTGATTTCCACGAGTTTTCCCTTTTTGCCTTCCTCTTTCCCCAAAATTTTTACCCACACCAGTTTCTCCGCTCAGCCTCTGAGATTTATTTCTTGTAGGGGGCCTGGGAACGAATTTTCTTTCCGATGTCTAAGTGAATAAATAGGTCTCTCCTTAATCGTTTTAGAACCTCGCCCAAACAATGATAACCCTTCTCCCGATCCAAGTCGAAAACTCAAAATCAGACGCTTGATACCCCACTTATGCACCCACAGATTCTCAAACGAAATTTTAAATTCGATTCCCGTGTAGAAAAATCCTCAAGAAACTCAAGGTTTCCTTTGGGCCCTGAGTGTACTCCCATCGAGAGAATGCACCTCCGCGTCTTCCGTCGCTTCCTCTAAACCAAGTAATCGCAATCGGATCTTATTAATCCCGTCTTCGTCATCTCTCCCCTCAACGATCTTTCTTTCCTAAATTCATTCTTTCAGCACTTCACCCACCCCGCCAAAAGTGCGCCACTAGCTGACAAAATACTTAATAATAATGCTATTCCTAAAAAAAATATCTAAGTAACTCCTGGAAAATATACGTGTACTTTCGCATGGTAGAGCGGGATAGTTCGTTTTGCCGGTGCTGGATCACCAAGGCGCGGGGAAACTGTCTTTCACGTCTCGGGGACAGTTTTTTTCCTCCCTGAGCTGTTCATCGCTTGGCATAAGCGTTACCCATGAGATCTCGCGTAATGACCCCAGCAGCGGGTACCCGTTTCGCGTAAAATTATGATGTTTACATTTCTATGAATATTTTTCGCTCTCTAACCATCGAATGCTAAAATCGAGCTACAATCCCAAATAGAATTTTATATCAAATCAAAACTGACACATTTTTATGTGCACTGAAAAAAAGTTTGAGGAAAAATAAAAGGATAAATAGCAAATATTGAACAAATAGGAATGATGTGATTTTCCACATAGAGTAATTTTATTACGATCTAGGTTTCGTTACAGCGTAAAATCTTCAAGTAAAAAACCTGAAGATCTTACGCTGCACGCTTCAGGTAAAAACACCTGAAGTTGTTTCGCTGAAAAACGTTTTTACCTTAGGTTTTTGCTACTCTGTAACAAAACCTAGGTCGCAATAGAAATACTCTAATGTGGAAAAGCCAAGTGCTCCATTCATCATGAAGGATTTCAACCAATTTTACTCCTAAAACTGTGTTATTTAGGAAAAAAGGAACGAATCAAAAAAGGAATTGGAAATATTTAGTTATATTACCCACTCCCAAATTCTTGCAAAAGGGAGTTGGGAAATTGAGATGCACAAGGTTATCGCAGGAATTGATTGCGCAAAGCATACTCTAAAGATGTTAATTAATTATGCTAAAGATACAATAAAGTCTTCTAATTTAAGAAGAGGGAAGGGAATCCCTTGTTCTCTTCTCCCGGTTGTCACAAATAGGTAGTAATCAGTACTGCTAGAATACAGAGACGTAGTGCTTGCGCAGCCAGATGTCGATGCGGTGGAATCTCTGTCCGTCTCTCCCGCCTCTCCCCACTCACCCTCCACTCGTGGTTCTCGCTGAGGCGGTTGGCCAGGACGCAGCCCGCCGATCCGCCGCCCACGATCACGAAGTCGTACCGCTCCCGCGGGTGCGGCTCCTGGCGCGGCATCTCCTCGGGGTCGACGAGGGCACACTGCGCCCGCAATAGCGCCTGCACGAGGCCCGCGACGAGGAGGGCGGGGCAAGAGCCCCCTCCACCCCACACGCCCTCCGCTCCCGGGGCAGCCGCCCCGAAATCCATGGTCCGCTCGCGGAAGAGAGTCACGTCCTCCACGGGGCCGAGATGATGCCAAGTGCCCTGAGGTCTTAAGCGAAAGACATGGATTTCGCCGTTAGTTTCTTCTATCAATTGCTGGATGCACTAGCTGAGGAATTTTAGCGATAATTGTGAATGGAATTGAAACATATTATGTGACTCAGGTTTTCTCATTCTTTTTCCACCAAGGACCATTTCCATAGTTTGTATAGCTTCAGGTACCAAGGTTACTTGAAACTATGACGGATATCGTTGGGAGGGAAAAAAATAACTGAATCGAACGGAGAGAGACAATTTATTCATGATTGAGTATCTTATATTTTGCTTGTTTATATTATGCTCAGAGCTCAAAATTACGAAAAAAAAACAATTTTTTTTTAAATCTTCCTAAATTCCTCTTCGCGTACCGCCAAAAATCATGCATCGCACGGTTGTACGTTAACGCTAATCTAGCGAGTAACATTTTTTGTGGTAAAGGTACTTCGTACTTAGTAATGGTATTTCCATTCTATGCGAATGTTCTTTTTACAAATCATGTAAGAGAACTCATTAGAGTTAAAAATATTGTGAAACCTCGCATCTCATGTGTCTTAAATCTCGGTGCATGACATTTTATAATAGCGTGACAGATAAAAGTTTATCCTAAGAACTAAATCTCGTCACAAGTTCATTACAATTTGAAATATGAATTTCATTCTTTCAACTCCACTTCATTTGGGTGCTATATCCTGGAAATTAATAGCAGTTCATGAATTTGTATTATTCCACAGTTCGATAGTATTTTAAGCTTAGTTTTCAATGCGAATACGAGTACATTGCTAAACATAATTTTGAATGTTAAAATTAGCAGTGATATTTTGTATTTTCTAACTATCAGTGTATATTCTGGGATGCATGACTAGTATTCACGTGGTTAAATATTCGTCTATTAGTTAGTGTCACGCAATGACATATACATGGGTATTTCTTTAGTTTCTAACGAAATCTAAATTTTCTGTATGTTACTTCTTTTTTAAATGAAAGGGCCATTCATTCAGTTTATTTAGAAAATAAAGGCGCAAGGAATGAAATATTTTTCATATTTGTCCGGATTGGAGAAATTTTGGAATTTCCTTTCTTCAGATCCGGACTCAAACATGGAACACGCTGTGTATTGATGCCGTATGATCACCCCTTCATTGTAAGAATATAAACGGCGTCTGAAGTACGCCTTATCCACGGAATGTTTTTAACTATTTCTGACCTTACGAGTATACTCAATCGAGGAACTCGAGCATCGAATCCCGAAATCATTACCAACGGATACAGCACTTCTACGGGCAAATTTGTTTACTTAATCTTATGGCTAATATATGAACATTCAGATAGAATCTTGGAAACTTTAATTTTGAACAGTCCTGGAGTATAATAGTTCTTCTAAATATGTCTCTCTTCTAATAAAATGGTATATGCATTGACAACGTAAATTTGTACAAAAAAACCTGTTACTCCCGCAGGCTAAGCCTTATTTTTTTTACCTCGAAGGAGCAAACAATCTTCCAAAAAGTTCAATTGTCCAATATCCGCTTGGGAAGAGTCTCTCTATTTAGTCTATCATAGATTGGTAATACCCTCATGATCTATTGATTTCTGTCTTATATTTGATTGAATATGACATTATATATTTTATTGAGCATTTATTCAATGAAATATTAGGAGAACCACCAGATATTTTTAACTGTCCATAATGTTTTCATTATATTCTACCGCAAAAACACACTGTGTGTGTATATATATATATTTTTAAAGCCTATTTCCGAGCTATTGCTGAGCATCGACGTTGCACGTAAATTTTGCCATTAATTTTCATAAGTAATGATATTTGGAATAAAGTAAATCTCAAAAAAAAAGCAAATCTGAAGTTTAATGGTACTGAAAATATTTCACATGATTTCCCCCAGACATTGATTTTTTCCATTGCTATCGTTTGCTTTCAGTTTCCCAAATCAACTCAACCCTTATATCAGTTACAGAACCAATAACTCTTTTTCGCGCCGTTTGGCAGACTAAGGTAATGGCCGGCAGCGGTCATTGTGAACTCACCGTTTTCCTTGAGTAGAGGATGTTCCCCCGGTAGGATTCGGCCTCGTCCCAACCGAAGGCAGTGTCACACTGATGGGCTCTCGAGAGAACCAAAAGGGTGTCTATTTAAATAAATGCGCACCAAGCGTCTGTCATAAGCGTTTCGGATGACATTCATCAATTTGTTGGCGCCGGGCGACGTTGATGAAATATTTGGCCCTCTTGAGACGCCGCCTCCGGCCCCACACATCCCCCCTAACTCTCCCTCGTTCCATTCGAAGTTTCTCCAGGGGGGCCCGGTTGCTCTGCGGCCCCCCTCCTCACCTTTCGAGGGCTCAATGACACTTCGCTAACGACATGCGCACCTGATTGCCTTCTATCTTTTTTCCCATCTACACTAATTCGTGCACGAGCCCCTCTTCCCAAACTTTCTCCCCTCTCTGAGACATCCAATTGAACAGTCCTCAGGTTTAAATAACGCAGACGGTAATGAACTTTCACTCGCGTCGCGGCGTCAAAGGTGCAGACAGATGTACTTTAGGAATAGGGGAGGGATGGTCCGTATTTACGTGGAAGGCTAATATGAGGGAATTTTCGAAATGTTTTGCTCCATGACTCTGGTAGTTGATCGCTGTCGTCTAATGAATTGAGAGAACACTGGTTTCAATGCACTCAATAGGTGGCGTCTAATAGGTGGCGTCTAATTTTAATTTGTACTTAATGCGGCAAACCGACAATTATATAAATTAAACAGAACATGTATGTGGTCACTGTAAATATGGCATCGTTATACTGGTTTCTTTTCCGTCGTAATTTATACCAAAATTCGTGTGGAGGTAGAATCAAACAGATATTTTATCCTTCATTTCGTCACGACTCCTAACACGTGCCTTAGAAGATGCCTCTGCTGTTGCGTAGCTCTGTTATTTGGGTAGTCTATAGCTGTCGATTTCTATCAATGCATTTAATTGAATAAATAAAAATTAAATATCCATCATATCTTTTATACGAGGAAAGAAATGGCCTAGGAGATGAGGAAAATGAGAAAATGGTTATAAAACTGATCCGTGCAGGGTGTGTTAAACTTGACTTCCTTAGTTTACGCAAAAGGGTTGCCAAAAACTGCCCTTGTGCTAACGCTGCCATCTCCAAAAATTACTCCCGAAAGGTATTTTATTCATAAATGCATTTATTTTCCTAATAAAGAATAAAAATTTTCGACAAATTGCAAAAAAGTATTAGTTAATCCAGATAAAATGTGATTTTACTGAAATCATAGTATTAAATGCTTTTGCTTGATTATTTATTAAAATGCTACTCATAATCTTTTACAAATTTGAAATTTTTATCGGCAACCATTTATTTATTAACAGTATGGCTAAGGCATGGCCATTTGATTCTTATTTCATAAATGAAATGTTGTTCCAATCATGGTAATCCATTATGTATCAGGGAAATTACCTTAATTTTTGCTTGAGCGTGCCAGTCGCCTGGCTCCTCAATTCTCCTGATTTATTCTAAGAAACTGCGGGAGCTGCCGCTACAGTAACTTTTAACGGAGTCATCTGCTAATATCTATTAACATGAAACAATTTAAAAGTGTAAAAATTAGGCGAATGATTTTTATACTTTGAAATTGTTTACATGTCTCCGATTTCTGGTCTCATGTCACAATATAGAGTGGCTAGCATTCGCTCAGTTCCATTTTTCTATCTATACATTAAAAAATTGGCTATTCAGATTCATAAAATATTTCTCTATGAAAAAGTTATATTAAATGTATCCTTCCCATTGTAATTGATTAATTTATATTGATTATGACATAAATGTTTAATGATTAATGTTAGAGAATATCATAGGACGTTATTCATTAAACAAATAGAAAATCGCTCTTTTGTTTTGAATATGTGATGATAGCTTATTTTAGCGGTGCTTTACCGATTCAGTTCATAATTTGATCAGTAAGATAAATACGCACGAGCTTTCTTCTCCGATATGTTTGGGCGATTCCGTTGCTCCGGAATAAATGTCGGGTAATGCGAGTGATGGGACTGATATCTTAAATTGGTGTGGTCTTCTTATGTGCCCTCATGTCCGATATTTTAATTGTTTGCACTCTATGCAACAGAATATACGAAACATAACACAGCACTCCCAACCATAACTCCTGCAGGAACCCCGTAGTATGTGAAAATTGGATTTACCGTTGGAACTAATTATTCCGCTAACGAATTATGGTGTAGGCCAGTTCAAAGATAGAAAGAAAGGGAGCAGTTTTGAAATCTTTCAATCTCTATCCCTACTTGGTTGGTAGCCATTCTACTCCTATCCATGCCACAAACTGAAGGCACACCTGCATAATGTTGGGGACAAGGTTGATACTTTTTTAATCTCCATCCCTACTTGTTTCTTGGCAGTGCAACTGCAATCCATGCTACAAAGTGAAGGAGCACCTGCATGGTGTGAAATGTTGTCGCTTTTGTTGTTGCTTAGTCCATTAGGGATTGTTTATCTGATGGTGCCATATGAAGGGCCAAATATGTGGAGAGGTAGAGTTTGCCCTTTAGATTTGTACGGTGGGAGCAAGACAGTTCCACCTGCAGTTACAACGTTTGACAATCAGCATATATTTCCTCAAAAAGTAAATTCAGGTCCCGTTTCCCTTCCCTCTTGTAAATCTCTTTTCTCTTTGGACAACTTAAATGTAATGATTTTATTTCTGTTAAATGTCGCACCAGTAGTTAAAAACCCAGTGAATTCGAAAAATACACGGAAACCTTTGGAGTATTGCCTCAAAGCGACTTTTTCAACTCTTCTGTAAAAAATTCGAAGAATTTGATTTTTCTATATTTCAAACCATTGGGAGGAAAATAAGCATAGGATTCGCCAAGAGATCCATCCTAGAGGAACACGACTACGTCGATGCAAATTCGAGTATCGATATCATATTTAAATATATTTCACTACACTAAGAGCGTCCGACGGAGTCTAACCAAATTATGCTTTATTTTATGGTATTTGACGTAGGATCATGGAGTAAAAAGTACGAGCTTCTCGTAGCATCTGGGAGCATGCTGAGAACTTGCACCCATCCTTGTTGACTGCAAACACCCCTTGTGGCCCCTGTTTTCCGTAGTTGCTACCTCATTCAGTTCTACGAAGTTTCTACCCTCAGCCTTGACATCATCCCCTTCTTACCACTCCTAGCATTCTTCTTGATTGCTCATCCCTCAGCACCCCGTCACTTCTCCATATCCCTTATATTCACCTCTGCCTCTTCAAGTTCATTGAACAATATCCTCTCTTCTCGCAATGACACGTTTAACAATATTTTGTTTCCGTTGTCTCTCCAACTTAAATCTTCATACCCCAACGAACCCACACCAAGAACTACCCACATTCATTGTATTCCCCTTTTCACAGAGACTTGGAGTCTAATCCTTGTGTTATAAAATATTTAACAATATTTTTTCTCCTTCGTATATCCAGCCCACATTTTTACCCTCCACCGTAAATTAAACGCGTCTAACTCCATTCTATACCTGTATTCCATTCCACCTGGCTTCATTAGATGTACCAATTCTATCCAAACCACCAGTTTGATGGTTTGGATACAGTGGCCAGAGCAACTGGTATGCTTATAGAGATGAATTTATATGCATTGTATCATTTACTGTGTCTACTTTAGTTAATTTGGCGAGTCATTTACCCTTGCTGTAAAAACCATAATTTTTTTCTCCTTGAATACGTATAAATTACTTCTTTTTCTTCGCATATTCAAGAGAGATTAGCTCTCTAAGATGGTAAAAGTTTGGTTTTTAAATGAACACCTCATGGGAATAAGCGCATAGAATTGCATGGATAATTTATGATCTTTTTATATGGGTACGAAAAATAAACTTCAATTAAAATCATGTCCTGATATCATTATATAATACATGTTATATTAGTACTTTAAACTTATACATAAGTACTAAGTAATATAATACATAAGTACTTTAAACTTAAATGACTCAGCATAGTAATAGAACCTCCAAAGTAGGATATGAAGTTCTTCATGGAAGCACTGGTCAGGTCGGCCCGAATTCAACTCTTCCCTCCTTTGTGTGCCCATCACTTTATTAACATAGATATTAATACATTTTTATTGATATTCTTAATTTGAAGGTAGGTTTTGGGTGGACAAAGGCGATACATTTCTTTCCTCTCCCATCAAAACACAACATGACATCCCATATTACACAAATCTTTCTTCAATGACGCGTACTTCCTTCCTCCCTTCATTCCTTCCAACGTGCCTATTATTTTTTGCTAACTCTTTCTCACTTGTCTAGAGCTCTCCCTTCAACATCTCATATACTATCAAAATGCTGCCCATCCTCCCTCTGCCTGCTGTCTTTCTACCCCCCTTGGATTTCTGCTAGCATCCCCCTCCCCATCTCCACCATGCCCTTCTTCCTCGTTTGTTTTCCTATAAGTCCATTTAAAATTACCATCTTTCGCCAACCCATTCTTCAAATGCCTTCAATCTATGAATATTGCCTTACATCCACGATTATGTCTTTACGCCATGCAATACCACGCTCTATATAAAGTTTTAACGAATCGTTTCTTAGCATTCGTACCCTACGTCCCTGCCATCAATTCCCTCCTCTTTGTGAAAGATTCTTTCCCTAACTTCATTCTTCTTCTAATATCCATACTACTTTCATTGTTTTTTCCGCAGTGAATACTAAGACAGGTAACTCGTTCCACCAGCCTTAGTTTTTGTTCTTTTATCTTAGCTTCCCTGTTTTTCAAAAAGCTCCTGGCAGTTGTTTTTCCTACGTGGGTTGATTCACATCCCATGTCGAGCACTGATTTTCTAATGCCTTCAGCAAGACAATACAGCACACACTTGGTTGGCTGGCTCACTTCACCCCATCTTCCAGTTTGATGAATACGTATAATTTCCTTCGGTGCAAAAAATAGTTGAGTGCTAAAAAAACAAACCCCTTTATGAGACTGTCTAAACATTTGAATGGGTATACATCTACCTTGAGGGCTGAAGCGCCGTGGATTTCGTACTAATATCAATAATCTACGAAAATCAAGCATATATTTTATTTAGTTGTTAAATGTGGCTATATCAGATCGAATCGTTTCAGTTACCCCGTTGCTATGGGTGCTTATCAAAAAGATTTCCTGGAATATTATTTGGATTAAAACTATATTTTCTCCATATTATATTTTTTAATTATTTGTATAATGATGTTAAACATCAGTTTTGTCGTCAAATCAGTATTCAGGTACACTTGTTTTAAAGATAATATTTACAATACACGGATAATCGTATTGCGTATTTTTAGGAAGGAATGTGAGGTACATATTTCTTTATATTCTTCATAATTATTTCATGGAATGATTCCCTCTTGACCCTGATATTATGTCGGTAGTTGTGCTTCATAGCCGTGACTTTTCTCCCACAGTGAGGATTTCCCGCATATGCTTAAACCTAGAATACACCATAGTAAATTTAAAGATATGTTCACGCAAGCTTTCCAGCAAGTGAGATCACATTCCATCCTTCAGTGCGTCTTCCTTGATCATGTCCGCCCCCTTCTCCGCCACCATAATCACGGGGGCATTCGTGTTCGCCGTCGGGATATTTGGCATGATCGAGGTATCTGATACCCGTAGTCCCCTGACTCCATACACTCGCAGTCTGCTATCCACGACCGCTTCTGGATCCGTCGGAGGCCCCATCTTGGCCGTGCCTGAGAAATGCCAGATGGTAGAAGAAGTCTGCCTGGCAGCGCACTTCCAGTACTCTTCGGAGGGATACTCAAGATCGGCACAGGCAGGGAATTTGTTCGGGTTCAACCTACACCCATGGGCTTTCATGACCTTTGTCTCGCAGAGCATGACCCCGAATTTGGCCCCGTCGGCAAGCGTGTCCAGGTCTCTCGGATCGGAGAAGTAGTTTGGTCGAACCTCGGGTTGATCCGTGGGATCAGCACTCCGGAGCTGCACGGTGCCCCTGGAGTAGGGCCTCATTAGAGTGGGGATTATCCCGAAGGCGTGTTGATTGAGTATTGGAGTGAAAACACTATTGTAGAACTCATCGGAGATGCCTTCAAGTGCTTTCAGGAGGGAGCCTCCGTCGTTGTTCTCGGTTATAGATTTAGAGTACAGACCGATGTCTGGCCAATCCATGCTGACATTCGAATATTTGCTGGGAAGAAATGCGTACATTTCGGCGGCTCCAAGACTCATTAATATGCCAGTGTTTCTGAGGACGAAGTCGAGGAACGTCGTCACGGGGTTAATTCTCAGCAACACCGTCGTTATCGGATCATCCACGAGGAACAGAATCCCTCCGATACCGACGTGATCCTGGAGATTTTTGCCCACTGGTAGATCAGAGATGACATCTATCCCTTTGTCTCGGAGGTGCTGCGAGGGTCCTACGCCGGATAGCATCAGTACCTGTGGTGTTTTGAGAGCACCAGCCGTCACCACCGCCTCTCTCCGAACTCGCACTCGACGTCGTCGGCCCGATTTATCGAACTCCACACCGGTAACTCTCTTCGTAGTCTTGTCGATCAGTATCCGCCTAACGTTGGAATTCAGACTGATGTGGAGGTTTGGCCTGTTCCTCACTGGACGGAGGAATGCCTTGGCGGTACTGCAGCGGAATCCGTTCCTCATAGTGCACTGAGATCTAACTAATGCAGTTTGTGAGTCGCCGTTGATGTCTATGTTCGTGGGGATTCCAAGCTCGTCGGCAGCCCGAACCAACCTGTCGGTGACGGGAGCGTAGAAACGAGGAATCTCAACGGTTAGAGGACCTTCGGTTCCGTGGTATGGAGAATTTCTGTATCCTTGGATCGTCATGCCCTCAGACTTCTTGAAATACGGCAGGACTTCGTCGTACGACCAGCCTTCGTTACCTTGGGCAGCCCAAGAGTCGTAATCCCTGCGATTTCCTCTCACGTAGACCATTCCGTTTAATACGCTATTGCCACCCAGGAGCTTACCCTGAGGGAAATAACAGCGGCCTCCTGTCATGGCCCGGCAGTAACTGGGGTCATACTCGGCATCAATTTGCCAATCTCTTTCCGACCTGACGTTACCCCCAGCCAAGGCAGGTACGTCTGAGAACACGGTCTCTCCCGGGCCTGCTTCCAACAGAAGAACCTTCCATCTAGATATTTCTGAGAGCCTGGATGCCATCACCGCACCGGAAGAACCTCCTCCTATCACAACGAAGTCATAGCTATCCAACAAACGAGGGCCGATGTCTTTTGGTCGATTTTGTCTGTCGACTATATCGGTTCGGAAAATGTAAAGTGACACTTCAATAAGGGTTACCGCCAGCATAGAAAGTTGAGTTAATTGCATGAATCCCAGGTTGAATGGTAACCTTTGTCTTATGCTGTTAAGGATGTCCATGATGAATTATCCTGCAATGGAAAAAAGTTTAATTATTACAAAAGCTCCAGAAATTACACAAGCCCTGCACTGATAAACCAACTTGGAAAACTGGTTCAAAATTCAAATGTACAACATTTTTCGAGTTCACTCGCAATTTTAGCACTGTTTTCCAGTACTAATTACCTACAGATAGCAATAGATCTTATTCACTCCTATATTTAGTGCCAGAAATGGGTCAAAGAAAAACAGAAAAAATAGAGTTTGCGGCTACGGTAACTTTCTCAGCAAAATTTTTTAAAATGCATCACTATTGGTGGATGATCTTTGGGAACCGATAGGCCTTTGAAAGCATATGACATCTTATTTAGAATATAAACAAATAATGTCTTAATGTTTTCATGCATATTTGAAATTATTTACACGATTAAGTGAGATTTGAAATGTTTATTGCATTTTACAGATACGTTTGGATCTGAAGCAAAAAATCTTTTTCATAGACACTTGTCGACGAGAGTTCTCGTAATAAGAATAAGGCATGGTGTAAAATTGCTGACATGTTAATTCATTAACGTCAATTCAACGCTTAACATGGTAAATCATTGCTACTATTTGCCGTTTTGCTATTCTTGTGCGAATAAACGTTTTGTGATAGGGTGCATTGGCATTCTAGGAAGGTTCACGACTCGTCCTAACGGCTAGAACGATGGAATACTTGGGCAAAACAGGACAAAAAAACTGTAATAAAACCATTAAACATGTGTATACTGACCTAAATTCTGCTGTAAAATTGGGGAGGTGCATGTCGGCGGAATTTTAATGAACAAAAGGATTTCATTAAAATTATACTGTCTCTCGCCAACTTTGTTGAAAATATGCTAGGTCTATCCGGAAAGGATCCATCCATGCAATAGCTAGAGTAAAATAGCAAGCAATACCTTGAGCAATGAGGCTTTAGTTCTTTTCAAAGTACTCCCCTTGGGATCTCACACACTTATCCCAGCGTCTCTTCCACTGTAAAAAAACAATGGGCATAGTCCTTTTTCGGAATGTTCGTCAGTAGCCTCTTCGCATTCTCTTCTACCTCGTCAGCGTCAAGAATTTCGTGCTGCAGTTGCAGGAGACTTGCTAAGAGCAGCAAACGATGACCCAGGCTTACTAAGAAAAAGGTCATAAGTGGAGATGATTCATGGGTCTACGGTTATGACCCTGAAACGGCTATTCCCAGTCTTCCCCACAGTCGGTTGGCGAGATAATGGAGAATCGATGAGGCAGGTGATGGCGTTCCGAAAAAGGACTTTGCCGATTGTTTTGAAAAGTAGAAGAGACGCTGGGAGAAGTGTGTGTGAGGTCCCATGGGGAGTGCTTCGAAGGGGAATAAAGCCTCGACGTTCTAAGTAGGAACTATTTTCTCACAAAGTCGCATTTGTGGATAGTTTCGGGTCAGACTTCGTATGTGTCGAATACCGTGACTTGTCAAAATGATCTTTCAATGCAATCATATGGCACAAATGAGCGATTTTCGTGACGAAAAGTATGCTTCAGGAAATTGCAAATTTAATTACAGAATTCGATTTATTCAAATTTACCTCTTAATCATTAACATGCAAGGTAAGATAACTCCTATCAAGGTGAAGGGAGTAAAGCTACCGAAGTAAAATGTCTTGTTTGTTTATATTCAAGTGATCACCGTATTCCTCCCCAACTAAATGATTCTCATTGACAACATTTTATTTGGAATCGGATGTGTTGGGTCCTAATTAAGTGCTATGAGCGGAGTATATCATCAACGTTTCTCGAACTTTATTAAATGAATGGTGGACCTCACCTCAAAGTAATGGTAACGATTCAGCGGTGTCTTACTCTGAAGATTCCCCTCGGTGCCAGCTCACTTCGTGCATTTTATCTTCCTGAGGATTTCCTGTGAGGTGAGGAAATAATAATATACCATTATTGATACTATCATGAGACTTGTTCGTGTTCAGCTTTTAAAATGACAAGACTCGGGGTGCGATCGCAGATGCTCAATGTGTGCCTGTTATTCTGGGGATGTGTTTGTTCACTAAATCATGGTATGGTTTTTCCAATTTTGTGCTTTTGAAACTTAAGATTTCGCAGTAACACGTTATTATAATGCTTTGGAGCAAGTTTGGGAAGACTAGTGATCGCAGACGGAGTGCTGCAAAAGTAAATACATTTATAAGCGCTGGAGTAGTGTCGGCGTAGAGGCTCGAGTGCGCATGTCGGCTTTTTATTTCTTCCCTCTTTACGTCATGCACTTTTGAAATGTGGAGAAGAATAGAGAAGGTGAAATGGACCGAAAGGAAAACAAATGGGGAAGTGCTAGGTATGGTGACCGAGGAGAGGGGTTTGTTGGGAGAAATCCTATGGAGGTAGGAAAAATGGATGAAGGGCGTATTGAGCGGCAGTGGGATGTTTAAGACCGTAATAGAGGGGAGAATGGTAGGGAAACGAGGAAAGGGCAGGAACAGGATAGGGATTTTGGACGGGATGAAGGGAGGAAAGAAGTAGACAGAGATGAAGAGGGACCTGATGTAGATTAGGTTGCTGGATTGGGTTTTGTTTTGAGTTACAAAATATTTATTTGGCAGTTGTGTCCATCCAAAAACCCACCTTAACAGGTAGATTACCTTATATTTATACTAGTACCGATGAGACGCTAGGAGATCTTGTACATGTTTTATTTTCCTCAAATGTGGGAAATAAAAGGGAGGGGCCATCATTTTCTGAAGGATAGCGGACTCATGTTTCCTCTTCCACCTTTCCTCCGCCTGAGGGATTTGAAAGGTCGCCTTAAGTCGTGCACTCATCGGCAATCAGAGGGAAACTCTTTCTGAGGAGGTGTGTAGCAATTGTCTACTGTCGAAAAGTGTCTGAAGGAGGTTAAATGAGGGAATAATTCTTTTGTCCGTAATTCAGTTTGGCATCAAACGCAAGATATAACTCTCACGGGCGTCAAAACATACGAGCGTCGTCTTCGGTTTAAATTTATTCGTTGTTTTAATTCTTTTAAGTTACTAGTTAACAGTCGTCTGTGGTTTGACTCTCACTGAATGTGTGTTCTTTTATTAGCTTCGTCTAACAAGAGACAACCTGACACACCCTACCATAATAAGTCCTTTAATTCCACATACTTAATTCCTCCCTTCATTGCGCCCAACATTGCTATCGTATTCCAAACGCTTTCTTGCTGGCCTAACGTCCTCCCTTCAATAACACATATTCAACATCCTATTTTCAATCATTGCGGTTTTTTTCACTTTTCCTAACCCCCTTTGGATTTTTTCAAATATTCCCCAACTACGCCAAGCACTTCCTTCTTTGTTTTCCGTTCTGTCTACTTCACCTTTTTCATTCTTCGCCGCACTCGCATTTCCAAAAGCCTCCAATCTGCGCGTATCGTCTTGCTTCCCCGACCAATTTTCCTTGGCGCACGAAACCACACGAATTCATATTAACCTTATCACAAGTCCTTCCTGACGTATTAAATCAAGGTTCCTGTCATCAAGTCCATCTTCTCGTCAAAGCTTCTTCCCTAACGACTCTTCTTACATACCTGCTACTTGACTTTAATGGTGGTCGTGGTTGGTTTTATCGTGGTCTTTAATGTCAAACGGAATTACGGTGATAAGATGTATACCTCCGTTTTTATTTTGTTGAATATTGATGAGGGCTCAAGAGCTCACCGGTTCTTATTTAATCGAATAAGGTATGCTCTTATGCCTCATTTCCGAAATCCTGTTTGAGTTTCTGACGAAAACAAGTCGCTGATATTTTCAAAATTGCCTTTCTTTCCAAGACAACCAAATTGACTTTTAAAACCGTCTTAAACTTGCTTATAAATCCATTTGCTTCAATATTTTAGAAATAAGTATTTGAAAGGATAGACACCCGGTTTAAAGAGAGGCACGCATTTGTGTTATCCCTTTCTGTTTTTGACCACTTTAAAGGCGATCTTGGCGTTTTACACGAGAAGTTTGATGCTCTTGCTCGCTTTGGCATGGCATGATCATTTATAGTCTTCCAATTTTATGAAATCGCTAAAAGTAAACGTGAAAATCGGTGTTATGTTAAGACCAAAGCGAATGAATGTTACACTGTTGAAAAGATTCCCTAAAACCTGAATGGTTTCGTGTTCAACAGTTTGTCAACGGTGATAATATATGTCAGTTGGTTGACATTTAAATAGAAAAGACTGTACTATTTCCGCTTGTATGTACTTTTATTTTTGACTGTGCAATACTAAATGCTAAATAAACAGTAGGCTGTAGTATAATGCAGTTGTGCTGGTCATTTGGAGTGTATTTTTGTTTCGAAAAGATTCCCAAGTTCCACGAAGTGGCGCCTGAGTCCTTTTACTACATTGAAGTTAATCCGATAAAATTAATTTCGGTAAGTTAAATCATAGTAAAAGTTTTTGTTCTTTCTGCGATGATCTCATGGAAACTATTTTTACTCCGGAAACTCAGAAAAACAAGCGAGCATGATTCGCCATGGAAAATGACAAACTGGTACATCTCTAAATAATCTAAAAAACAGACCTGACATATTCTTACACCGACATTCTGCTTTGTAAATACCAGAAATTAACCTGATACTCATAAGTGTGTAGGTGTAAGGATCCCTTTACGTTTGACGAGCCAGTACCCTGATATGTACCCTGTCAAGTTGTTAAGTCAAGTTTTTCAAATAAAATTAATCCGTTTTGTTCAAAAATTGATAATAAATTAGCTAGTCAGAATTGATTATTATTATTATTTGACAGTCTACTGCTTAAGATAGGCTTTGAATGGACACAAACCAAACAATATTGCACTTCTTAGTCCCTTATAACAAATAATAATCTGACTTGCCCACCTACATACAAACAAACCCTTCTTCAAATCCCCATTAGTTCAACATCCCTTCATTCCGTCCACCAGACCAATTATCAGTTTATTATTCCTCTTTTCTGCTTTCTCCTGCTCAATTCTGTGTTTATATTCTTCCATTTCCTTCTTTGATTGAGACTTAAAAGTTTTCTTAAATAAAACTTTCAACTTAACCTGGTAAAATTATGTTAGTATAACCTGGTGAAATGTTACAAACAATAAAACCTGGTAAAATGGTAGTTTTGAATGCGGTTTTTCTTTTTTCCTTTTTTTTGGGTGGTGGCCTAACACCCCCCGCCACACGCCCTTGCGGCGGCTTGCGGGGTATTATGTAGATGTAAAATTTCAAGTGTGACTGCCCAAGTCTGTAAATGGGGTGTAAATGCTATGTTGTGGTGCAACCCTCTGGACCTCTTCAGGTGCTCGTTTCTCATCGCACTCTCTTACCTGCTCACCTGTTGGTAGTCTTGTTCTGAAATCGACCGAATGAACGTCGATTCACTCCTATCCCTAACAGTGATGGCTCCCTCTCGATCCAAGTGAATTTTTAGTATCTTGAGCATCGTGAGTAAGACTTCGCCCTTATCCGGCAATCCTCGCCAATTTTGAAATTCTTCCAGTCTTGTTTTATCTTTCTGTTACATTTCCCCAAATAATACCATGATACATTTTAGTATCCTACTTCTAAGCTTCTGCATGTAGCTATTAGTATATCTTTTCATCTCCAATCGACCTTTATCATTAACGTGTAATTGCATTATATTTATGGATATTTTTTCAATGTATGCAATCGTATGCACTAAAAATGAAAAGAGGAATTAGGGGATCTGTCTGGGGCGGTGGTCTGTGTCCGGGATTCCAATCCCGAGTTCTCGGGTTCGAATTCCAGCGGTGGCAGGATTATCGCAGGTAGCCTAAAATAGGTTCTACATGGATAGCTCTTCGTGGAGTAAGCCGTCCATGGGAGAGGACGTTACATTTTTGGTCATCTTGGCGCCTTTCGATGAGGCTAATGCCGACGCCGAGTTTCCCTCTCCTCCTCTCCCATTCTCTGGAAATCCTATCCCAATCAAATGGCTCCCGTATCCCTTTTGGCGCCGAGGGCCTTAGACGTCGATCGCCTCCCCCTAGTAACTTTATTGCACCTAAAAGGAAAAACCTTCCCTGTAATTGCGTCGCCTGGCGACAGGCCATCATCAGTGCCCATCCGGATTCCTCCCGCACATCTCGCTTCAATCATCACACTGCTCGGAAACCTGGATGAATAAATTCTATAGGGCGGCACGTGATAGATTTTAAGGACCCCGCAATGTAACATTGAATACGAAATAATCACAGCGCAGAAATTTGCCAGTTTGCCTTGCTGTCATCCCGAGGTTGCGCCTCTTCAATCTTCCTATAACACGCACTTGTTAGCGTAACAAGCAATCAGGCGTGGGGAAAGTATTTTTATAATTTAGTCGTATTCCCACGTATCGGAAACAATCTTCGGACATCGCCGACTTCATATGGCGCTCGAAATAGGAAAGACTTTAGGCCAAAGTGACACATTTTATCAACATTGTCAGGGAAACAACATTGTAATGAAGAGGATGTCGTAAATATTCATAAAATGTCCTCTTATCAAGGATCTCAATTTATTTCTCGTCGTTTCTTTAGATTTTTACTCGTATTCTTGTCATATTCTCCCTTATCGGCGTGGTGCTGACGTTTTCCCTGTCGTTACCCTGGCGCCAACAACAAAGTTCTTTCAGCGACCCGTGCGGATGTGCCCTCTCTTTTGCTAACATGCAATGTCAAATAAATTATCATCGACTGGAAAATAAATAAATGTGTGCGTGTCTGCGCTCCCTGACTGTCCATTGTTCCCCAGCCTTGGGTGCGTCATCATCGGACCGTAAGGATGACGTGTGGGCACCTGTTAAATCATCGGAGTCCTTGTATCTGAAATTTTCATAATTTTTGTGTGAAATTGGCTGTTTTAAAAAAAGTGCCCGTGGATGCATGCGTGATGACTGACATGACCTTGAAATGAAATGGCCATAGAATGAATAGTTTCAATGAACGAAGTGGCCAATTGTTTCTCAATTTTCAACGACATATTAATTTTTGTATAAACATGTCTGTATATGTTTATCTGTATTTGTATAAATAAATATTTATACATATATATTTTATATCATAAAGGAAATTCTCACGGATGTGAATAATTATGTGAACGAAGAAGCGAGTTAGCGCTTGCGAACAAAAACACAGGGAAACAAACATATGAAACTCACATTTATTCCGGATTTCGCTTCCTTCTCTCCCTTAAGAGAGGTGGTTTGGCCACCGAAAATTCGGAATACATGTGAGTTTTATTTGTGTGTTTCTCCTTGTTTTCGCTAGGCAAGGAGGCTTTCTCAAGGAGGAGGGAGTTGATGACGGGGACGTTGAGTAGGGTTGTTAAGACAAGACTCGTAGAAACTCTGATATGGAGCGTAGCTATGTACGGCGCGGAAACGTGGTCGCTGAAGCAGGAGGATAGACGTAGATTGGAGGCTTTTGAAATGTGGGTGTGGAGGAGAATGGAGAAAGTGAAATGGACCGAAAGGAAAACAAATGAGGAAGTACTAGAAATGGTGGGGGAGGAGAGGGGTTTGTTGAGAGAAATCCTATGGAGGCAGGAAAAATGGATGAAAGGCGTATTGAGCGGTAGTGGAATGTTGAAGAAGGTAATAGAGGGGAGAATGTTGGGCAAGCGAGGTAAGGGTAGGAACAGGATAGGGATGTTGGACGGGATGAAGGGAGGAAGGAAGTACACCGAGATGAAGAGGGACCTGATGTAGATTAGTTTGCTAGGTGGGGAGCCACAAAATGTTTACTTGATAGTTGTGTCCATCCAAAAACCTGCCTTAACCGGTAGATTACCTAACAATAATATATATATATATATATATATATATATATATATATATATATAACTTTTGGACGGCACAATAGAACACAGAATAAAACAGATTACACGTAAAAGAACACTCACCATTTAGATTATTTGAGCTTTCGGCCCACTCCGAGGCCTTCTTCAGGTCAGACTGAGAGGTCTTGAGGGGAGAGGGTCTGGGGAGGGAAGAAGGGGGGCGGAAGGTTTAGAGACGGCTGGGAAGGAAATTAAAGATGGCGGTTAAGGGTGGGAATTTTAAAGGATCGGAAATATAGGATGTATGCGGATTCGCGAGTTCTCACCTCTATGTTGGTGGCTGAATCGGGTAGGGATTCTAGAACTGTTAGGGAAAACCATTCGTCGAATGATAGGTTGTGTGAACTTGCGTGTAAAGGGATAGGAAGAGAAGAGAGTGAAGCAGAATTACATGAGTAGCGGTGATTGTTCATTCGGATGGATAAGGGGGCAATGCATTCGCCTATGTAGAATGAGGTGCATTGTTTGCACGACAAAAGATAGATAATATTTTTCGAGAGGCCCTAAAAATAATCAACAGGTGATAGAAGGAGCTGTATTGGGTATGAAGCGATAGTTAGCTCAAGCCAAAAATGTTTTTGCCAAGTTCTTACCTATCGTTTACCAAGTGTTAAACTAAAATAAAATACGTAAATTTACAAGCAAGGTAGGTTTTTCGTATTTTGTGGCATCCTATGAATCAGAAGCATGGAGCATATGGACCAGTAAACCATGGAAGAGTGGGGGGCCTTTCAAAACTCAATGCGCGATGCCGATTCTTTTGCAATGGACGGATAAAACGAGAATGAAAGAACTGGTTCAAATGGTAGAGAAGGTTAAGGGAATGTGTGCTACGGCAAGGAAGTTAACGCTATAATGGATTGGGTGCACCTTTATGCATGAGGAATATTTTACGAACTTCAAAGGAGGGAATGCGAGGGAGACGATAGCCATTAAATTCATGCATATTCCTGGAATTACTCTTTGGCGCCCCCTAATTTGAGTGCGTTCAGTCATGATTACATCCTGTGCACCTTTTTTTCGTTCTCTTAACTTGTCCCTTTCATAATGTTACACTAATGTTTTGCGAAAATTTCAGTCAAATAAGTCTAATTTGCTGAATAATGAGTGCGGATTGATAGAATAGAAAGTCAGGTGGATGTGTGTGACATGCCCCATATGGACCCGACCGAACGAGATTTGGAAAATGGAAGGCTAAGGCCCTCTGGGCTCCGCCGCTTGACCCCGTTTTGAGAATTCCTACGCCCGAGAAAAAAGTAAAATTAAACAGAGTCATTGTTGTGACCGGGAAAGAAATTGTTCTTTTATTTATGAAGGTACAGTCATTTGCTTGATGAATGCGGATTGTGTCACACCACGTGTGCACATTTTTTTCGTCTGGAGTAACAAAACATTTTTCCCGCCGATGAATAAATGAAAATATGGATTTACTGGAAGACGACATTCGTGCCAAAATTAAGTGGAATTTCGCATCCTATGGTTCGGATAGATATGTTATCATTATTATTATTGCCCGGACAGGATCATTTTTCCCCGGACAAATATGTATTCCCTCCCAACTGTTTCCTTGGAACGTCGTGACAGTCCAAGTCTGGGCACGCTTGACCGCCCTCCACAGTTAACGTAATTATACGCTGTGAATTTCTCGCTGTACTTTGCAGCGTATTAGGAGACTTTCGACATTACCTCGGATAGCAATTTACCACTCTGAGTGAAAATAAGCAATTACGTCAAGGCAGCTTATGTAAAATCGGTAATTAAAATCAATGAAGTCACGAGAGAGAGTGAAGAGCTGGCTCTTACGTACGTGTTAGCCAGCCGACTTTATCATTACTCCTTGGAAAGAAACTTCATTTGATTGCATTTATCGGTAACTTACATTTTGGGATCTTTCCCTGCATGCGTTGCACTTTTTCTTGTTTTAGCTTGGCGCATATATTCTTATTATTTGGTAGTCTACCGTGTAAGGTAGTTTCTAGATATACACAGACTAAACATTGCTACATTTCCACTCACTACATTTAACTGCCCTTCAATCCTCATACTTCCTTTCTCACTCCATTCCGCGCCCAACATGTCTATCCTTCCCCCCCCCCCAATTCTTTTGCGTAACACCTTCCCCTCTATTATTCTTCACCATTCTTTCGCAAACTAAAGTTCCCTGCATCCATCTTCCTCTACTTATCAAATACGTCCTCAAATGAATGACTCTCCATTCTCGGGATGTAGGTTGTCGCAGGTTGGTTTTTCGCCCGTGTTCCAACGAGCCTCTTCAGGTCAAAGTCGCTCGCAGGAACTCGGGTGAAACTGTTGTCCAAAAAACAACCTTCGCGGTGACATCCCGAGAACGGAGAGTCATTCATTTGAACGCCACGAAAATCTACAATTTACGTCTTCAAACCTCGATTCTCCACGCCATTTCTGTAATAAAGGATCTCAGGTTTTCCCGGCGTATGGTATTCAAGAATTTTTCTCGGGTTTCCCACCGGGTCAGGTTGATGAAGTGCACCGACGTTTCGAAGGCTGACTCTGCCATCGTCTTCAGGGTGAAGACGATGGCAGAGTCAGCCTTCGAAACGTCGGTGCACTTCATCAACCTGACCCGGTGGGAAACCCGAGAAAAATTCTTGAATTTCTGTAATAGTTTGGCAATTAGAATTTCGTTATTTTCCCTCTCGGGTAAGGTGTAGTGAAACGTTTCTCATGATACATCCATTGTGTGACAATTCTACCTATAATTAGTCTGTTATTGTCTTAATCTTACTGTCGGCTAGTGAAATAATACGACATGACGACGATGTAATTAGAAATCGGAAAATTTCTTGTCCGTAACATATTAAGCTATTGATTTGAATCATTTTCAATTCATAGCTACTACGAGAATAGCTACTCGGCCAGGAGAATTCATAATGTCGCCACATTAGTTATTGATTCGACTTTTCGTGGACATTTAGCGGGGTTGGCATTATATTTCGGTTCTTTGCAATATTTTCTTGAAACTGACACCTTAGTGGATACATTGCAGTTTTTCGATCAACAAAGACGAATGCAAGGAAAATTAAAACTAAGCATTCTATTCCGACATGGAATTCAATCTTCATGAATTCAGTTAGGGATGGAATTCTATTCCACTTCGCCCGAACTACCGGGAGTAAGAGTGTTGGGTCTCCAATAGTGACGTCTTTTTAAAGGCTCATGAATAAAAATTCCCTGGCTCTTCCCTGAAGGTCTAGTGCAATATTCCATTTTAGAATATTTGTAATTTTCCCGCAAATAAGTTTCCAAATAATTCCGTTCTCCACGTGTTTGTTGCAAAGATGCAGATATTGCGGCATATCATATTGAAATGAAATTACTGACTTCGTAATTCCAAACACTTTATTGAAATTACAAAGTCAATAATTTCATTTCAATATGTTATGCATAAAGCTCCATAAAGTTACGCTGGAGACACTAAATTTCATTATTACATATGACATACTGAAACGGACTCCATGGATTTTATTATGGCATATGACATGTTGAAACGGTCTCCTGGGACGCATAGATTTGGTCTGTGTCGTTATCTTTGAGAGGTTATGATTCGGTTAAATCTAAGGTTTTTTAATGGGAATTTTTTGCTATCACCTAGAGCCTTGTTATTTCTTGAAGAAATGTTTCTTTTATTTATATATATTACCCATATTAACATCATGCAATCTACGTTTAACGTGCTCACGGGCGTAGAAATATAGAAAAACACTGCTATTTCACGTGAGTATAAATGTAGTGCGACCGGTCACAGTAAATTTATATTTTTGGGGAATATTCGAGTATTTTCCAATCCTACGCCCATGAAAGTGTTCCACTAAGTTACGCCGTCCACCATTGCGTGCTCAAGGGCATGAGGGATCGTCCGAGACATTGATAATTCGAGGAAATAGCATAAAAAATGCACATCTATTATTTACCCCAAGAAGCTGCCACGAGGGCGTGAGGGCATTGGGTGTACTTTTATTTTCGTGATATTTTTGTGGTAACACGTAATGTTTCACAATGTTGCGGTCACATATAATGGGTAGAATGGCAGGAAAGACGGGTTATGCGCATGCATCTGTACGGCTCCTGCACATCTCTTACCTTTCCATTGTCATCTCGCCTAACAATTTATTGCGGTGCTAAAATTATTCCCTCCAGAATGTTGAAATGTCAGTTTTTTCAAAAAGATGATAATGACCAGAAGCAGATATCCTATGATACATATTGAAACCGGATCGAGTTATTTCTGGCTTTGTCATGATGAAAAAAGAGAAAGTAAATAACCTAGATAACGCGGTTTGAATACTTGCGGAAAGGCCTGCTCTCCCGTAACACTCACCATGAAATTAAATCCCGGAGGCAATCATTAATCATCAAATCTCCGATGAAATCCACTCCTTAGGTCCCATGAAATCGAATTCTCTACTTCAGAAATTTTCTGTCATAATGAATTCGTGGAAATGTTCTTAGCATTTTATGATTTGTTCCAAAACACGTCAAATATACGGAAGATAAATTGAAGCGACGTAAAAATGCCGATTTCTGCAATCACCTTCTGATACAATGAACTTCAAATCCAAAGTTTGCTCTTAACTTTGCGGTTTCTCACTTCTAAGCTTTTGACAAAATCCAAAACTATTTATATTCAATTTGGTGAGGGATCGCAAAATTATGCATTAACATTGCCAATCATTATATATTATGTGTTCACAAAACTCAGATTTCCCTGGCACTATCCTCGATTTTGTCAGCATCTCGATTGCAAGACACACACCTTCCAGCTGGAAAGTTGGACAAATCCACGCCTTTGGTTCGGTAACGCATGTGAACTTTCTCTTTTACCAGAAAAGTGCAACGGGTGGTACTTGTTTCGAGTAATAAAACGTAAATCGCGAAGATGGTTGAAGTGGGGGGATCATATTGGTCTTGGCTTGCGCCCTCGCACGGATCCGCCGGCTGCATTGGAAAGTGCGCTCGCGAGGCATCCTGGGTGTCACTTGTCCACACGCTCGCCATTTCCATCAATGGAAGCTCGTTTCCAGAGCCAATGGTCTTTAAGTTACTCAATTGCATAGGTGACGCGGAGGGCGTCAGACTCCTTAAATTGCCTGAATTCGATTACTCTTACTTCTCTATTATGAGTCCATGTGGCAATTTCGTTATAAGCAAACAAATTCTAAGTTATATTCCAATTTAAGAAGCATCTTGAAATGAGGTGAGTTTCCACGCAGCAGAGTAACACACCTAGTCCTAGGGCAAAAGTACAAAAAGCGTAATGAGCACATTAGAAAATCATTACGATCAGCACGTAGACTTCGTGTAATACCGGCTCAAGAGTCAACGGGAGACAAATTTGTTGGAATCCTTTTGGTTGAAAAAATAATTTTCACTTGCGCCAATCATTCACTCGCGCACTTTCGAACCCAACGCTATTCCAACAGAGCGCACTCTAGATTACCCGCATTCCAACTGTCATAAGGTCTACACCACACGCTGTGGTCACTCACCTCCTCCCTCGAAATCCAGGACAGCGATCGTTCTCCGCCGTCGGGCCTCCGCAAACAAACCCGTCGCCGTGGAGTGGATCCGGAGCCAGACGCCGAAGAACTCACTCACTCTCGCCCTCCCGCTCGCTCGCCTGCCTCTTCCCTTGGCGTGCCACTGGAGTTGCGTGCTCCCCCGGAGAGTCGTGGCTTTTTGTCCGTCCACCGATAAGGCTCCATCTCTTGCCCCTCAACTCGGGGAGCGCACGGCCTCCTTCCAACCTTCTCTCACGGGCCTTCCCCCTTCCCTCCTGATCCTGTCCCACTCTCTCTCTCTCTCTCCCTCGCCTAGTGCAGACACCCCCTCCCCCCGCGCCTCACCTTCGCGGCATTCTCCCCCGGAGAGGCGTCGCCCTCTACCCTCCAGCCTACACGTCCCCCCTTCTTCTTCCATCTCCAGAATTCGAGGAGATCCAGTCACCTCAAACAAACCCACGTGTAATTCACGAATCCGAAAGCGGCGTGCATGCAGCAGAGATCTCTTCGGATTTGAATTCGGAGACGCAATGCATTCTCTGCCGCTCGATTCGTCAAAAGTTGGTCGAAATTCAGGAAGCGTCCAATTTAACCTATTGAAAAATAAAAATTCGAAAATGTTCCTATTTAACGGCAAGGAAATTATTTTAGATTCACATTGCTTTTTTAACGTTTATTCGTTAGGCCGGTGGATAAAAAACTACAATGAAATTTAGTCTACTTCAAATGTATTTAGAAACCCCTTATCCGGCCCTACTTTCATGGTCATAAGTTTAAGAAATAACATCTCCGGAAATACGTGATGTCGTGAAGACCGCCATCCCACGGTGAGTGGCAGGGGGTGGATCCATAACAGGGGTGAAGAGTACGTAGTGTTGTGGTCAAGGGTCAAGCATAGAAGTGTCATGGTTGCAAAGAATTTCGAGAATGTGGAGCGCGCACCGCTCCAAATGGGTGAGCCGCCAAGGGGATCTCTTACACTTGAAATGCTCAGCCCCGACCAGTGACAGGATAAGCGAACTTTCAGGATTCAAACTCGGATCCTCAATGTCGAAAGCCAGTGAAGCAGCAAACGCCCCAATGAGCTCTCTAGCGTGCGTGGAGTCCTTTGGCTCACTCTGTTCATTCCCTGGCAAGAGACAAGTGGACTTTTTCGAAAGAATTTCCAAATCTTTATCTCGTCCGTCGATCTTATAATCGACGTTTTCTTTTCTTCAGTTTCCTTCACCAGACGTCTTATTCGGATGGATCTGTGGAAAGGGTGGCCACCGAGAGCTCATGAGAGATGAACTCTATGAAACCCCAACCCTATGGTGGTGAATACGCTGTGAAGTTCAATTGGACCAAGCATCAAAAGAAAGAATAAAGACTCAAATAAACTCCATTAAAGCTGAATCATGGAAAGAACTTGATTTTCTTTTAGATGCCATGCAGCAAGCAACGGCCAATTACATGAAAAAGGTTGCCTCCATCAATAGAGCATTTCTAATAATCACCTGGCTAGTTAGCTAGCTATCAACTTTTTTCAAAAGAAATAGCCAAACCGCAATGTAATACCCGAAAGGTATCCGTAAAGATTTTAGTGAAATCATCGAATAAATATGTTGCACTAAATTTTCCCCTCTCCCTGCTTTCGGCGCCTGTGTCAATCAAGTGCCTTTTCAGCGAAATCCATAATTTGGGGAAAAAGTTGGCCAACATTTTTTCTGAGAAAAGTGTTTAAAGCGTCCAATTTATTGGTGAAGTCTTGGATGAAATTGGCAATTCGGATTCCACCAGTGATGAGAATAGTTCAATTTTTTCCCTCCTGATTACGTGCTTAATCACGTAAGCCATTGAGCGTGTAATCATTTCATGTTGAGGTTTCCTCATTTTAAAATACGTGGGTAATTCAAAACGTCCTTGGAAAAAAATAGAAAAAAAACAATTATTTTGTTTTTTTAATTAGTTAACATAATCTCCTTCAACCTCGATACATTTTTTTCGAGCATTTATGCAACTTCTGTAAGCCGTCCAAAAAGTAAGATTTCTGAAGTTTCTCAAAAAAGGCATTTGTGTTGGTGATGATCTGCTCGTTCGACGTGAATCGTTTTCCGCCGAGACATTTTTTTCATTTTTGGAAATTGAAAAAGTCATCGGCAGCAAACTTGCGAATACGGTACTTTTTGCAATAATTCGAACTTTAATTTCATAATCTTCCCCATCTAAACTGCGCAAGTGGACAACAATGTAGTGTCTTCATGGAAGTGAATGTTTTTTTCCGGATTTCTTTACTCAGCCGATGTAATAACGACGCATGATACTCTCTATTTATTGTTAGTCCTTTTTTCCGAGTACTCGATGATTCCGCGATGATGAGCCCATATACCAGCTCCATTTTCCCAATGAGGTCTAACTGGTGAACGATAACATCGCCCTTCAACTTCTCGCCGCAATACTCTTCCGTCTTAATTTTTTTTGCTAGATCGATTTTATATTCCCCGCGTATGTTTCACCTAAGATACATGTATTTTATGAATAAGTCTAACGCCTTCATTCGAGACTACATTTTTTATTTCGATAGTCCTGATTCAGTAGGCGACCGGGAGGGAATTACTCCTATTCCAAAAATTCATCGTTACACTCTTGTTTTTTGTTTGATTCTAATTCCAAGTATCGCACCAGCGTTGCATTGGATCAAGGTCATCTACATTCTAATGCAACTTTGATAACAAAACTGCGGATACTCCCATAAACCTCTGCATCGTTGGCAAATAACCGTTTTTACCGTTAACCACGATGTTTCGTACTCTCGGTGGCTAACCCGTGACCATTCATTATATGTTGTGATACTTAAATGAATACTTTACGGAATTTTTTATAATTGTTCATTGTATTCAGTGGTAGTTAGCGTGTACGTATTTTATATTTATTAGTACGTCAGATAATCCGCAAAATGCATGATGCGTTGAATTGGTTTGACGCGGCTAATGTTTCATCGAAGCCACCTTCTTCGCCGCCATGTGTCGCATCTGGTTGACTTTCACCTTGCGCGTATTATCCCCTTCTCTCCGCCATTGCGGTGCCACTCCCCCTTTCAGCCTCTCTCCCCCCTTGCGTCCACCGTTGGACGCCCTTCGCCCATCCCGCCATTTCATCTTCATCGTCCTCCACAATTCCTTCGCTTTTCAAGAACATTGCCAAAGTTCTATCTAATGGCTATGGACCATACTTGTTAATATTAACTCAGCTCCCCTATTGGTGGGCAAGTCTCGGTCACCTGGTAAAAATAAAAATCTGTGCATTTGTTGTTTGTGCGTTGTTGTTGAGTGCATTGTTCGTTTTTCGTGTATTGTGTCAGTTTTGTTAATAGTTAGGCCTCATGCAAGTGGAACAGAATGAATGGACACATTGATCCCCTTATCAGATATAGGTTTGCATTTGCTAAATATCTTTTACTCCTATATTTGTTTCTGCCGCTGGCTTGGTGAAAAATGCCATCATACTACGTTATTAATTTGTAAATTCGAACTTAGCATCATTGTTTTGAGCATATTTTTTTAAATTAAATTTGCAATTTTGCTCTGCTTACGTAATTTTTTATTCACATAATTTTAGGACCCGAGAGGAATTTACGCAGCTGATACGCCGGGAAAATGCCAAATCTTTTACCACATAATTTTAGGTTTTAATGGGTTTTATACGAATAGAAAATCGAAAGACAATTGGTGAAGTACTTAATTTTTAAAATTAATAATGGTGGGCGATGGAACTCGGGTGAAAAGAGCAACATTTTGTTGGAATTAAAACAGCTTTATATATTTTTTCGCACATTTTTAATGATCAAACCCAGCCGGTTTCACGCTTAATTATTTGGGTAATCCTCTTCATAACGACGCGTAAACTTTGAAACCGGTTTGGATGTCTGGAATATTATTAAGTTATTTAATGACGTACAAAATACGTCATTCGTAACGACTCCTTTCGACTCCAACCTCCGGAACTCTGCGGAACTTAAAACGACGCTGTTCATAAAGCCACCGAGGTACTTCATGTGCTCGTTTCTTGGTCGTTGTGTTTAACTAAAGGTTCCTCTGAGGTCCAAGCGCATTAGGTAATGTTTATTTAATACTTATTTTCTTGTCTGATTGCATAACTTTAAATTTCGGTATGCAAGACCCTGTGCCCTGACTTTTTTGAAAGATTTTGTTGAAAAAATTCTGCCTTTTTCAAAACACAACCATAATTTTTTGGATTTGGAAATCTGATAATTGTAAAATCGCTAAAAATTGACTGTCTTCAAATGACTCCCTCTTTTCGTTCACATTTACGGACGTGTACAATGATATGCACGTATTATCTTACATGTACATTCCAACAGTACGCGTACATATCATATTTGTACCGTGGAATTGCGCGTTACTTCTTTGGTGTCACTTGCTTGACTGGTCCCTTCGCTTCCGGTTTGACTTACCATGGTGACGTCATAGTTTACCATGTATCTTTATCATTGTATTGCTGTCGCATTTTAAGTGCCAACAATTAGTTCATAAGTTTTAGTGAGGGAAGTCATTAAATCTGGAAAGTAATGGTTAGTATGCAGTCGATGAATGCGTAGTGCCTTGGATACGAAATCGACCGTTCGCCTCGTGAAATCCTGGAAGTATTTATACTATCAATTGTAAATAAGCGCACCTTCCTTTAAAGAAGCGACAAGAGGGAATGTGGATTTCGATAAAGAGAGAAATTCCGCCCACGGCGTAACTGAATTCAGTGCGAATGACGCCTTTTATACTGCGCTTTTATTGCGTTAATGTGTCGCATACGTTGAAAATTGGATAAATATCTTTGACTGGGAAAAAAATGATTGCTTAAGAGAGAGCATGTGGGCACTTAGAGGAGAAATGATTGTAAATGCATTTTTTCATTGACAAGTGTGACCGACTTCTTGAATGCCACCTCCGAAGTCTAACGTTTTCTCTGCATTAATTCCTAGAAAGTGGCTTATTTGAAGGTAATAAAAGGTAAAATGAATTCAATAACCATTCTGTAAATTATTCCGCTGTGAAGTTAAGGGAAAGGAAATAGTTTTAAACTAAAGGTCGACTACTGTTGTTAAAAACGATTTGTTGAAACAAAAAGAATTCGTTGTAGTTCCCAGGGGCTGTTAAAAGCTGACTCTAAGTATCATACAGTCTTAGCTGTGTATGGGGATCCGGCAAAAAGAGACTACATGAAATACGGAAGGCCGTAACGGAAAATTTGAACAAAAATTATGCTTTCTCGTAAGGGATAGACTATTTGAAGTTGTCAGTAGCGAAAGGCGTTTTTGATAAACGGTATCACTCAAACTAATCGGCCCAATGTGGTGATAGATGGGTTCGGAAGTCATGCGGGTTACGAGAAATTTATAATTAGGAAATTCACCGAGTTTTACTTGTCATATTAAATTGTTTATGATAATTATTGGTTTGAAGTTTACTCGCCAGCTTCAGGGAATGAAATTCCTGAAAACCACGCTTATTTTTAATATTTGCATGCGGATGAATCAACAATTATGATGGTTGTATGTTGATATTTTTTATTTTCCAATGTATTACATGCATCGTGGGTGAATCAAGTAGTTGGGATAACGAGTGTTTGAAAATGTAGGCGAGAGATCGTATTTAACAAAAATATCTAATGTTATATGATGTTGATTTGAATTTCTATTTTGCTGGGCTCTTGTTGGCCTCTCGTTTAAATATTCCCGGATATAATATTTGTCTTTTCTTGACATTAAGCCTTCCAGTTTAGTATTTCCGTCACCAGGCACATACTTATAGCCCATCGTCCTTTGTGATTGAAATCGTTTTTTGACTGTATATTTATATTCGTGTTTCCGTGTTCTCCAACGCCGAAGTGTGAAATCTTTTTGAATTTTAATTACTTCTTTAAGGCGGACTTCGAACAGAGAATTAAGGTCCTCCTATACAAGACTCATTGAAATATATAATGCCATGAGAAAGGTGTGCCAAGATGGTCCCAAAGGTGCTGTCGGAATACTGCTTGTGCGACAATCTTCCCTTGGACCTCTTGGACCACGGTGAAAGATACCAGAATTTGGGTACTGGTGGCAGGGCATGGGCCTCTTAAGTAAGACCCTTTTAGTACCATTTACGACCTTAGGCAGTGACGAGGTGCCTGAACAGATACCCATGGAAACCTTCCAGAAAGGGTACCAGAAGTGTGGCAGAGGCGCTTACATCTGTGTGTTGAGGCACAAGCGTGCTGTATTGTAGAGTTTCAGTAAATTGAATTTTGATCTTCAATTAAGTTTCCACCGATTCATTCTCCTTATTATTTGGTCATAAGGACTTCGGCTTCATTTAGGCCTACAAGGTTAGACATAGAAAAGGAACATGATGTGGATGAAGATAGCTTAGGTCTAGGCATACTCGACGATGAAATAGAAAGGGCATTAGGGGAGATGAAATCAAAAAAGGCTGTGGGGGTAGGCAACATTCCTGTGGAACTGTTGAAAGGTTTAGGAAAGTATGAAGGAAGACTCTATATGAACTGATTTGTAGTATCTATGAGGAAGGAATCTGGCGGGAAGATTTTGTGAGATCGGTGTTAGTTCTTATTCCAAAAAAGGTAAAGGCTACATCTTGTGAGGATTACAAAACAACAAGTTTGATGCCCCACGCAGCTAAAGTTGTACTCAAGATCATCAACAAAATTAAAGAGAGTTAGGCAAATGACTACTTAGGGGATGATCAGTTTGGGTTTAGGAAGGGGAGAGATACGCGTGATGCCATTTCAGTAATGAGATCACTAATCGAGAGGAATATAGAATACAATCAGGACGTATTTGTGTTTCGTAGATTTCGAAAAGGCGTTTGATAGAGTGAATTGGGAAACACTAATGAGATATTGCAGAAAATATGAATAAATTGGAGAGAAAGGAGGCAAATCTGCAACCTGTACATGTATCAGACTGCTCAGGTGCGAGTGGGGGACGTAGAGTCCGAATGGGTAGTGTTAGGGAGAGTTGTAAGGCAGGGTTGCCCAGGGTTGTCACCGGTACTGTTCAACGCACATGTGGAGGGAATGATTAAAGAGGCATGGGAAGAAGTTGGGGTAGGAATGAAAGTCGGAGGGGAATTCGTAAAATCGGTTAGGCTTGTTGATGACCAAGCTTTGGTTTGTCAATTGGCCAAGCGGTTGAAAGCATTGCTGAGTGAATTGAAAATTCAGTGCGATAGATATGGTATGAGAATCAAAATTAATTAAACAAATGTTATGAGATTTTCCAGAAAGAAAAAGGCCAACCTAAATATTAAAATAGAAGTGCAAAAAATAGAGCAGGTAGAACAGTTTACATATCTCGGAAGTGTTTTGGATCAATACGGTCAAAGTGGTAGGGACGTAAGGAGAAGAATTGCGCTAGGCAAGGAGTCTTTCTCAAGGAGGAGGGAGTTGATGACGGGGACGTTGAGTAGGGATTTTAAGACAAGACTCGTAAAAACTCTGATATGGAGCGTAGCTATGTACGGCGCGGAAACGTGGTCGCTGAAGCAGGAGGATAGACGTAGATTGGAGGCTTTTGAAATGTGGGTGTGGAGAAGAATGGAGAAGGTGAAATGGACCGAAAGGAAAACAAACGAGGAAGTACTGGAGATGGTGGGTGAGGAGAGGGGTTTGTTGAGAGAAATCCTATGGAGGCAGGAAAAATGGATGAAAGGCGTATTGAGCGGTAGTGGAATATTGAAGAAGGTAATAGAGGGGAGAATGTTGGGCAAGCGAGGGAAGGGCAGGAGCAGGATAGGGATGTTGGACGGGATGAAGGGAGGAAAGAAGTACACAAAAATGAAGTGGGACCTGATGTAGATTAGGTTGCTGGATTGGGTTTTGTTTAAGGTACAAAATTATTTGGTAGTTTTGTCGATCCAAAAATCTACCATAACTGGTCGATAGACCTTATAATAATCATATATTTATATATGTGTGTATATATATGTATATATATACACACACGAAATATACATACACATTTGCCTTTTTCATCCATATTCGTTTATTTGTTTGGTAAGAATGAAAAAATCACACATTTTCTCGATGCCTCGGGCTTAGACTGACTTGCTGCTTATTGTATTGCCCACACACACCAGCGGTGGAATTGATTATACACGTATCTCCTGCTCAATGACTGCATTTAAGCTAGGTAGCTAATATGTTGTCTATTCGTGGTAACTGCGGTTATACAGGGCCAGAAATATCAACGGGGTAGGAATTCTCCCGAGGGATATGTTTTTTATTAAGGGAATCGAAGGGCTGCCTGATGTAAGAGCGTGTTCCAAATCCAGTTTCCGTCTCACATTTTTTCTGAATATTCCGGTTCGACTGCTCTCCCTCTCTCTTCCATCTAAATAATGACTCGCCGAAGTAAAAGCTTAAGCTCTCTCTCTCACGGAACGCAGTGCTTTGGAGAAGTACGAGATGTATTCAGAAAATAACGTAATATTTCGTTTTTTTAAATATTTATTTATTCGCCTGCATTAAAGATGTCGCCTTCAAAATATTCTTCATCAGATGTTATGCACTTGTGCCAGTGTTTCATCCAATCATCTAAGCACTGCTCAAACTCGATATTTGGGATAGCCTTCATCTCTTTCAGCGATGCGCTTTTAATGTCGCCTAGACGACGGCCCTTTACGGTTCTCTTTGTTTTCGGAAATAGAAAAAAAGGCACGTGGAGCCATGTCTGTCGGATGGAAGCTGGAGAATCAGTTGTTTTTGGCAAAAAATTCACGGACAAGCAATGAAATGTGAACAGGTTCATTATCGTGGTGCAATAGCAATGAATTGTTTTGCCACAAATAACCTTTGTTTTATTAATATTGATTCTCATCCCATATCTATCGCATTGACCTCCAATTCACTCAGAAATGCTCCCAACCCCTTTTGATTGCCGATTGACAAACAAAATCTTGGTCATCAACAAGCCTAACCGATTTTACGAATTCCCCTCCGACTTTCATTCCTACCTCCAGGTCTTTCCATGTCTCTTTTAATCATTTCTTCCACATATACGTTGAACAGCACCGGTGACAATGGGCAACCCTGCCTTACACCTCTCCCTAACACTACCCATTCGGACTCTCCGTTCCCCACTCGCACCTGAGCAGTCTGATACATGTACAGGTTGCAGATTTTCCTCCTTTCTCTCCAATTTATTCATATTTTCTGCAATATCTCATTAGTGTTTCCCAATTTACTCTATCAAATGCTTATTTGAAATCTACGAAACAGGCAAATACGTCCTGATTGTATTCTATATTCCTCTCTCGATTAGTGATCTCATTACTGCAATGGCATCACGCGTACTTCTCCTCTTTCTAAACCCAAACTGATCATACCCTAAGTAATCATTTGCCTTACTCTCTAACCTTTTGTTGATAATCCTGAGAATAACTTTAGCTGCGTGGGATATCAAACTTATTGTTCTGTATTCGTTACGTGACGTAGCCTTTACCTTTTTCGAAATTGGAACTAACACGGATCTCACAGTCTTCCGGCCAGATTCCTTCCTCATAGATACTACGAATAAGTCCATATAGAGTCTACCTTCCACAGTTTCCTAAACCTTTCAATAGTTCCACAGGAATGTTCTCTATCCCAACGGCCTTATTTGCTTTCATCTCCCTTAATGCCTTTTCTATCTCGTCGTCGAATATGCCTGGACCTAAGCTATCTTTCTCTACGTCATGTTCCTTTTCTATGTCTAACCTTATTGGCCTAAGTTCTCTACCATACAGTGTTTCTATATATTCCTTCCATCTCTCTTGGATCTTTTCTGTGCCAAGTATTATCTAACCCCGCTTATCTTTAACTGTTACCAGTGATCGTCCCTTCTTACTTCCAGATAATAACATAAATTTGCTGTAGAGCGCAGCAATTTCACCCTTCCTCTGTTGACTTTCCATATCCTCGCATTGCGGTTTCACCATGCTTCTTGCGCTTTATTTGAGGCCTGTCTCAATTTATTGTTTAACTCTTTGTACTTCATTTTGCCTAACTCTGTGTTTACATTCTTCCATCTTCTTCTTTCATCCATCTTTGCAATCATCTCATCCGTGACCAATGGTTTCCTTAACCTTATCCCGTTAATGGTTCCTATAGTGTCTTTTGCGGATTTCGATATAACTTTCTTGATACAATCCCATTTTTCTTCGATAGTACTCAGCTCATTACCGTCATCCATCACTTTCTCTACAGCCTGCTGATACTCCTTCCCTGTTAATCCATTTAATGCTTCGTGTATTTTATTGCAAATATTTCGAATAAAGACGTTATTAAAAGACTATTAAAGACATTCGGATGGAGCTGTATGACTCCTTGGCTCTTTCAGAAATTCAATGAGGGTGAAAGATTGGTGGTATTTAAGATATTGGTGCAGCGAAGAGTTGAATGAGTTGTATAGAGAAAATCCAGCGACGGATTTTGAAATATGCGGGTCGAAGAGAGGAAGTTGTACGGTGAGGTCGGTAAACGGCAGAAAGTGGGTGAAGGAGAAACAGTAGGAAGTTAAAGACCGTGATACAGGGAAGAGTACTTATTGTGTAGGCGGGTAGGGGGAGGGGACTAGGGTTTTTTACCGTACGAAGGCAGGTAGGAAGTTGGAATACATCATAGAGGAAGTAATGCAAGGCAAACGAAAGGAAGTCCATGAGAATCGTTAGCATCATGTTTGGGGCCGTCCAAAACATATATGTAGTAGGTTATTACCAATAAAAGAAATAATTTAAAATGTTAATGTATACTCTTGTATTTGAGTCATTAGAAATGGAGAACGGATGAGTCTAACTCCGAGCTCCTACTAATTAAGTCGATAATAATAATAATTGGTAATCTACTGGTTAAGGTAGGTTTCGGATGAACACAGGCTACCAAACCAGTGGCGTTTCCATTGTCTCTCCTAAAAAAACACAACCTGACATTTCATTAAGCCCCTCTTAAATTCAGTATAATTCCTTCCTCACTTCATTCCGTCCCACTTACCAATCTTATTTCTGCCCCTTCGTCGTTTGCCTAACACTCTCCCCTCTATCGTAGTCTTCAACATCCCATTACCAACCAGTATGCTTTTCATCCATTTTTGCTGCCTCCTTATCAATTCTCCCAACAATCTCCTCTCCTCCGCCATCAAACGTACTTCCTCATCTGTTTTCCTTTCTGTCCATTTCACCATCTACATCCTTCTCCTTAACCACATTTCAAATTCCTCCAATCTTCGTCTATCCTCCTGCTTCAGTGACCATGCTTCCTTGCCGTACACAACTACTCTCCATATCGAAGTTTTGAAGAGTCTTTTCTTAACGTGTTTACTCAACGTTCCTGTCATCAATTCCCTCCTGCTCGTGAAAGCTACTTTTCCCAACGCCATTATTCGTCTTATGTCTTCCCTACTTTGACCGTTTTGGTCCAAAAGACTTCCGTGATAGGTAAGCTGTTCCACCTGGCCAAGTTTATGAGCATCTATTTCGATATTTAACCTGACCTTTCTCTTTCTAAAAAACCACATTGCCTTCGTTTTGTTTACACATGCCATTGAATAAATACATGGTAAAATAACCTTGCCATTGAATATAATACATGTTAAAATAACCTTTCTTACCTTTGGGAATCTTAAATCATTTGATAGTGTTTTTAAATATTGTGGCATTTCCCCTCAAATTTCTCTAAAGATTTATTATGGCACATTTGTGGGAATGAATGGAAGTTCTCATTGCGGTAGTTTGAAAAATCGATCCCTTTTGAGTTCATTTAATTAAAATTTCATTCTATTTCATGTTACCTACCGCCACTTAACATCGATGGTCATTTTGCCTGTTATTAGTATTTCAGTACCAATGTTGATACTTAGGTGTCTCTTAATCAAAGAAATATTTCGTATGTATTAGTATATTAATTTATTCTTGAATATTTATACTCATTGACGGATAGAATATCATATATATTCGTAGAATGTCATTAAATTATACTTAATAGTTATATTTACGAGAGTGACATGTATTCACCGTATTCTATAAGGACTTGTTTAATGGAAGTGCACATACAATTCATGTAATTCCGAAGCAGAACATCTTTTGAAGAAATCGCTGTTGACGGTTTTCCATTTTCATCTTTTCCCGACGTTGACTCCACTTCCCGAGAGTGCATAGGATGGAGATCCGCACGCAGTATCATCTCGAGCATTGGTCGCAATATTGTTGCTTTTGGATTCCTTGAAACACTTTTGCTCAGAAATTCATCGTGTATCCATATTCATCGCGTTCATCAGCTACCGAGTTATCCTCTTTCACCATATCAGCGCCTTTCTCCGCAATCGCTATAACTGGTGCGTTTGTGTTCCCTGTGACTATGTATGGCATTATAGAAGCGTCTATTACACGAATCCCATGAATCCCTCCCCTCAATCTCAATCTGGAGTCCACAACGGCGCTCGGATCGTTTTCTGGGCCCATTTTGCAGGTCCCCACGGGGTGGTAAATGGTCGTCGTATAGTGACGGATGGCACACTCCCAATATTCATCGGAAACAAAGTCTAAATGCTCGCATCCAGGGAACGGAATAGGGTTGATTCTCGCTCCCAACTTTTGCATACCCGGGGTCTGGCTAAGGGCGTAGCCTAACTTTGCACCTTCTCTGAGCACCATTATGTCCTCGGGATCGCTGAAATAGTTGGGATAGAGGACCGGTGGACTGAGCGGGTTTTTATCCCTCAGTCGGACCATTCCCCGAGACTTTGGACGCAGAAGTAGCGGTAATGCGGTGAAGGAGTCTTTGTAAAGGTGGGGTTCGTACACTGTGGCGTAGAATTCGTCCGTCAGGCCCTGATCTCTTTTGCCAAAGATGCCTCCATCGGTATTATCCGAATAAGAAGCGATGAAGATTTGAACGTCTGGCCAGTCATCAGTCTGATTCGCGTAAATCGTTTTGGCGAATATCATTATTTCACAAACGGGGGAGGCGTACAAGGCACCCTCGTGGTTGTTCAGAAACTTCCTCAGGTTGTCGAGGGTCAACTCACGAGGGACGACGAATGCCACCGGATCGTCCAAAAGGTATACCGCTCCGCCCATTCCAGGGTGGTCTTGGAGGTTGTACCCCACTGCCAAGTCGGCTATTACGGGTATGTCTAACTCTTCAAGATGCCGGGAGGGTCCGATGCCAGATAGCATCAACAGCTGAGGAGTCTGAAGAGACCCTGCGCTCATGATCACTTCTTTGCTCGCTAGTATCCTGTAGTCGTTACCGTCCTTGTGAAACTCAACTCCCACGGCGGTTTTCCCCTTCATCATGATCCTCTTCACGTGGGAGAAGAAGCTGAGGTGGAAGTTTGGTCTGTTTCGGATCGGTCTGATAAATGCCTTCGCCGTGCTGCACCGCAGACCGTCCCGGAGTGTTCCCTGAGGGTAGCCGAAACCTGTTTGCGTCTCTCCGTTCATGTCTACCTTGTCCAATCCTAGCTCGTAGCAAGCTTCCTCGATGAACGGGGCGATTTCCGCACTATAACGGTAGTGCTCCACGCTCAATGGTCCTCCTCTTCCATGGTAAGGTGACCTCTTTAGCTCTGGTATCCTGATATCTTCAGACTTCTTAAAATAATTCAACATGTCATCGTAACCCCACCCGGGGTTCCCCAGGGATTCCCACCGGTCGTAATCCCTGCGATTTCCCCGGACGTACATCATGGCGTTGAGGACCGAGGACCCTCCCAGAACCTTGCCCCTCGGCCACTTGCACCGATTCCCAATCATGGCCAGGCAGCTCGTCCCGGAGGGTTCCGTCTTAAACATCCAGTCTAGCGGGGAGCCCTGCAGAGAGGCAAACATCAGCGGGAGGTCGGTCAGGATCGTTTCGTCTCCGCCGGCCTCCAGCAGGAGCACCTTCCACCGGGGGTTCTCGGTCAACCGGTTGGCGACGACGCAGCCCGCGGTTCCACCCCCGACAATAATGAAGTCATACTCGTGCAGGAAGTCGAAGCCCACGTCCATGGGCCTCTGGTCCATGGCGACGATGTCCGGGCGGTAGAAGAGGATGCCGGTCCGGAGGAAGACGAAGACGAAGCTGAACCCAGCGCCGTAGGTGACAGCGATGCGGAAAGCTGAGGCGGCGGCGGCCGCGTTCAAGGGGTTGTAGTTGAAGGAAATCGCCGAGGACATGGCGGTCGGCTCCTCCTGTCGCGGGAGAGGAAGCAAGGGTTTTAGGGTTATTTAGCTACTACCGAATTGCGGATATTACGCAATGCATTCCCCCTCTTCTTCATGTTCGAGCATTTAATATAATTTCGGTCCTCAAATGACTGAGCTCAATGTTTGCATTGATGACAACTTTTGGTTTTATATATATATTGGACTACTGACTACTAAATTGAGATCTGCGATCTTATAAAGCGCCCAATTTCTCCGATTATTTTGGCCAACCCCTTTTTGTGTGTCTCTAATTCTCCTTTGGTGGGTGAAACAGATCCCGAACGGATAAGATCTTTATAAGATTGCATATCTCAAAGTAAATAAGATTTTCTCGATAGCTCAGGTGGTTAGAGCATCCGCCCGGCAAGTGGAGAGATCCGGTGTTCATGTCCCGGTCGAGGAAGATATTTTTACATTTGTGATCTGATCAAATCCGCCTTCCCCATCTGTCCTGTGCTCGTCCTTTATGTGTGTTCCTTTCCCCTTTCCTTATATGTCTATTTCTATGTGCGAAAATATTATTTGTTCGCCGTATGGACGGATTTTCGAGTTTGAATATATATTTATATAAACTACCTTGATCAAAGAGTTCCCGGAATAACCACCGTGTGGCGCTCCCATCGTTCCGATTTGAGTTCTGTTTTTTTGTTAAATTGGTACATCTGTTGTTGATATTCCCTTAAAATCTTAGTGTCATAACTTGACATTTGCAAAAGTTACGTAGCCAAGAGTACATCTATCTCTGTGTGTGTTGGCGATTTTTTACAATTTCAGAAATGGATTTAAATTTGCAACAACGAACTTTTATTAAATTTTGCGTAAAAAACGGATTTAGTGGCGCACGGACGTTGGAAATCTTGGAAAAGTGTTTCGGCAACGATTCTCTAAAAAAAACGGTCGTTTACCAGTGGCACGAGCGGTTCAGAAGTGGTCGTGAGTCAATCGAAGATGATGAACGCAGTGGCAGACCATCGACATCGAAAGTCGGTGAAAAAATTGATAAAGTAAAAGAAATGTTGGTCAATAACCGCAAATTAACCATCAGAGAAATAGCGGAGGACTTGAACATTGCCTATGGATCCGCCCAAGACATTGTGGTTAATGATTTGGGTTTCCGTCGTGTAGCAGCAAAATTGGTGCCAAAAGACCTCAATTTCATGCAAAAAAGAGACCGTGTTGACGTCGCAAAAGACATGATTTGCGAGGCTGAATCCGATCCCACATTCATCAAAAGGATCATTACTGGAGACGAGACGTGGGTTTATGAGTACGACACGCAATCCAGACATCAGGCAAGTGAATGGCGTTCACCAAATGAGCCGAGACCAAAAAAAAACACGTCGTTTTCAGTCAAAAAAGACGGCAATGCTGACGGTTTTCATGGATTACAACGGTGTAGTGCATCATGAATTTTTGCCAGAAGGCCAGACAGTAAACAAAGAGTATTATTTGGGCGTTATGAGACGTTTGCGTGAAGCAATTCGCCGAAAGAGACCAGAAATCGTCGCACAGTGCGTCGAGACCGTCGCACAGTGCTATCATTATTCGTAATTTTTTGACGAAAAATGCAACAAATACCATCCAACAGCCACCGAATTCACCTGATTTGGCTCCCTGTGACTTCTTTCTGTTCAATCGAGTTAAAAAACCATTACGGGGAACGCGTTTTAGCAGCCGAGAGGAAGTAATGGAAAAATCGCAGGAAGCACTGATGGGCATACCGAAAACGGAATATAAAAAATGTTTCGAGGATTGGATCAAGCGCTGGCATAAGTGTGTTGCAGTCGATGGGGATTACTTTGAAGGGGACAATATAGATTTAGATGAATAAACTTGTATTTTTAATTTTCTGAATAAATTCCAGGAACTTTTTGATCAAGGTAGTATATAGTCAATTTTAGTAGACAATATATATATATATATATGTATATATATATATATATATATATATATATCGTATCGTTATCGTTTCGTCTGTCTTTTCCCTAAAGAGCCCAAAAGGTTTCTTTGTTGTTATCACTGGTTCATATGAGGGATCGGGTTGGTGCAGTGTCTAGTATGCTGACTTCCAAACCCCGAGTGTTTGGGTTTGAATCCAGTGATCGCTGAATTTTTCAGGGGTATCCCGATCCTCACTTTGGAATTCTGTGTAGTTGGCTCGTCAACGTGGTGCATGTCGTCCTTCGGATGGGGCGTTTAGTAGTGCATGACCCCTTGGCGCCCTTCCTCGAGAGTAGGCGAATGTCTGGTTGATGCCCAACCATATCCTTAACGAACCACATCTACCAAATATACCCTGTTATCCCTAAATATAATAGTTCTACATTTTATTATTCCCTTCTTGGTGAAATCACCTCTCTTGGCGCTTTTTAAGAGTGTACCTATTTTAAATCCCCTCATTACTTTATTTTTCGGGTCCGACCTATATAGAATAGCCGGAAAATGCAAGTATATACTAGTGAGTATAAGGTAAGTAAAGTAAGATATAAGGGTATGTTATCTAGAAATAATAATACTCGCAATATATTATGGTTAGTCATGTGTTAAGGAATACCGGTTCAACTCGTGCTTCTTTAATGGATAGATAGTCGGCAAACGAAGAATTGCGAGGCATGTTGTTGTGGAGGAGGAAAGAGTCTTTAGGGGAAATTCGAGGGCGAGGAAGACGGGGAAGTCCGCCAGGTATACCGATTGTGTGACAATGGAATGTCGAAGACATTCAGAGAGGGCAGAATGTTGTGTAAGCGGGAGAAAGAAAGTGGAATGGGAATTCTGAACGGAATGAAATGATGCAGCAAATACGACGAGTTTTGCTGTTTTATACTGCTTAGTGACATCCTACGTGGGACGTAGACCAGTGGGTAAGTAACACCTTGGTCCCAGCATCCTTTAAAAACTTAGGTCGGTGGACTGCTGTTATTAATATTTTTTTCAGCCAAGTTCGCGTGTGACTGCTATTACTTCTTAAATATTTTCTACGCGTTTAGCGATTATGATAATGAGCCGAAGATTTTTCAGGAAATATTAGAAATGCATTGTGGGAAGAGCCTCGATGTTATTTCTATCACATACTGCAACTCAGTCGAACCCGTTGATGGATCGGAGAGCCAAGCAGTAACAATCCAATCTTTTGCTCGTCGGCTGACCGTAAGCTCTGATTCTTATTATCGTTGATACATGATCGAGTAATTTTTTATATCATGATCCATGGAGACATTCAGTTACTTACCAAGCCTATGTAGCATATTTAAAAGACTCGCCCAGGGACACTCAATAGAGGTGCTCTCATTTTGGTACTCGCACCAAGGGATCAACCGCGCAAGGACACTTATTGGCCAGAAATTTAACGAAGGATAGTGGCAGGCGAGCAAATTCGGCTGGAATGTTGGGCAACGCGCGAGAGAGTCCAATTTTAGTTATTGGCTAGTTGTCCACGTTCGAACGGACATCTTTTGCATCACATGCGTCCAATATATTCCTCTCATCCTTTCTCATTTTCAATACTAAGGCCGATAATGAAGGTTCCACACTGCTTCCGTGAGTTTCCTTCACGTAGGTTGCCTCTGTTGATCCAAATTGGTTGAACAGACGTCGCGGAAACCTATAGAATAATGCATTGACTGCGCGCCTTATCATGAACCAGTGTCGTATTTGATACAGGTATTTTTACAACAGTTATTCAGTCATTTATTTCCTCCGTAATACGTTAAATCAATTGAATCACGTACGATAATGAATGTTGTCATGGCCTTATAATTAGGGAAAATCTTTTAAAAGTGCGGATTGAATACTTCCACCTTTACTCCTAAAAACGATTCATGTTTCAGGCAGTGAAGCTGTGTGGTCAGGAGGAAACTGAGAGCGGCTAAATGAGTAGAAGTTATTGTTTCGTTTTTAACGATTTCGCTCTAATGTTTTGCTACTCTAGTGCACGGGCGCCCCAAGTTTTCTGGTCAAAAACCGCCTGATATACGTCATGAGCCCAGGCGTTTTAATCCTTGCGCCCCTATTAAGGATTTTTCCCTGGTTTTGTTACGAATCTTACCGTATAATGAAGTGAACTAATTTGTAAATGCATGCAATGCTGCTCTCCTTGTCTTAAGTAGGTAGTAATTTTTTGTAAAAAAAATTTTATCTTCTTCAACGATCGAAAATTATCTCGCATTATTAACAGATAAGAACCATAAACACAGTAATCAACCCGAAGGTCGGTTTGGTAGGTGATGGCAGAGTTCACTCAGTACTAAGCCCGACGGCGTGTGAATATTCACACATCAGGATAGGGGGATCATTTTCTTTCCCTGTGCCGGGTATGGTTCCCCAGAATGATCTTTTACCCGAAAAATCACATCGCTTTGGTGGAGCTTGCCCGGGACCCTCCGGTCAGTAGTCCTCTACCTCATGGACTACCACGACCCACAGCGATAACATAGACTACAATTGGCTTAATAACTGACACAGATATAGACTTCAATTTGTGTAACCAAGATTTCAATTCTTTTGGCGGAATTGGAATCATAGGGATATCAGCTGAGCACAATGTTCGCAATTTAGACGAGTATGATATCGCTGTCGTGTTGACTTCCTCCGCGACCAAAAACGGTACCTCTCTCAGGGAGAATATAATTTGATGTTTCTTCGCCGTACTAAAAGGCGATGGCTTGCCAATTAATGGCATGGAACACGAGGTTGAGTAATGCGGGAACTATTTTCAATATGCGGGAAAAGGAATTCCGTGGCAGACACGACTTTATGTGGCACCACCCTTGTTTCCAGGTGAGACATGGTCGTCATCAGGTCACCTGATGATGACGCGACGAAACCGGTGCCAAATAAAATTCCTATGGAAACAAAGTTTCATTTCCAGTGTGAAATCATTCCACCAAGGAAGCCGACTGCCACCGAATACACTTTCTCGAGTATGGGAAATAGTCTTCTTCTATTTACTCAACCCCATTTAACCGGCCATTAATTTCAATTCCAGTACGGGAAAAGGAATCGTAAAATTTCAGTGAACCACTGCGAAATTATTTTTAAAATGTGGTTTCCAACAAATAAGAAAAAATATAGTGAACGTCAGAATGAGAAACTGTTGGACTACGTCGACAAACGAGATGTTATAACCTAATGTTAACGATATGTAAGAAAGGTGGATTTCATTCTTCTAAAAGTTAATCGTTTTTGTGTAATTGATTCGGTTTCTGATGATTCAATACCCAAGGCATCATTTTGCCTGTCTCACTGACACTAAAACAAACACATTATTTGTGGACGAAGCGGCATTCGAGCCCGAATCCTTAGGCTACCGAGCTGTTGGGCTTCCGCCCTGTCAGCCGTGGCTGCTTTCACAGTCGTAGTTGTGAAATTGGAAAAAATTAATTCGAAAAGTGAACCTGTTCACGACCATCGCTTTTCTCGCAAACCTAGCAAGAAATATCTCAAACAATTGTTCCAAAAAAAATTCCCCGAGGCAGGGAATGCGTTCTCATAAAAAACTATTTGTAAAATATTTACCCAGATTTGTGGACCCACGCGGTTCAGCAAAGTTTGGGAAACCGAAAATGTGATGAGCTCTACTGTTTCATGCAGGGCTCAGCGGTTAATTGGAAAAATCCTTCTCTCCTCCAGACTGCTGCTGACATCTCACTCAATCGTTTTGGAAACTCACGTTGAACGATTGCTTTTGGATATCCTTGCTGTTTCCGTGTTGACACTCTTGAGGCTTATTGTTTTCCGTATCGCTGCGTGGAAACGTGCGACTTTGTCAGCTAACCACTGCCGCCCCTGCCGTCGTAGCATTCGCCATTCTTCATTCTCGTCTATAATCGATTTTCATTTCCCTCGCCTCCTCTTCGACGGGGAGGGAACAATCGCGATTCGTCCATCGCCTTCCACCCTTAGCCGTCGATTTGCGAATCCGCGGTGGCATGCAATTTGCAAGCTCTGCAACTTCCTTGCCGCTTTGGGATTTCTCTGTAGCGCCCGAGTCGAGGAATGCCGTCTCGCCATTTATTGCACGAGAAGGCACGCGGAGGGCGAATGGCAGGAGATGCGGGGCACCTGACCAAGTCGAGGTCGATTTCGAGAATCTTCGTTTCGGCTCATTACTCAATTTTCATAACTGAATGTCGTTGCTTCAATCGCAATGCGGTGCCGTAATGTCCCGATTTGCAGCAATGCTTTCACTATTTTGCTTATGCTGCTCGAATTGATTTCTTCGATCGAATCTCTTCTCTCTCTCTCAAATCTTGTGCTGTGCTCAAATCATTTCGAATTTTGGTGGCACGAGAAGATCTCTCTTCAATTTTTCTCAGTTCCTGCAAATTTCTGCAGCGTATCGCAACTTGGGTTGATACCATTCTGTGTCGCAATACGGCGATCGTGGTAGTCCATTCAATCAGCCGCTTTCCTTTTTTTAAATGTGGATCTCTTTTTTTCAACATATTCATGCTAAATCCTGGCTTTACACATTTGCAAACGCCAAAGCGAAAATAATACGAATCTACTGAAAATCCTATTGGCTTATGAAGGAATCTTGTGAGCTCTTTGTTGGTTCATAGTTTCCGGCATCACTTTATAAAACTTGCTGCTTGCTATTCATTTTTAATAAAAATTTCGTACTTTGCATATGAAACCATGGTCGTGTTAAAATATTAAAAATTACAATGGAAATATGCATTGTAGGAAATTTTATTCAAAAGGACCTTTTTTGCTGGCTTGAGGATCTCGCTGTTCAAATGGTGATTTAATACAATGGCAATATTTCTGAGTACCTGTGCACAAAAGTAATGGATAAAATACGGTTAAATGCGATGCACATACAATGTGAATATGTGTGTGATTTAGGTGTATTTCATGTGAATCCCTTGCACTGTACTTGAGTGAAGCTTCACGAAAGAAAGGATTGGAAAGGCTGACCCAGAGTATATTGTTGTCTGTCCTCAGATTAAGGGAGAGCAGCTGTTTATTTTTAGACACGCGTCTTTTGTGGTCGACTTCACGAGGCGGTGGGCGGTCAGTGACTTGACGAATTCGTCTGACATTGCATTCCTGCTGCTTTAGTACTGAGTCCCAATGCAAACTTTATTTACATTTGGTCGATTTTGAATACCCATTGACGTATTAGGACGTATTCGCCTCTAAGACTTCTCTCAGTATCGTAAATCTCCATTTCTCTCTTCGGGAAATGATTTCTACTATGAATACTCAAAACTTCTTCGGCCCAAGAAATTAGAAGTAGAAATATGAATATGGCCGGGTATTGATAGTGGAGATTTTGGAGCATTTCTTCGTCGATTTTGATGACTCTATCGTGAAATACCAATGGCATGCGGTATCTTCTCTTAACGTCTTGGTATATATTTATTTAAATGGGCAATTGAAACGTCTCTTTAATGTGTCGAGAAGACTAATTTATGTACTGTCTTGTCTTCTGAAGCTATGCCGATTTTTAAGTTCTTTTTTTGCTCTGTGTTACTTAATTTATTCGTGGATCTTTGTTTTTAACTAGTTTTGGGTTTCATAATTTTATTATTTGTATTCAAATCAGGTTCCAAACGTATGCTTAAAATTGAATGTACCATAAAAGCAATCTTAGCAACATAATATGCTCGATAGTTGGACAAAAAAATATGTAGGCATGAAATAACAGAAACAGGTGGATAATAGTTTACTTTTTCCTGAATATCATAGTTGAAAGGACGAAAAACCGAGGAAGGTATAGAGGGAATAATTGCAGGGGAAGGCCAGATCAGGAGTCTGATTAGAATATCGTATTTATTTCTAGTGAGGATGCTATTTATTGTTTTGTGTTGATGTTTGGAGGATGTTATTTGTATTTCATTATTTCCTCCGAAGTTCTCGAGCGATTTATCGGTGTTGTATATATTAGTGTGATATGACTCTCGAGGAAATCTTGTGAAGTGAAATCGTGTTAGCCCTCATTTGGGATAAACGGTCTGGTCATGACTTTTAATGGGCTTTTTTCACTTCGTAATTCTAGTGCAGAGATTAAAACCAGAAGTGTATAATGAATTTTTTATTTGTAGTCCACTCGAGTTGAAATTTTTGCATTCATTTCATAATAATGAAAAGTTTTCATGGTATAGAGTGTCATATTTTGTGTTTACACTTGATTTTCATATGCGCGGACGCTGTTCCCGCAATTTGAAGTCCGCTTTGATTCTTTGTGTTGCGGTGGAATTAAGAACTACCACTGCGCACGTATCGGAAAGCGACCACAGGTGGCTCTGCATGCAAGAAGTGAGACTTGATTTTCTACGGGCTAGGCGTTTGACTGCCTCCCGACGAATGGCGCTTGATTCAGTGCGCACAAAAAAAACAATCAGCACCAGAGTCTTTTGAGATTGCACCGCCTTATTTACGTATGTACTTAACTCCAGTTATTCCCATGCCTCTTTTTGGAGCTGGAGATTGATATGAAGGTAGATGGGGAATCCATGGAATCAGTTTCATTTATGGATGATCAGACTGTGGTTTGCCAATAAGCCATCATTTCGTGCATCATTTGGTTGATGCCACAGCTGAGCGCATTATTAAAACAGTGGTGTATGGTGCCGGATGGAGATCAATTTAAACAAAAAAATATCTTAATTTTTCGAGGAAGATAAAGTCGTCCAATTTTACATTATTTTCCTGGAAAATTATATTTGATTAATTAAATCGTTCGACGAATTTTTCAAATTGAATAATTTAAAATTTTATAAATATCTTTGGAATCAATAATCAAGACTTACCTCTTCCAGTCGCATAATTTTAAAATTGTGAATTGTGAGCTAAAAATAATAAACAATATTGAGCTAAGTGCAAAAATACTTTGCAGTAATGAAAGAGCTTTCAGTTCTAGTGAGGGGGCAATACAGTATCTCTTTGTGATGTTTACGTGCGTATATCGCCTAGGTATTTGCTCAAAAGGTGTGCTCATTTATAGATATGCTCAAAGTAAATAATGTGCTCACGTCAATTGTTGCTAGGGAAATTAAATATCGTCCAATTCAGCGTAATGTTAATGGCACGCCACATTTTTTAAAGTGATTCCTAGTGTTGTTTTTATTTTGTGATATACCGTACAGCTTTATATGTATTGGAAACGAATTTTCATGTGAGTATTTCAATTAGAGGAAAATAATCTAAGGAACTGCGGTACCACTTTGAAATAACTTCCTTTGGATAATTACTGTTGGAGTACTGCTTTTAGAGATCATTTAACGGGAAAGTACTGGTAAGACCACTCTTGGAAACACATAATTTAAGATGTCTTAATGACCTAGGCTTAAAGAAATGTTTGATCTTTTTGATCCTAAATGAATACATATAAGCTTGCTAAAATGATGTTTTCCTCGCTTATGCATTGTGCTTGGTGGATGAGATGTCAACGGTGAATTCCACATTAATCCATCGAAACTCGCAGGATATTATTCACGAATATTTTACTTTGATCATTATATATATATATATATATATATATATATATATATATATATATATATATATATATATATATATATATATATCTGCATGCACGTATCCTTGTACATCATATTTGTATTTTCCCAAAATGCGCATGCGTGTTTAGTCACTTGCCTGAGCACCATGATATATTTTGCATTTTAAATCATCGTCGAGATTAGTTTTATAAGTATAGCTGTTAGAGTATTTATATTTTTAATTTTGGGCTGTTAGTTTTAGTGTATACGATATTTTTATAAAATATTGACCTTCAACTAAATGTTAGAACGTGTCTTTCTTGTGACGTTTCGACGAGGGTCATCACCCAGTGACATCAACGAAACCTTATTGTTCTCCCCTCAAAGTTTTTTTCTTCCTCTCTTTGCAGGTGATTCTTTCTCGATTCATCTAACCCGACTGGAATGTATATTTTTGGGTCAACGGTCCCAATCTGGGTGCGTTAAGAGGTCAGTCAATGAATTATTCATGCCAACTATGTGATTGGAGGAGGTACGTCCGCAACATTTACGATATAATGACAACAGTGAGGACTCGAATTAACTTTGTGGAATTATCATTTATAATGTAACATTTTATATTTTTATTCTTGCATTTTATGTTCCTTGATTCAGTAAACCTTGATTCAGTTTAAATACACCTTGAATATTCTTGAACCAGCTTACCTATGTCCAATGAAGCTACAGTAAATCCAGGATAAATACTTCTCCTGTGTTTAGAATCGTTGTGAGCGAATATTGCGCCATTATATGCAATGCGAATGATTCAACCAAAATACGATTCGTGTGAGTTCGACGCTAGGTGTAACAGTTGATATGCCTGATAAAAATGGTAGGCATCCCATGTACAAGTTGGTGGATCAAAATGGGGAGTATTTGGGAAATACATGGATGTCCATATTTGAATCCACTATTCCCGTGTGATTAAAAAGGAAAAAAACGTCACAGCTATGTAAACTAGTAAATTATTAACCTTTACTTAATTTCATTGCATATTTCGTGATTAAATCACAATCGGCTGGCGTTTCTCTTAATTGCTATCACCCCTAACTTATTTTTTCCTGTGCTTATTTGGCAGATTGTGCAGTAAAATGCTGATTAAGAAACCGTAGGTATTACTCTACCAGTTTTATGGACTAATTAAATACTTACAGCGCCCGATGGACGATCGTTGAGTGGCCTCAGCCAGTGTTGAATTTTTCTTTTTCGTTTATTACAAGCGTAGTATTCTAAAATTCGCCTGGATTCACCGGCGTTTTCATTTTACTATTGTGGGTATTTTTTATAACTTGGTGAAAAATGAATTGAATGAAAGATATGACCAAAGACATTACATTTAGTGGGAACTGAATTCATACTATCCGATTCGTAGATTATGTAGTAAAAATGTCATATTCTAATGAAGAATATTTGAGATAATAAAAGTCCCCGAAACCCTTGAAGATTTTAAATTCCGAATCGCAATTGTCCATATAAGGACAATGACAATTATGATAGGAAAAGGAATAGAAATTGTAGATTTTGAAATAAAACTCCACATTGCAATCGTGGATGAGGTTGATAAGTTTTGCTACCAGGCATGCCTGCCTTTATAGTAAATTTAATGGAAATAAATAGAAGAGTAACCCTTGAAAAGCAAGTATCCGTGAACAAAAAGTGAACGATCGTGTGACCATTGTGGCCAGAAAAACGTTCGCCAAAGCGTTTGACTGGACCGTGTTAGCGTACCGTTGTGCGACATGGAACATCCAGGAATGCGGACAGGAAGAGACTTGAAGCAATAGGAATGCGCGCCTGGAGGAAGCTGAAGAAGACTAGCTGGGTAGGTAGGAAAGGTAACGAGCAAGATATATATTAAAGAGAAATAAAAGAGAGCCGTTTTTTAAGGTAATAGGAGGGTAAAATTGTTTGGGCGTGTGCACTAAGGCACAATCAATTCTAAACAAACGCATTCTGAGGAAAAGTGTTTGGGAAGTGCACATTCTCTCAGAACGGAACTCTTCACCACCGTGGGTGGTAGGGTGGGAGGAGGACTTCGCTACGGTTGGCTGCTTGAAGGAAGCGGCAATGGAGAGACGGGACGGGAGCATTCCGACAATGCAACCCCTTCAGAAGACGATAATAATTTTGGGCATATCATTTGACTCTATAGGTAAATAATAACATACTGTGTACTTATTCCGGTAGTTTGACCGCCGGGAAATCTTATTTTAAGGAGAAAGTGACTTTTCGGAATCGCAGGAACTACTGAGCAACCAGAGATACTTGCCAAACTGAGAAAAAATAAGTAGATTGGTTAGAATTGAACAAATAAATTTGAATCCGTGTTACCTCACACCATGCTCACCTTTTTCGATGGCAACACTTAACCACGTCTCCATCCACGTATTTCTCTCGAGTGCTGTTTAATTAATGGACACTTCTTCCATCTTTCAGCAAGATTTTTATTTGTTATCGTCTTGACGGTACACGAGTGCTGATCATATCAAACATGTTGTAAACAGAAAGTGTCAAAATACCCATTCTATTATTACAAGTATTCCTCTTCCTTAACGTGTAACCATTACATTGATGTTGCTATTTTATATCTGTGTTATATTATAGTACAGTTTCACTGTATATCACTTAATTGGTATAAACTGAGCTCTCCTGCGGAATGAAATGTCCCCACGGGGCGTTGTCCGACTTCTCACAGCTTATTTTAATCCAGCTTAACATAATTCTGTAGAGATTTTATAGAATGATCTTCTTTTCTCCACATCAATCACTCTCGTAACTAAAACGAATGACGTTCTTTTTGGTGATACTCTCCTTCATTTATGTTGTATACTACAAAACAATAATTCAAAGTGTTCATTTGCACTAAATAGTTTCTGTTTTTTCGTAAATATTCTTCTGGTGCGGTGTTCGTTTTCAGTAACACATATACGATTTTGCACTTCGAAAACACCTGGCCACTATCATTGTTTTAATAGCCACCGGTCAAGATGCCAATTCAATGCTTCCAACTTTTTGTTTCTCGCACAAATCGTATCTTTATATCATTTCCACATTAACTGTTTCACTGATCATGGACACTGCGATATTTATGCCAGCGGCAGTGCAGTGTTCGTCCCATGCGTAAGTTCGTTTTCACATTGCCATGCTGAATCGATGCTCTCAGGGTTTTCCACAGTTTCGCAGACAATCGAAATTGGCCGGGCGAAAGCATTTCAACATTAGCTAATTCTTTAAAGCCCTTGGTCTCCTACTCCACCCAACTCGGTTTAGCAGTCTCCGCCTCCTTTTCATCGGTCCCTTGGTCCAGAATTCTTTTATGAGGTCTGAACCCTTCTCCGCCACCATTATCACTGGGGCGTTGGTGTTCCCGGACACCAGAGTGGGCATTATGGAGGCGTCTATGACTCTCAAGCCCTCCACACCGTAAACTTTCAACTGTGGATCAACCACGGCATCTGGATCCCAATACGGACCCATCTTGCACGTGCCCACCGGATGGTATATAGTGACAGAGTATTGTTTTATCATGCAAGCCCAATACTCGTCCGTGTAACGCTTCACGTGCCTGCACGCCGGGAAAGGGATGGAGTGCATTTTGGAGCCATATTTCCTGAAAGCTTTGGTTTGACTGAGCGCCACCACTATCTTCACGCCCTCCACGAGGGTGGCTAGATCGAAGGGATCGGAGAAGTAATTGGGGTATATGAGGGGGTAATCGTAAGGGTTTCTGCTTCTAAGCAGAATTTCACCTCTGGAACGCGGCCTTAGGAGGACTGGGATGACGCTCCAGGTGTCCAAGTTGTTTATTGGGCGGTAAACTGAATCATAGAGCTTATCGGTTATTCCGTGAGCCTTTCGGATCTGCCTCCCTCCGTCAGACTGGGTGGAGCCAGAGATGAAATGGAACTCTATGTCAGGAAAGTCAATGCTGGTGTTGGCGTACTTGGTGTTCACGAAAGCCAGCCCTTCGACTCCTCCCATGACCGTCAAAGGACCATCTCCGAACATGGCGTACTTAAGAACGGCCGGCACGTTTTCGTAGCGACTTTGTACCAGAGATACTGGCTGGTCCACCATGAATGTAAAGCCACCAAGGCCTATATGATCTTGCAGATTTTTTCCAACCTGAAATAAATAAAAAATGCATTTGGTCGTATCGGAATATTACACCAAACCATGCTTTAAGCAGTAAATGAATGGCAAGAAGTCTTAGAACATTATTCATCTCAAAGAGAAATGAAAATAATGGAGCGTAGTTATAAACAAAGCAAATATTATAGGAAATATGTGAAAGTCATATTTAGAAAAATGTAAATGATTTCATTGACCTTAATATTTATTTAGGTAATCTACCGGTTAAGGTAGGTTTTTGGATGGACACAACTATCAAATAAACATTTTGTGACTCCCCACCTAGCAAACTAATCTATATCAGGTCCCTCTTCATCTCGGTGTACTTCTTTCCTCCCTTCATCCCGTCCAACATCCCTATCCTGTTCCTGCCCTTACCTCGCTTGCCCAACATTCTCCCCTCTATTACCCTCTTCAACATTCCACTACCGCTCAATACGCCTTTCATCCATTTTTCCTGCCTCCATAGGATTTCTCTCAACAAACCCCTCTCCTCACCCACCATTTCCAGTACTTCCTCATTTGTTTTCCTTTCGGTCCATTTCACCTTCTCCATTCTTCTCCACACCCACATTTCAAAAGCCTCCAATCTACGTCTATCCTCCTGCTTCAGCGACCACGTTTCCGCGCCGTACATAGCTACGCTCCATATCAGAGTTTTTACGAGTCTTGTCTTAACATCCCTACTCAACGTCCCCGTCATCAACTCCCTCCTCCTTGAGAAAGCCTCCTTGCCTAGCGCAATTCTTCTCCTTACGTCCCTACCACTTTGACCGTATTGGTCCAAAACACTTCCGAGATATGTAAACTGCTCTACCTGCTCTATTCTTTCCCCGCCTATTTTAATATTTAGCTTAGCCTTTTTCTTTCTGGAAAATCGCATAACCTTTGTTTTATTAATATTGATTCTCATCCCATATTTATCGCACTGAACCTCCAATTCACTCAACAATGCTTGCAACCCCTTGGCTGACTGAGCAACTAATGTTTGGTCATCAGCAAACCTAACCGATTTTACGAGTTCCCCTCCGACTTTCATTCCTACCTCCAGTTCTTCCCATGCCTCTTTAATCATTTCCTCTACATATACGTTGAACAGTACCGGTGGCAAAGGGCAACCCTGCCTTACACCTCTTCCTAACACTGCCCATCCGGACTCTCCGTTCCCCACTCGCACCTGAGCAGTCTGAGACATGTACAGGTTGCGGATCAGTCTCCTGTCCCTCCAATCCATTCCTATTTTCTGCAATACACGCATTAATTTTTCCCAATTCACTCTATCAAACGCTTTTTCGAAATCTACAAAACAGGCAAAAACGTCCTGATTGTATTCTATATTCCTCTCGACTAGTGATCTCATTACTGCAATGGCATCACGCGTACCTCTTCCTTTCCTGAACCCAAACTGATCATCCCCTAAGTAATCATTTGCCTTACTCTCTATCCTTTTGTTGATGATCCTGAGAATAACTTTAGCTGCGTGGGATATCAAACTTATTGTTCTGTAATCCTCACATGACGAAGCCTTTGCCTTTTTTGGAATAGGAACTAACACCGATCTCACAAAATCTTCCGGCCAGATTCCTTCCTCATAGATACTACGAATCAGTCCATATATGGCCTTTTTCCCACCTTTCCCTAACCATTTCAACATTTCTACAGGAATATTGTCCACCCCCACAGCCTTATTTGCTTTCATCTCCTTTAATGCCCTTTCTATTTCATCGTCGAGTATGCCTGGACCTAAGCTATCTTCTTCTACGTCATGTTCCTTTTCTATGTCTAACCTTTTCGGCCTAAGTTCTTTACCATACAGTGTTTCTATATATTCCTTCCATCTCTCTTGGATTTTTTCTGGTTCAACTATTATCTTACCCCATTTATCTTTAACTGTTAGCACAGCTCTTGCCTTCTTACTTCCCGATAATAACTTAACTTTGCTGTATAGAGCACCAATTTCACCCTTCTTCTGTAAACTTTCCATATCCTCGCATTGCGTTTTCCACCATTCTTCTTTTGCTTTATTTGTGGCCCTTCTCAATTTATTGTTTAACTCTTTGTACTTCATTTTGCCTAACTCTGTGTTTACATTTTTCCATCTTCTTCTCTCATCCATCTTCGCAATCATCTCATCCGTTACCCATGGTTTCCTTATCCTTTTCCCGTTAACGGTTCCTATAGTGTCTTTAGCGGCTTCCAATATCCCTTTCTTGATACATTCCCATTTTTCTTCGATAGCACTCAGTTCTTTACCGTCATCCATCATTTTCTCTACAGCCTCCTGATACTCCTTCCTCGTTAATTCATTTACTGCTTCTAAATTCCATTTTTTAACCCGCCGCCCTTGCCTTATCTTCTTGAAACGAACATTACATTTCATAACAACTAAATTGTGGTCAGAGTCCGCATCCGCTCCTGGGAAACTGCGCGAATTTATCACACTGTTCCTAAACCTGTGCCTAACCATAATATAATCTAACTGATACCTTTCTGAGTCACCTGGCATTTTCCATGTATACCTACGCCTTTTGTGGTGTCTAAACCATGTGTTAGTGATGACTAACCCCTGTCTCCTGCAGAATTCAATTGCTTTCTCCCCGCGTTCATTCCTCGTGCCTAACCCATAGTCCCCCACCTCACCACCATCTCTTCCTTCGCCTACCGTCGCATTCCAATCCCCCATCACTATCAAATGTTTCCCTGCAGAAACACTCGCGATGATATCCTCTAACTCATCATACATCCTATCGACTTCTTCCTCCTTGTGGTTGCTCGGTGGCATGTATACCTGAATAATGACCAAGTTCGTCGGCTCTGCTTTAATGTCTACGAGTAAAATTCTATCTGTCGCTTGCTCTATGTTGACTACGCTTCTTCCTACCCCTTTGTTTAAAATTACGGCAACCCCTCGTTGGCTCTCATCCCCGCCGCTGTATATTACTCTATAATTGTCACTCCAGTAATCCCCGCTATCCTTCCATCTCACCTCGCAGAGGCCTAAAACATCTATGTTACCTCTTTCCATCTCTCGCTTAATATTTTCTAATTTGCCTCTCCTCAACATTGTCCTGACGTTCCAGGTTCCTATTTTAACTACTTTCGCCTTCTTCTGAGTCTTCTGTCCTGCTGAAGTTATTTCTTCCCTGCAAGGGTTTCGTGGGATGACGACCGCGGAAGCCTTGCCTCTCCCGCTGCCGGGCACGACACACGGCCTCTTGGGCCGTGTCCCGTAGTTGCCAGGACTCATATTATCTATAGTGCCCATCATAATATTCTTGGGAATCATAATTGAGGTGGTTTCCCGTTGCCTTCCTCAATAGTGTTTTTAACGTGACACCATCACTTAATGGCCGCCCCACTGGGGTCAGACGCCATTGCAGCCGCCTCACTGAGGAACAGACGCTGCGTGGACTACCTTTCGTCTGGCTCCTAACCTTCGACCTATCTGGCATGGGTGACCCTTCCAGGAGTAATTATTATTACTCCCGCCAGCACAGCTCTAGGGGTCATCGGAACACACAAGCCCTTCCACCACGACAAGGTTGTAGCCCAAGGGAGGGTGACCTTAATAAGTAAATAATTATTATAAGTCTGTGTCTGAGATTAAAAGGCAATGTAGATGGACAACTCCTTAATTAATGGGTGAAACTAGGACTTTAAACTAGGGATAAATTCCGAAACGTTCAGTGACAAAAATATTCCACAGTTACTATAGTATATGCCCTGGAGTTACCAAAGTACATAATATTAGAAAATTTAAGGTAATTTTTGTTATTTTCCTAAAAGAAAATCCACTGAATCATGATCATGTTCATAAATGAGGGTCCATGAATTGTAATATGATCTTAATCTTACTGACTATCCAAGAACTTGACCTGAATGCTAAGATTAATAATTCATTCATAATCGACGTAATAAGTAATAAGTATTTTGGCCCAATTTTTAAGAATAGCTTAACTGAAACTATGTCAATGCAAAGAAAAATTATCAACTGGTGGTATTTACGTCGATATTTTAAGAATGGTGATTTTGACAATATTCACAATGCAGTATGGCAGAGGCGTTCTGATTGAATGCAGGTTCTATAGTTAACATATCCAACCTAAAATATTGGAACTCCCCAAAAAATCTAGTCATATTCAAATTAAGTTCACGTCAAAGACGTTCTGTCTCACCTGAAGATCAGATATCACGGGTATCCCGTGGTCCTGCAGGTGTGCTTTGGGGCCGACGCCCGACAGCATTAGAAGCTGAGGAGAAGCCACCGAACCCCCAGATAGAATGATCTCCTTTCGCGCCCTCACCACGTTAAGCTTGCCGTTCCTCAGGAACTCGACGCCGTAGGCCTTCTTGACCCTCGGATCTATGAGGACCCTAGTCACGTGGGCATGCATGGCTACGTGAAGGTTCTTCCTGAGCCGAGCGGGCCTCAGGAAGGCCTTGGCCGTGCTGCACCGCGACCCCCTCCTTATCGTGCCCTGGGCCACCATGAACCCCGTCTGCTTCTCCCCGTTGATGTCCCTGATGTCGTACCCGAGCTCCGAGCCGCCCTGCACAAAGGCTTGGGCCAGCGGCGTGTGCCATGGAGCCTCCTGGACGGTCAGGTATCCCCCCGTGGAGTGATAGGGGGTGCGGGCCACGTACGGGTTCCTGTTGTCCTCTGACTTCTTGAAGTAGTAGAGGGCGTCCATCCAGCCCCAACCTGGATTGCCGGCGGCCTCCCACTGCCGGTAGTCGTTAGCGTTCCCCCTCACGTACAGCATGTAGTTGAGGACGGAGGACCCCCCCAACACCTTCCCCCTTGGCCAGTTGCACCTCTGGTCCTTCATCCCCAGACACGCGGATGACTGCGGTTCCGTCTTGTACTGCCAGTCAAGCTTGCTCAGCTGGAGGTAGGCGGCCAGGACGGGAACGTCCGAGATCTCCGTCTCGTCTCCGCCGGCCTCCAGCAGCAACACGTTCCAGTCGGCCATTTCGGTAAGGCGATTGGCCACGACGGCCCCCGCCGACCCCGCCCCCACTACTATGAAGTCGTACTCCTGGTAGAGTTCCTCGACGTCGATGGGTCTCGCCTCGGGGTCCATGACCTCATAGTGGAAGTAAGTGACAGCCGCGACGAGCAGCGGGACGAACCAGAGACCGGCGCCCATGACGGAGGAGGCGGCGTTGGCGATGAGGGGCAGGGCTCCCGCGGCGGCGACTGCTGCGCTCATCTTGGGGCCGGGGGATGCTCGCGGTGCTGATCACTGGTGATGGGGCGGACTTCTCTCTCTCTCAGCGTCTACCGCGACGAAACTCTGCTGTCCTCTTCCTCTCCCTTAGGTGGGGTGCTTCCTAAACATGGCGATACGGAACTCTTGAACAACAACTGTTGGGATGAAAAATAAAACGTGTTTCAACTCTCTTCCATGATATAATTATGGAGCACATGATTTACATATAGAGAGCTCAGTGGTGCCTGACGCAGCTTGTAGAAACTCTCTTTTTATTTGAAAATAAAATATTGCTATTTCACGGAACGCGCATAAATCACCAGTCGTTTCATGTTTACAGTATGTGCCATGTTTGAATTATTTTCGTGTTCATGTTATTCGCGAAATAGCAATTTTCCTGCTGACGCCACTCCACTTTTCCGTGACATGAGTGAAAGATATCAGTCAGACTCATATGCAGGCGCAAATTTAGAAAAGTCGTGATTATTTCGTCCTGTTTCCCAGGAGTGAATGCGGATTCAGGTCTTAACTAGGAGGAGAATATAGGGGTAGATTGGAAATAGAGGCGAATTATCCGCATCCTGTACATGTCTCAGGCTGCCCAGGTGCGTGGATGGAGAGTCGAAATATGCAGTGTTAGGAAGAGAGGTAATACGGAATGCCACGTTATCATCTGTGATTTTCGGGTAATGCGTGTGAAAAATGGTAAAAGATGCATGCGAAGGACTAGGAATGAAAGTCGATGAGGAATTCATTAGTTCAATTTGCTTGCGGATGATGAAGCTTGATATGTCAAGTGCAGTCAGGGGTTACAAACATAGCTGAACGCATTAGAAGGTTAGAGTGACATTTGTGGAATGATAAGCAGGGCAAACGAAACAACGACAATTTTGTTTTCGAGAAAGAGGAAAGCCAAGGCAAACGTTTTAGTAGGAGGGCAACAACTTCGTAGAACAAACGGAACTGTATTCCTCTCTTGGAATTGATGATGGCAAGATGATCGAAGTAGGAGGAGCATCGGGAGAAGAATTTCCTTTGACAGAGAAGCTTTCTAATGGAGGAGAGAATGACGGGGACGTGGAGTAAGGATGTTTAAGAAAGATTGGTGCTTTGGTACAGTGTTACTTTGTTCGGTGCTGAAATATGGTAGTTAATCAAGGCGATAGGAGTAGATTGCAGGCTACTGAAGTGTGGGTGTGGGAAAGGATGGAAATGTGAAATGGTCAGATGGTAAACAAATGGAGAAGTACTAGTCATGGTGGTGGAGAAGAGAGATTTGCTGGGAGCAATCCAAAAAAGACCGAAAATGTGAAAGAAAACTTTTTGATGGGCGATAGGATCCTGAAGAATGTGATGGAGGGGAGGAAGTGTGGCAAGGGAGGAAGGGGTGAGAGAAGGATAACCATCTTGCACGGAATTTAAGGGGGGTGGAAAGTACAAGGAATTGAAAAAAAAAACAGTTTTATGTGGTTTTGGGTGTCAGATTATGTCTTGTAAGACGAGCTAAGAAATGTAGCGATAACACAAGCCAACAGTGGTTTTGGTGTCGGAGCTTTTAATGCTGATTTAAAGAACAATTGGGGTGCTGAATCCAATTATGACACTAGTTTTTTCCTATCAGCTATAGTTTTCAAGATATAGATATGTTGTTACTTACGTAAAAAAATCTTCTTCATGATGATATATGAATATTATATTGATAATAAAACCCACTAAATATAAAGACTTGATTTATTTCTAGGGCTGTTAAATTACTCAAAAACACAACAGAATTTTACAATACAATTGAACACAAATACTAAAATGTTTTACTGTAATAAAACAAATTGAAAAGAAAAAAATACATAAAACATCACTCAACACATCGGAAGCTTCTTTTGCGCCATTTTCTTGAGTGCACTTTGTTCAAACAGTCTCGTTTTAAGCACCAGCAGTAATCTGCCATTATATGGTTATCCCGTCTTCCTTGTTAGCGAGCTTCCATTGTTTTTATATCCTGGTGAAATCTTTCACCTTGTTCTTCACTTGTGTCTCCTAAATTTCAAAAAAAATTGCCTAAGTGGCTGTGTAGGTAGTGAACTTTTGTGCTCATATTACATCCAAGTGATTTGAAGTGACTGAGCATAATGTTTACCAGCTCAATATAATTTTCACTTTTGTGATTTCCTAGAAAATTTGTTATGACCTCAACAAATGACACCCAACTAATTTTTTCAATCTCATTCATTGACTCGACAAAAGCAGGATCCTTTGTAAGTTGTCTGATTTGTAGCCCCTCAAAAATACCAGCTTTAAGTTTTTCAATACTTATATGGGGCATCTTTAGTCTTAAGTAGCCGAAGCATGGTCCATCCTTGTCAAAAGCCTTTACAAATTGCTTCATTAGGCCTAGTTTAATATGTAGAGGGAGGTAAGATGATTTTCTCTCTTTCAACTAAAGATTCATCAATGATGTTTTCTTTCCCAACAACCAAGTTTTCTCTCTTAGGCCACTCCTTCTTAATCCAGTGGTTTTGTCTGTCCCTGCTATCCCAGAGGCACAAGAAACAAGGATATTTTGTGTAGCCACTTTGCTGCCCAAGAAGAAAGTTCACTATTTTTAAATCTACGCAAATCACCCAGCGATGTTCCTGGTATTTTATCTTCTGTAAGACCAATGCTATTGTGTCGTATTCTTCTTTCATTTTAGTTGAATGAGCGATTGGTATTGCGCCAAACCTGTTACCATTGTGAAGAAGTACACATTTTAAAATACGCTTGGAGCTATCAATAAACAAACGCCTATCACTAGCTTCATATGTGATAGTAGTCCCATTTTTTCCAAAAGACCCTTAACGTCTAAACAAAATGTAAGATTGTCTTCTTGAGTAAAGAAGAGTGGCATATCCTTTTCCCTTGTGCGATAAAAACTTATTTTTGTACCGGGTTGCAGTAAATTCTTTTCATGCAGTCTTGATGCTAGTAGTTCGCTAGTGTTTTTTAATCTCATTGGCCTACAATATAGAAATATACATAATAGTTATTGACAGTTTATTGAAAATAAAAGGAACACCGTAGAGTGGTTATAAATTAGTATACTTATAGATTTATTTAACTTTGAAAATTATTTTCCGGAATATATCAAATATTAAAACAACTAATCGTAACAGGTGCCATATCTAAAAAAGTAGAGCTGTTAAATAAAAACGGATTTCATATTTGGATTCAGCTCTACAAATATAGTTAAAATCAGCACAAAGATTCCCGGCACAAAAAAAAATTTTTTGTAGGCCTGTGTAGGCCAGTCTCTGTCCTTCCATCACCTACCTTAAACGGTAGGATACAAGTAATACGTAAATAACAATTATCAGAAGCGGCATGTACGTATTCAATTATAATCTTATTCTCCAAAGTGGCTTTAAAATGTTCCCAATCAATTACTTCACAATCGGATTGCCCTAAGGCCTAAGGACCTCACCTTCCCGTGAAAAAGTATTTCAGATAATATGAAACTCAATGCAAATAGATATAGAACTATATCTTTTTACTTGAATAATAAATCCTGTTCAATATTCCTACAAAATGGAAGAAGTGCTCCTCTTGAATTTTGCTGAAGCATCAGAGATTGTGCTGTTATTTTCTCTGAAAAATATTAGATGTCACCGCCATGTTATTTTTATTAAAAATAATCCTGCAGTAAGTTTGTATCGATAACTACTTCAAGTAATCCAAAGATAAAATATCTTGGAATTACTTTGTACTTAATTAATAAGATATAATATTTTTTAATTACACTGCTATTGGGTCCTCAATTCAAGATTTAAAATTTGTCTGTCGAAATTATTTAGCATGTTTTTTTTAAATACTCTTGACTCATGACAGGAAGGTAACAGTTTATGGAATTAGAGTTACAAATCAAATGTACACATATGCGAGGAAACTCCGTTGCTCAACGGAGCCCTGATGCTTCGGAATAGGCGACGAAGAAATCACCGGCGCATTAATTAGCGTAACTAATTAATTTGTGTTTTTCTGACTCCGAAATAAATATTTCTCAAATTTTCTCCGTCTGTTTCGTTTAATTCATATTTCCGTAACAATGGTCGCCCATTGAGTTGGCAATGTATGTCCCGTGACATTTATTTCCATATTCTTTTTGATTTTTTACTTTCTCCATATTGTGCTAATCATGACCAATTGGATTGCAACATCTTGAGCATGAAAGGGTGTTTCTTTTGAAGTACTTTGCGTCCTTCGCATTGATGTACGCTTTAATCTTGAAGAGACAATAACCGCTTCGTTGGTTCGGATAAATACCTGTTCCATTAATCGGCCTCATTTGTTCCTTCCATGGCATTGTACCGCTTAATGAGTGTTAGCGTGAAAATTGCCGTATTGTGATGCCTTATATTTTCGTTTTTTTTCGATTAGTCTATCTAATAAAAAAAACAGGAAAATTAATGTCTCAATTGTTTCCAAAGCAATTAATTTCAATGTACATTTGATTTTGTATCTCAAAAAAAGAAATAAAAGAGAAGAGGATTTAGACTTTAAATTTTTAATAGCTGCTTTTCCACATAATCTGATTGTCTAGGTGGGAATAGCGAACTGTGTTAAGTTGATTGCGAATTTGAATGTCGTTGCATTTGAAATGGTAACATGGAGACCCTAATTTTATTCATGTTTAGGATTGTTAAATGGTCTTGAGAACGCCGTTTCAAATTTTCGAAAACTGGTGAGATATTTCGAGTGAATTTTGCTGTCGCATTGAAAGACAGTTGCGTATCTCAACCACTCTCCTTGGAGTACTTATTCTTATCAAAAATAGCTACGACAAAAAAGAACCTTTTTATTTCCAACCATAAAAATGATTTAACTGTATGTAATGGAGCCGTAACAACTCTCCTAAGCTTTACCCAGTGGATGTCGTTTATCCTAAGATAAGGGTGACAAAATTATTGGTATACGACTTGAATTTTATCGGCCGAATTGTGTAAGAAGTCGTGTAAAGGGTTGTAATTTCTTCTTTAGAGACTATATTCTTGTTTTGGTGTGGCGTTCTGCGACCCCAAAGTTCGTCTTCCCCCGTAGAACTTTCATCATGCAATCACGAAGCTGTCCGACGCTTCTCCTGACCTACTCGTTAGGCAAACGGTAAAAGCAATGCCCGGCTATCGGACGCCTTATTCACACGATAGTCGCGTCCACCTCGTTAGTCATCCATTGTTCACCTCACCTGAGCTCCGTCCTCAGAAATCTGCCGCTCCCTTCATATAGTATACTGGTACCCCCTGGTTAGACGTAGGGGTTGATTGTCCTCGGTATTCTTTCCTTAGCCCTTAAATCAGTACTCTCCGGAAAGTGGATTGTGAGGGTTAACTTGACCTCGATGAAAAATGGGGAATTAGCAAAGACGTTCATTACTTTTGGAGGGGGAGGGGTGCGATGTAGAACCTTCATGGAACTCCCAGTTAAGCTTAAGAAAAGGTCAAAGTGCAATGTAATGAAGACCGTACGAACGAGAATTAGTCTCCCATGAAGACATTGGTCGCTTTTCCCTTTGAACAATTAATTTAAAGGGAGGATCAAGTTTGTAAAATTCTTACAAATATAATATTCCTTTGAAATTGATTTTATAAAATCAATTAGCCGAATATTTTAATCTCCAGCATTCCAATTTAGATTGTTTGGAATATTTTGTGTTGCGTGAAACAGATAAGGAGTAAAAAATAAAAGTAGTAGGATTCGTTTGACCTCTTGCGACGATAACTATTAGATATTTCATAAACAGATATAATTGAAAGGCAAAAATTTTTCAATGATTAGGTTTTTCTCCAGATAATATTAGTTTTGCTCATCAAAAATCGATAGGTTTACAATTTTCGTGTGGAGTTCGATTCTAGGAGTCACTGGAAAGAAATTGGATTCTCAGTCACTTACAGGACTTCGTGGGCCTCTTCGATCGGTCGATGCGAGTAACTTCGTGCGATGTAGCACTAGAAGAAGAAAACCTTCTCACTCATGGAACTCCTGTCTTGCGGGGCGCCGAGAGGGGCCACGGGAAGAGCTGGATATATCCGCGAAATACCAAAGGAACCCTAGCGACCTCGCACCACCCAGCTGATGCCTCCCTCCCTCTCCCTGTGGAGCACGCGTCCAGGGTTCTCCGGCTACCGGTCGATCTCGGTTCTTCTCCCCGCTTTTGAAAAGACACCGCAGCAGGGAATCCGGTGTTCCACTCTCTCCAATGTCCCTGGGACCAGTGTCCACTTGGTTATCCTCGCCCACCGCTCGCCCTTATAACCCCACACCACGTTGAAGCGGGGCCTTCCACGCCCCGTTTTCGCTCCTCCGCCGCCCCCCACCCCACCCTCTGCCTCCTCTCCGCCCGACCGCCCATCCACGGCGTCCCTCCGACAAACTCACCCCCCTTTCCCCAGCATCATAGATCGCACCGTTATGTTGCAAATGGAGACAGTTCTGCATGACAAATGCATATTTTTTTATTGTTGCACCTGATTGATACACGTACCTGGTTCTGGAGGCCATCAACGGCGAAAGGTTTTTTTGGAAATCCGTGCGGGGTCAAATTGCAAACACGATGCCGATTGCATCATTTTCTTTTCGCGTTTCGTTCTTCCTTTAGAAAACATTCGTATTCTCTTCGTATTTCCATAAGATGAGCCAATTAAACAAAGACTACGGGGGCGAGAAAAGTGGATGCAGGGCATTTTGATTGGCGATGGAGTGTTGAAGACTGATGGTTGAAAGGTTGTTAGGCAAGTGAGGTAGAGGTAGGAAAAGATGTTCGGAAAGGTGAAACGTATTGGACGGAACGAAAGGAGAGAGGAAGTATGTGGAGTAGAAGGACTTATTTTATTGTAGTGTGTCTCGTTGTGTCGTGTTGAGTGAGACTCAATTTGTATTGGTGCTTAGTATATGTGTGAATACAAAACATATTATCTTAACGGGTACGGTACCCTGTTATGAAGGCATGGTGTCACTTGGTGGGATTCCTGCGGATTGTATTTGTACAAAATGAAATGTACTTGCGAACTGTTTCTGTGCAGCCCATCACATTCTGCTCCCGTTCTCCTGTCCTAACGATAATGCACCCTACTGAAATCGTCAGTGCATAAAGTGTATTTTGAGTAACTACGATGGCTTATTTCTTCATGCCTGAAAATATGTTGAAATTCTTTCGTTAATGCCCGAAGAATACGTGGGGATCGGGATGGTACGATGGTTAACATACTGGATTCCTATTCAGAGGGCCCGAGTTCAAATCCTGAAGACGGCAGATCTTTTTCAGTGGTATCCCGATCCCTACTTGAGGTGCTGTACGGAGAGCAATTTTAGCGAGTACGCCGTCCGTCGGATGGGACGTTAAACCGCGGACCCTTTGGCGCCTTTCGTTAATATTAGGCGACGCCGAGTTTCTCTCCGCCCTTCCTTCGTTCCCATCCATCCCTAATGGCGCAAATCACTTCAGCTGTCTGTGGCTTACCCTAAAATTACTATTAACCGAAGTGTACGTGTTAGTTCTCTTCTGTGTGGACAAGTGTTGCTTTAGTAATCTTTAATTTACAAGCGAGGATTACTGTGTCGCCATCCAAATCTTATATTGGGTCCCTATTATTCAGCCTAATTAAATAGCTCTATCTCTCTCTGCCTATTGGTTATCCTAGATGATAGAGACAACTATTTTCCATGCAACCTTTGTAATCCCTTTGGTTCATGGGAAATTTTAAGCAGAATTATTCATTGTGATATCACCGAGGCTCTTCGAGGGACTACCTACCGCCAGCTGCTTTAGACATGCGAATTGGACGAAGATATCTTGGTGTCGAAAATGCGGGGATCATATTCCGATCGAGAGGGACAACAAGCACCACGGGACATTAAGGCCTTAGAGATATATAATATCTCTATCAAAAATTACTGAAGAGTTTAGAGAAATTTATAAGGATGAGATTTTGGAGTAGGCTTCATTCTTCTGGGAGTTCCATTGGTTGCGTTGTTCACAGCATTTCCGCCGAGGAGGCCTCTTCAGAGGGACTTCTATTCCTAACTCTGGCGCCTTTTGCCAAAGAATGCCATTTTGTCATCAGCTACGTGAAATTACATCAGTAACTATTCGGTAAAAGCAGCCGATGCCATTTCTGGATGCAATCTGAGCGTCGGGCTACTGGGGTACATAATGCCGAATGCTGAAATAGCATCATCAGAAGCGTTGCTCCATGATGGTATATTTTCCTTGTTGTCAGCCGACACACACACGCAAAACTTGAAAACGGGATGAGAACTCAGGGAGTTGAGGCGATTGATTTTCATCGATCGAATCTTTTATTGTTGTCCGTGGATTGTCTGACAAGTTTCCAAAATATCGTGAAATAGTTATGGCGTGCTGTATTTTAAGGTATTGATGTGTATTTCTGTGAATAGGCAAATCGAACGTCTCTTTCAAATATCGGGAATACTGATTTATACGATACACTGAGATGTCTTCTGAACTAATGCCAGTTCTTAAGTTTTCACGTGTATATGATGAAGATTTTAGAGCTTCCTTCGGACATTTCACTTAATATCTATGTACCCACATCAGCAATTGAAATCATAACTTAGATTTTAACGATGTGCTGCTTCGTAATAATAAATACCGCAAAGTACGAGTCGTATATTAAGATTTCCCATAGCCGACGACAATCCGCAACATTATTACTGCCTAGAAATGTTACTTGCAAACTGGGAGATAATAGTTAATAATATTTCAAGAAATATAGCATCCATAAAGTTATTAGTTCATTGTAGTATTTTTCAAAATAGAATTTGAATATCGCTATTGGTTGGTAAATGAATAAAATAGCATTGAACACTGAGAAGGTTTTGCTCACTCCAAGATTGATTACTGAAGACACTACCAGCGAGGTTTTGGACATGATTTCATTTTTTCGCCTGGCATCATCAGTTTATAAAAACTGAAATATATGACAATAAATATTTTGAAGGGGTAGATCACTGATACCTGTGGAACTCCACGGAAGACTGGGCTCCACTGGCTGGGACGTGTTACGAATAGAGTCTTTGACTGCCCGTCTGCGCACGAGTGAAATCAATTGAGCGAGTGACCGGAAAAATGTAGCTCTTTCATCATTCGTGGAAATATGCAATGGTGAAAAGACCAAATGTCCTAGTGAAATAAATTGAGGCAATCAAAGTGTAGCAACCATTTTTTAAATTACTTACGTACCTTGCGAGACAGTTACTTAATTAGAGTTTACTAAATAGAAAAGTTTTTACAAAAGGCCGACTGAGAAGATTCATAATCGTTATTAAGATTAAGGTAATGAATAACCTGTTGGAAGGCCATTATTGGATCTGGGTGGAGGGGATGGAGAAACGGGGCCTCCGCCCCCGGCGCCCAAGAATCAGGGACGCCAAAGAGATGTTTTGGATAATTATGCGACTTGACCGAGCGAACGAAGCATGACGCGGTGGATGACGGGAAATGAAAAATTATATTTTTGTTTCAAGTAGGATTATTCTAATGGATTACTGTGTCGAAGTGGCCCTTAAAGAGATTTGCCCAAGTATTGTCTATTTGTTACTTTCCGGTTACTATTTCTTCTCCTCCAAATGATACCTCCAGTAGGAGAAAGGGAATTCGGGTGACACCTAATGCTATTAATAACACTCTCCCGAGCGGTTTTTACAAAGTAATGAATTTTAGAGAGGAGGGAGATTGGTCACAAGGGAGCTTCAGATGCTGCTATGTCAAAGGTCATCGCCCCTCGCTTGTAAATTCCTTGAACCAGCTCTGCCCCCTCGATGCGAGAAAGCCTAAAGAATATAATCGAGCGATAATCCCCGGGATGATCGAAGGATAACCGCGTGTTTTCCGTGAGTTTCATAACAGGTGTTCTCAGAGATGATTTCCAGACATAGGAGAATTCGGCTAACGAAAGGAAAATTTTAAATATCAAATAAAGCAGGAAATACAAGTGCTGAGATTTCAACCTTAACTAGAAACTATACCGATAAATTATCCCCACCAGCAGAGTTGGATTAAGGGCAAGATAAGACATTTAGCACTGCTACATTTGTGACGGGCTAGAAATAAAAACTTGATGCTGTCATTGTAATGGTTCACTGTGCGGAATATAGAATAGCGTCATAATCAGTACTGGTTGAGGTGGTACGCTGGCATTTGAGGCAATGTGGTCATCCATCGATAACCCATAAAACAAACCATAAACACAGTAATGTGCAACCGAATTTTCTCGTTGTCGAACAAGACCAAGGTGCTTTAACCTCTCTCCACGTACTCGATATTGAGCTCGCACGAGTTGGAAAGAGGTTGCAATTTGGCGGTTTCATTTGAACTCGATCGCGAGTTGTTCCGACCATTTACGTAACATAATGAATATTTTGGGCAAGTTCGGTATTTTGGTGCGGATGAAAACTCGGCGTCGTCTTTCTCCTGAATTTTTTTGTCGTAAGCCACGTGTCTACTATGGAACTGAAGGCCGTGGAGATTTGAAGACACGCTAGGTTGCAAAACGATTCACGCAGTCAATCCACTTGGGATAAAAAAAATGTCACTCTTGAATCAGTTGACGTGGAATTTGGGCAGGAGCAATTAACATCAAGCGGCTCTTCTTGAGTTTCGATGAGCATCGAAGTTTTTCACGTCGCGGTAGATAAAACGGGATGGTACGTAATTTAATTGTTGTGGGCAAGAAATTGTAAATTGTAATTTTAATTGTAGGCCGAAAGAAATGGAATAGTAGATTGGGAAAACGAAGACTATTTTTTTGGACCATCTACAATTTAAAGGTGAAGGAGAATGTGACTGTTTACTGTCATATGAATGGCATTGCACTGGACAAGGTAAAGACTACATATTTTAGTCTGAATTACGTATTACGTAATTAATCTGAAGATTAATTTTCCCAAAAAGGGAGATGGTAAATCTCACGAAACAAATCCGCGTTGAAATCACCGACGATATTTTTAGAAAGTTCCTTGAAAGCACATTCGATGTCAGAGATCCCACCTTATGTGGTCGGTATAAGAACAGTGGCCTGGAGAGTTTTCGCGCATTCACTTCGTGGAGGAATGGCGGGCCGCATTCATTCCCCATTATTGAAGACGATGACGGACCGCTGCTCAGACCCAGCCTCCAGTTTTCCCAGCACGATCCTGCAGAGTCAGATTGCAGCTAGCGTGTTTGGCCTTATCATCCAAACCGACCCGGACACTAGGTTTTAGCAATTTTCACCCAAACAGGTGTTGTTGGTTGTGCAGGAAGAGAAGTGGAAATGGAATTCGTCGACGTGCCGCCGTGCGTAATAACTGGCAATTGTCAAAACATATTTGGACATGAAATCAAATGAAAAAAATGGAAGGATGCAAGTTGAGCTCTTACGTTAAAAGTTTATTTAAAAATGTTTTTTCCCTGGGAAAAAATATTGGCTGCAGAGTATCATTGTTCCTTTAAAGCTACGAGATTTAAAGCAAATAATAACGCTTCGTTCTCCTCTGCTAATCCATGAGGATTCGTTAAGGTCTGCCGTCAGCACGCTTCAATCGTGAAGCTAATCATATCCTCGTGATGGGTTTGTTTCCGTTCTGTATATGGTGGTGATTTTATGATTTTTATATTTCACGCATGTAGGAATTGTGCCATACTGTGGAGCAGTGCGCATCGCCTCTCCGAAGTTGTCTTTTCACATATCATCACTTCCTTTTTGGTAATTGTGACCAAGAAAGGAAGCTTCCAGTTTGCTCAATAATATTTACTTTTCCATTCACGCGAAGTGGCTCATCCGAAATGCTTCGCACGCCGCCAAGAACGGAGTTGCACAGCTCTGGATTAAGAGAATTACTCATGTATGAGATGCACCGCCCCGACCAGGAGAAGATTCCTCCTCGTAGTGCCCTTCTTTTGAAGAGTCCTTGGATTTTGCTGTTCCTATTTTTCCATCGTATTCCTATTTTGCCTTCCCAACCTTGCCCTCCGTCAAACGTCAAGATGTACTCTTTAACCCGTCTCTGTATACCGGGCTAAAGAAAACTTAGTAATATTAATAACACAGGCCAACAGTGGTTTTGGTGCCGGAGCTTTTAATGCTGATTTAAAGAACAATTGGGGTGCTGAATCCAATTATGACACCAGTTTTTTCCTATAAGCTATAGTTTTCAAGATATAGATATGTTGTTACTTACGTAAAAAAATCTTCTACATGATGATATGGGAATATTATATTAATAATAAAACCCGCTAAATATAAAGACTTGATTTATTTTTAGGGCTGTTATATCACTCAAAAACACAACAGAATTTTACAATACAATTGAACACAAATACTAAAATGTTTTACTGTAATAAAACAAATTGAAAAGAAAAAATACATAAAAACATCACTCAACACATCGGAAGCTTCTTTTGCGCCATTTTCTTGAGTGCACTTTGTTCAAACAGTCTCGTTTTAAGCACCAGCAGTACTCTGCCATTATATGGTTATCCCGTCTTCCTTGTTAGCGAGCTTCCATTGTTTTTATATCCTGGTGAAATCTTTCACTTTGTTCTTCACTTGTGTCTCCTAAATTTCCAAGAAAATTGTCTAAGTGGCTGTGTAGGCAGTGAACTTTTGTGCTCATATTACATCCAAGTGATTTGAAGTGACTGAGCATAATGTTTACCAGCTCAATATAATTTTCACTTTTGTGATTTCCTAGAAAATTTGTTATGACCTCAACAAATGACATCCAACTAATTTTTTCAATCTCATTCATTGACTCGACAAAAGCAGGATCCTTTGTAAGTTGTCTGATTTGTGGCCCCTCAAAAATACCAGCTTTAAGTTTTTCAATACGTATATGGGACATTTTTCGTCTTAAGTAGCCGAAGCATGGTCCATCCTTGTCAAGAGCCTTTACAAATTGCTTCATTAGGCCTAGTTTAATATGTAGAGGGAGGTAAGATGATTTTCTCTCTTTCAACTAAAGATTCATCAATGATGTTTTCTTTCCCATCAACCAAGTTTTCTCTCTTAGGCCACTCCTTCTTAATCCAGTGGTTTTGTCTGTCCCTGCTATCCCAGAGGCACAAGAAACAAGGATATTTTGTGTAGCCGCTTTGCTGCCCAAGAAGAAAGTTCACCATTTTTAAATCTACACAAATCACCCAGCGATGTTCCTGGTATTTTATCTTCTGTAAGATCAATGCTATTGTGTCGTATTCTTCTTTCATTTTAGTTGAATGAGCGATTGGTATTGCGCCAAACCTGTTACCATTGTGAAGAAGTACACATTTTAAACTACGCTTGGAGCTATCAATAAACAAACGCCTATCACTAGCTTCATATTGTGATAGTAGTCCCATTTTTTCCAAAAGACCCTTAACGTCTAAACAAAATGTAAGATTGTCTTCTTGAGTAAAGAAGAGTGGCATATCCTTTTCCCTTGTGCGATAAAAACTTATTTTTGTTCCGGGTTGCAGTAAATTCTTTCATGCAGTCTTGATGCTAGTAGTTCGGATGCTTCCTTCGATAAGTTCAGTTCTCTAGCAAGATCGCTTAGTTCATCTTGATTAAATAGTTGAGGAATTGTTGATACCCCCTCGTAGTCACTGCCACTATCGTCAATAGAATGAGAAATGTTTTCAAATAACTCAAATTCTTCCTTAGATATATCTGGTAACGTCTGAAATATTGGGATCGGTATTTCTTCTGAATGGGGTACCGGGCGTCTAGCTGAAGGCAAATCTGGATATGTCCACTTGTGGCGATTTTTTAGATTAATTCCCGAAACATTTACTATGCAAAAAGTAACAGTCCTCAATATGGTTCACAGGTTCTCTCCACACCATTGGCACACCAAATTTTAGACTTTTCCTTTGTCCTGTTGTCCATTCCCGCAAATGTTCAGTACATGTTTTACACACAAAATGCGGTGCCCATGTTTTATCTTGGTCACCAAGCTTAACACCAAAATATCCCAAGTATGCACGTTTCACAAAGTCTGTAATATTTTTCCTATTTTCTTTTACCATATATTCCCATGTATACTTATAGATTTATTTAACTTTAAAAATTGTTTTCCGGAATATATCAAATATTAAAACAACTAATCGTAAGATGTGCCATATCTAAAAAAGTAGAGCTGTTAAATAAAAACGGATTTCATATTTGGATTCAGCTCTACAAATATACTGACTTTTAATAATCAAACCACTTTACTTTTCCACATAAACTTTTTAATTTTTACAACCCAGGTTTCGTTATAGCATAACATCATCAGGTAAAAATAAACAAGTCCAACACCGTATATATACGAGGGTCATCCGGAAAGTAGTACCCGTTCGTGCCGCATGAAGTGCTGACGACGCGAGTAGCCGCTGGACGAGGTCAGATAGCTTCAGTGGCTTGTCTGCCTTCTCTGAGCCAAGTTGCGTGACGCTAGCATTGCCTGTGTTGTTTCTGTGATTGTTTACAATGTTTAAAAAAATTGAGAACGCCGCCAGTTGTGAAGTGAGGGCAGTGATTAAATTCCTCAATGCAAGAAACGTTCGCCCATGTGATATTCATCGCCAATTAAAGGAGGTGTATGGAGACAATGTAATGGACGAGTTGTCTGTTCGGCGGTGGTGTCGCAACTTCAACATGGGGAGGGGGAACACACACGACGATGAGCGTTCGGGGAGACCGTCTGTCATTACAGACCAACAGGTGAGCTCAGTTGACGAATTCGTGAGGAACGATCGGCGCGTCACAATTGATGACATCTGTGAGCATTTTCCCAATGTTTCTCGAACAATTGTTCATGAAATTGTTAAACACCATCTGCATTATGCAAAAATTTGTGCAAGATGGGTCCCTCGCATGCTTACAGATGAGCACAAAACCAAGCGTATGTCTGCAGCACTGACGTTTTTGGGACGTTATTCTGATGAAGGAGACTCTTTCTTGACTCGCATAATTACTGGTGACGAAACATGGGTTTGTTATGCATCACCTGAGAGTAAACGACAGTCAATGGAGTGGCATCATGCTCATTCACCAAACAAACCAAAAAAATTCAAGACAGTTCTGTCCACCAGGAAACTCATGGCAACCATTTTCTGGGATCGACGAGGTGTATTGCTTATTGATTTTATGGCCCGTGGAGACACTATTAATGCCAATGCGTATTGTGAAACATTAAAGAAATTACGGCGGGCAATACAAAATCGGCGGCGAGGTCTATTGTCTACTGGTGTCATTCTCGTTCATGACAATGCCAGGCCTCATGCAGCTGGGATAACACAAAAACTTTTGCAGCAATTCAAATGGGAAACTTTCGACCATCCACCGTATAGCCCGGACTTGGCCCCTTCAGATTTTCATCTCTTTACAAAGCTTAAAGACTTTTTGGCAGGAAAAAGATTTGACAGCGATGAAGAACTTAAAGAAGGAGTGACCCTGTATCTCAATGAGCTGGCGGCGAAGGACTATGCAGCAGGAACACAGAAACTTGTCACACGTTATGACAAATGCCTTAATTTGCTTGGAGATTATGTTGAGAAGTAGTTTAAAGTATCCTCTTTCAAATAAAATTTTTTATGTTTGTTAATATTTACTTTTGTGTCTTTATTTCACGAACGGGTACTACTTTCCGGATGACCCTCGTACATATCTAAGAGGAGGGAGGAAAGAACGGATTGGTTGAGCTATGAAGAGGGCTAAAAGTCTATGTTTTGAGGCGGATAAGGAGGGTTGGTAATATTGACAAATTAGCAATAAAAAAAATAAAATGGTTTGATTATTAAAAGTCAGTATGATGATTTTCCACCAAGTTACGCCAGAAACTGTTTTATCTACAAATATAGTTAAAATCAACACAGAGATTCCCGGCACCAAAAAAAATTTTTTTTTGTAGGCCTGTGTTATGCTTCCTTACGATTCGGTGTGTCTAATGAGGTTACCATATGTTATATGTGCTTCCTTGCTAAGGAGTAAATGTTCTTCTTACTCCAGTTGGATACTACATTTTCACGAAAATGGAAAAAATATTCCAAAATTGTATTGGTTTCATGATTGTAAATATTTATAACGTTTCCAAAACTTTGTATCTAGCTCAATTAATTGTTTTTCTGTAGTATATTTATGATGTCATCACTACTCTAACCCAACAACAACATTGCACTCTTAGCTCCGTCTCTTATTTTTCTGCAATTATGGTCCTTACTATGTTTAATTGCCAATCCCAGCAGTTTTCATTTTTTCAATATTTAAATACTGTGTACTATTGGTAATCTAAATTACAAATTATTGGTATTCTACCGGTTAAGGTAGGTTTTGAATCGACAGTTCTGTTCTCATCCCAAATCCTATTTATAAATATCTAAATAATTAATTGTAATCATAATAATTAGGTGCATTAAGTTTTGAATGAATCCCTTCAGAACAATTGCAATGTTTCTCTTCACTGCTTTATCTATTCGGGCCTGTAATTTTATTCAATGTCACAAAATAAGCAAAATAGCATTTGTGGCATATTTCTGACATTTAAAATGATAGCAATGGATTTTCTCAACATTAGTGGATTTGTATTCCAAAAATGAGGAAGGATTTTCCTTTTTTATCGGTTAAGAGGATGATTAAAATACTATGAGAGTAAACATTGCTGTGTGAAATTTTGCATTTTGTGAGTTAACTTGATTTTTTTGTGTTGACAGTCGCTCACAATTTCAACGCATTTTGATGAAAGTATCTCGAATGAAACTGTCATCGAATTCGCAAAGCGTGAAGCGAACCAGAAGAAGCATGTCGTACTGGGAGCTTCTTCGAGATCTCTATCGAGTATTTTCTTTGGCTCGGAGCGAATGCTAAATCCCGCACCGTTGCCGCCAGGAAGCAGAAACCCTGGCCAGCCCCAACGTGACTTTTAAAACGCCGGACGTGAAGGACTCTCGCCGAAATTTCAATTTTTTCCATGCGATCCTCGCAACACGTTCGCTCCTCCTGGTGCGACCCAATAACCCAAACGCCGTCGCGACCGTTAACCGAGTTCGCTGCTTACGTGCGACCCCCGGCGTAGGAGGGACGCGATGGAGGGGAGGAAGAAGGTGGTGTCGGAGCGAACCACGGAGGACGCGGCACGGAGGGAAGGGGGGACGGGAAGAAGGAGCGTTGGCTCCCATCCCCGCGGTCACCTCCCACTCCCCAACCCACCAAAGTGACGGCTCCTCCCTTCATTGTTGTGTTGTTCTCCTTGTTCTACGTACCTTTGAATTTGTTTCCAGTAACTATACGTATTGTGACACGCGGGCAATACGCGCAATTTTCTTGTTCACAAGAAGACTGTCAGCAGTTGCGCTTTATTGGACACTCGCGTCCATCAGGTTCTCGTGGAGAGGTAATCGAGCCGATATGTTCCTCTTGACGTGGGTTCCCCTCTCCTGCACTCCCGGAATCCTTGATCTTAAATTTTGATCGGAGGAAATAGGAAAATACTAGTTTTGTCTGGGGTATTTAGTGTAGGCCGTGGGGAAACGCCTTAAAGTCCAACGATGTCCATTCATTTTGAGGAGCCATATGAATCTTACCTCAAATGAGAATCCAACCTACGTCAATACATATATTTATCATCAAGTTATACGTATTGTAATTTTAATTCACTGACGAATGCACTAACATTACGTTTGTTTGGTTGTATGAAAAAGCCGCGGTTTCTGTTTAAGTTTTGAACCGTTGAGTGAAATGGGAATTTCAACTTTCTTATGTCATTATTAACATCCATCCACAATACTTTACGAGTGTTTGAAATGTTTAAGGTTACATGAAAGAGTCGATTGATATTTAACGGCGCCATTCACGGGATTTCAAGTTTCCACTCGATGTTCTTTCGATGATTTCGTATCTATTTGGCGCTGGATTCCTCCTTTTCCCGAAGCAAAGTAGAATAGCGTTCCATGAAATTGAAATACAAAAAGATTATATATTTAGTGATGCGTACTAATCATGTCATATTTTCCGAAGTCTTCCGAAGATGGGAAATCCGGCATATCTCGTAATAAAATTCACATACGAGAATGAGTTCAAGAGGTAATCGTTTTCGTTATACTCGTCTTTGGTCTTCAAATTGATTCTAACTTATCATCTGCGAGTGTATATTTTTTTAAAAACTCTTTTTGTCATGGTAAACATGTAATTCCCACGTAATCATTTCTTTCCATTTTTTTCACCTCTGGACAAATTCACTCAGCATCCTGTTGCACGGAAATTTCACTTTTGGGAAATGTATAGTGCATCAGATATGAAAAGCTACTAAAGTTAACGTGAGGTGACTTTCTAGAGAAGCAATAATATACTTAACACCTCATTATATTCAGGAGAGAAACTGCTGTTGACAGCAAGTAAGAATGAAAATAGGTGGTTTTATTTATCAAAGACATAATATTTTCGAATGATGAAACTTCAGTTAGTCAGTCAGTCAAGGGATTGCAGCCACTCTTTGAGTCCTTTTCAGGATCATAGCTAAGCGTATGGAATATGTTGGAATCATGAAAAAGCAAAAGAGAGGCTATAATAGAGAAGACAGAGAATTTCACGTATTGGGGTAGTTTCTGCAGGATAATGGGAGTACGAATAAATGCATTGATTGTGTTGTGTGGGTTGCCAGGAGAAAAAATGACGAATGAGTAGACGTGCGGGGGAACGTGGAGAGGACGACAGTGTAATGGAGTTGGTGAGAAGGAAACCATGCGTTGTCGTACGTATTTTATTGGAAGGAGAAAGAGCTCGGCAGAGCAGAAATTGGCCAGGTAGGGGAGGAATGTTGAATTCCCTGACAGTAGGAATTATTTTGTTGTGATGGGGGAAGAGGGAGGGAAGGCAAAGGCTTTCATTGGAAGCGCGATGAGGGTTGGAAGGGTGAAAAGCTGAGGGAATAAATTGTGGGAGGCATGCGATGCTTGCATGGCGTTGAAGCTCCTTGAAGTTTCCCGACGATGCGTCATGGGTTTCGGGGGCCATGCAAAATCTATTTGAAATCGTTAGACTGTTAGAAGATAAGGCAGGCCCAGCAGGGCTTTCAGGACGCGGACGGGTTGCGAAAGGTATCGATTGGAAAGTATGATGAGTCGGGAAATGATTGCGTTAGTGGCGGGGAAATGAGGGTTTAGTCGAACTGAATCAACTTTATCGGGCATTGTTAGTGGAGTTTGAAATTGTATTCCCACCCGGACTTCAATTCTACCGCGTATAGTTATCGGAAAAATTCAAAGACCATGGGTCCTGATGCCCTTTTCTCCTATAATTCATAATTGTGACCCGATCCTAGGACTGCAGCGCCCCGTGAAGAAGATTCTGAGTTGGAGAGAGAGAGTGAGCGAGCGAGCATGCAGCCTGGTCACGGATGGCGTGAGGCAACTGTTATTCGGGGGAAGGACGGGAAGTGGGGACACCGCGACTGCGTGCCCTCTTCGGCGGCTCGGCGTGTGCTCACCCGGAGAGTGTATTTCGTCCCCCCCCTCCCCCGCGGGGGTCGCCTCCCTGGGGCTGGGGGGAAGTAGTTCTGCGTGGGTGGGTGCACGCACTAGGGAGGAGGGGAGGCGCATCGAGTCTTCTTCCTTCCGGCGAGGGAGGAGGTATCGGCGCAGGGCGCGGGTGTCTTTCGAGGGTCCCGTTCCATTTCGGGCCAAGGACTGTGCAATGGACTTTCCTTCGTTGAAACGCGTCCGTTTTTGATCGATTTGAAACGTGAGATTCAAATTACAGTCGACCCTCGATTACCCAATTCCCGATCACCCGAGGTGCCCTGTTACCCGACGAAAGTTACAGATTTGCCCATTCGCGCGTGCATGCCCGAGCACCTGGCGTATAAATTACTTTTGTTGTGGCTGCACCAAGCCAGCGGAATTCGGGCCAACGAGCGTTGGAAACATTAAGTATTTATACACTGATGGTCCTGAAATGCGGGTCGTACCATTAAAAAAGTATGAGTGATGTGTCCAAGATTACCAAGGACTTGATATCTTCTTTTTGTCATAATTTGTGGTACACCAATGGGTAGAACACAGGTTTACTGAGCGGAAGGCCCAGCACCCTGCCCTGAGCAAGCTCTGTGATTTTTCGGGTACTGTGGATTCTTGGGAAACCACAGACGACAAAGGGAAAGGAACAGCTCCCTGTACTCTTGTTTGTGAATTTCACACACTGTTAGTCTTAGCATTGGGTGAACTCTACCATCACCCACCAAAGCGACCTTCGCAATGATAACTGTGGTTGTGGTGGTTGTCATACTTTTTTTTCACAAATAAACCTTTTGTAGCATCTTCAGTAACCTCGAATGCCGGTGAAGGGTCTCGCAATGCGTCCCTACTGATGTATTATCATTCGACATATTCGTATCTCATTGCTCATTTCGTCAACTGCGTCTTTCGAATAAATTTGAGAGTTCACTGGGCCCCGGACTTTTTTTTCTCTTTTCCTTCGCATCATATTCCATACAAATCCATTTTTGTCCCTAACTTCATGCTCCTTTTCCTCACTACAAGTATATATGCTCAGTAATGTCTTTTTACCTCTTGTAATACCTACTTTATGCAACTTAATCTCTACATTTCGTTTTTAGGGTCCTTCGGCAGCATTTTATTTTGAACGATTTGAAAATTGAAAACGAAATAAAAAATGTTTTCGCCTACGTGTATAGCCAATGGTCCATATCTGTTTTATTTACTGTGTGTCACACTCCACACGAGTATATTTAGGTACTGCCTCCTCCTGTGTTTAGCTGAAATATTCCTCTGGCTCGCTTGTTTTCAAATATTTTTAATCGGTTTCTCCATTTAGCATAATTTTATTTTCTCTATATTCTTCGTATAGAAAGAAAGAAAACACAGCAATTCCACAATTACATTATATTTAGACGACCATGGTTTCACCACTGCATGGCATCTTCAGGTGTATCTGCGTGGCATCTTCCCCACCTGAAGATGCCACGCAGTGGTGAAACCATGGTCGTCTAAATATAGTGTCAATGTGGAATTGCTGTGTTTTCTTTCTTTCTATACGATGGAAAAATTCCACAAAGTAACGGCTAAAACAGCCTCTTATCTCTATATTCTTGCTTTTCCACATCATTAACTCGGAGTACTTGATAAATAGTGTTCATGGAAAACTACTGGGTATCTCTGTTCTGTGCAACAGCAATCAAACATACCATCTGCGAAATGCAGGATATTTCTTTCCGCTTATTTTGATCCCTACTCCGATTTCCATAGTTTCCCAACCATATTGAATGCTGTTCCTGAGACTTTGCATTTTTTGATTTTCCTAATAAATTTCACTTCTCTTTTTCTCCACCCTTCTATTTTGGCGACTTAGTTCCTGTAGAGTTTATATAATATTATTCCATCGTAATTTCCTCTTAGAATATCCAGGATTTGCGTATCTTGTTCAACTGTTTGTCGTCAACTACTCGCTCATAGGTCACGAACCCATATTGAAGTGGACGCCTGTCGTCTTTTCAACGAGTATCATCAATAGGCAGACCATGGTCTCCCACGATTCTCTAGTCTTTTTGGAATCCGCATTAGCTTTTTGGGAAATCGTCTCCAATTATATCTTCTATGGCCTTCGGAATTTATAGTCATTAAACTATTCTCATTGGAATGGGCAGTTTAGTGCTTTCTTGGTTGTCCCTGAATACTCCAAGCAAGATCTCTTAGCCTTTACCTCCGAGCGCCTTGATAATTTCTTAATTGGTTTTCTTTGTTCGGACGAATTCATAGTTATGCGTAGTAACACGGAAATGTATACTATTGTAGATACTGTCCTTAAATTCATATTGTACTCAATATGGGTGTTGTTGTAGTATTTTCAGGAAACTCACAGTTGAAACTAGATTGGAAATTTAATTACATGGATCCAACACAGTATTTTCGAAATGGTGGGCGGCTATTTGATGGATCTTGGAAATAATCATTTATGTCTAAGTTAAACTAACTTCCTATATAATCACCGTTTGAGTACATAAATACCATATTTCTAAGTTTTGTCGGTCGATTCACAACATAATTCTAAGTGGCAAAAGCTTAAATTTAGGTAAGCGGGTAGCCATCGACGGGTATCGCACCTTACTATGTGGCAAACGTCTTGGATGCCTCACTTTTGCTCCCAATTGCATTAGTTTCTATGTGAGCATTAGATTGAAACCAGTGGTCGCTTAGATTGCGAGGAGCGGGTGACCCAGAATTGTTAAACGCGAAGCAGTAGTGGAGCAGTAGGAGACTTCGGTAATCGCTGCTGGGACATTGGTATTTTCCTCGGTTGGCCCCGGGCACGCTACCTTGCTCTTGGTGTTTTAGCACATATTGCCCACCGGTTTTGAAACGCCTACCCCACTCCCCCATCGGCGCTCGGCGATCGATTTGATCGATCCTTGGCTCGGTCCTCTTCCGGCGAATGGGAGTTCCGCCCCGACTGAGCCCGTGGGGAGGCGTCCGTCGTCCACCCCCGCACTCCGTGACTTCTTTCGCCATCCGAACTTGCGCGTCGTCGGACGAAGCTCATCGGCGATTCGGAGGACGTCCTCCTCCCCACGCCCTCACCCGATTGCGGTGTTCGCGGCGTCCTGTGCCACATACCTCAGTGTCAATCAGTCAAGGGAAAAGTCCCTGGGAAATGAACCCATATCGGCGACTTTTGTAGTTTTCCCTACCGTGCACTACCGTAAAGCATCGATTTCAGTCACACCCGTCATATTTTCCTAACTTTCATAGTGAACTCCAGATCCCTTATCAAAATTAATTTCTCCCTTCCTGTTGACGATAGAAATTGAATTTGATTGTGACTATTTCCGATTATAAATATAAGTTTGTTTCATTTCCATGCACACTCCCTAGATTCCTTAGTTCATTATAACCTTTGTCGGTATTTATTTATATTAGGTGATTATGATTATATTGATGAATTATAAGTTTTCATTTCTTTTTATTTTGTTGCCTGATACATTACACGGTTCTGTAAGAATGTTTCAGAGTTATGGTTTCGCTATACCCTTATCGGTTTTTCAAGTTTCCCTAAGCTCACTCTTTGACTGGTTTCCTCTGTTAGGTTTTTCGTTCAGGGTATCAGATCCCACCCTATTGTATAAACATTCATGAATTCAGTCGTGTTACACATCTCCGAATTTTGTTTGAGAAATTTTGTATCATAATGACCCAAAAATTATCATATTTTATGCATGACGTTGACAAGAAATTATTTGCCAGAGAAAGCTATTTTAATGGCAGTTTTTCCAATTTAAGCAGTTTTAATAATTATTTTATTTAGTTCATCCCGGATTTTTGTTTAAAATATTTTTGTGTATATTTCTACATGTTTGAGTTCCATGCATAGATTTATTGATTTATAAAAAATGTGAATTGTTTTCCTTGAGTACAAGGTTTTGGCGATATTTAATTCAGTGAACTAGTTTGATTCCATCTATTTTATTTTTCAAATCCTAAATAAATGAATGGAGACTTTGATGGATTAAATAAATTTGATTATTCACAAAGGGTAAAATAATTTTTAAAAAGGGTTATCAGTTGTTTAAAAATATTTACAATATTACGAGATGAACCTCGTTTGACTTATTATTACCCGCGATTCGATGTTATGATGATTACGATGTTCCGAGTAGCGTTCGTTGCTCGTCAGAGAAATTAGAATATCATCGGTTCGAGACCCCCCCCCCCCCTGTTTTCGTTGGACACACACGAAATTAATTAGACGCGATAGGAATGGAGCATTCCGATTCCAATTCGATTATAATTTCCAACGATCCCTCTTCGATTTTACCGCTCAACTTGCTCGAATTCACTAATTCTAATACAGATAGATTCAAATATTCATTCTTTCCCAGAACAATCAGAAATCATAATAGTATGAAACCAAAGTCACTTTAGAAATAGTGAAAACATTTAATATACAAGTCGGAACAAAATTAAACATCGCAAAGATATTAGGTGTATCTGTAAATGCATGTGCATGTTAGCTGGTAGTTTGTTGTTTGAATGTGAGTTGATTTTAAGGGTTTTTGCATGAATGTATACGATGTTTTGGTAGTGGCTTTTCCATGCTTTTTTTTCTTAATTACGGGTGGTGCCTTAACACCCCCCGCCACACGCCCTGTAGAATGATGTAGAATTCACGATTTCTTGAGTCGTAGAAACAACTCAAGCGCAATGATTGTCGATTCTTCCTTTGAATCGCTCGGCGGCAGCACGCATGTAAGAACAAAATTCTGAATGGGACAACACATTGTATGTACTTCACGGGAGTGAAACTTCTTCTCTCCAGAAATTTCGCGAAGAAGAATGAAATACCTCGATGCGCTTTCACACACAAGTCCAGATGTTTGACGGAAGGGGAGAGCAGGATTTCCTGCGGAGGGGTAAAGAGTAGGTCACTTTGTGACCCATCAAGTGTTTAACATCTGGTGCGTTCCGTATTTTCTCTTCTTTTCGAGTGCATCGTTTTCCGTTGTGTTGTTTTCGCGTTAAATATGATAGAATGTTGCAATGATGTAAAAAACTCTTCTTCTTCATTCTCCCGTCTAATAAGTTCGCTCTCACTCCCGGGAGTACTGAATGAAATGCTTTCAATTGCTTACAGCACGGGTTGTGGTTTTTTACGTTGCCTTAAAATTGTGTTAACGGCGTTCACTATCGAGAAACTCACTTGCACCCGATTGCAAAAAATATTCCCGACAAGTGTTTATGCAAGAAGCACTGAACATGGTGGAAAAGGACAGGTGTCGTTGAAGGAAAAGACAACGGATTAATCATCTTTTATGGCACTTGTTTGCTTGTCCCTTCACGGCGTGAAATGAATAATGCGATTCGTACAAACTTGAATTTGTAATCTCAGTTGTAATAGCTGTAGCTGTTAATGCGCGTATGTATAAGTAAAATCGAGATACTCAAGGAAAAAAGGACGCATCGGAAGTTCTAATTGTGACATTAGTGTTAAAATGTTTTCTCTCGGAACATTATCGTAAGACCTAAGTGGAACCCAAAGTTCAATAATCACATGTAGATGTATTGATTGATGTTACTGTCAGTCTATCAATGCAGTTAGAGTTCTGGAACATATTTTTACCCGCAAGGACTCCATGGGGGCTTGAGGCTAATCGCAGTTATCATACTTGGTTCCTCCTGCTGTTGTGGTAACGAACGAGATCGGTAAACAATTCCGTAAGAATCGGTTATTTATCATAACAACAATGTACCAATAATCCTTAAATCTTTTTTCATGTGATAGTAATTTCGCTGATGTTAAATAAAAAAAAGGAGGGGATCGATCATGCCCCCTTGTGGCACGCCCGAGGCTACGTACATTCGCAAAATGGGAACTGATTCCACCAGTCATTATATTCCGAATCCGTTTTATTAATCGTTTAATTCGTACGCCGTTATTTACGTACGAAGCAGTTTTTGTATTGGTTCTTGTTCAAGCCATTTTTGGAAGTCTAACATCTAACTTTGGGTTCCACTTAAGTCTAATGCACTGTCTATGTACTTGTATTCTCGACTCCCTCGATATCATTATGTCATAAATGAATTATCCAAATTGTAACTCACTGGATCTGTTCTTTTGGGAAACTTCTTCGATGTTTGCCGAAATGCTTACTATACGGGGTTCTAGTTACTCGTACTGAAATGTCTTCTTAGCCTTTGGAATTATTAACTGTCATTTATTGTAGCTGCTTAATATTTTGCGATTATGATCACCTACGCCGCTTATCATTTCATTGGTGTTAGGGATATCTTCAATTATTTCTGAGCCATTCTTCATGTTATCAAAATATATGTCCAGGACATTAGCTTTGTTTAGCTGCCTGGAAATACTCCTCCATTTTGTTCCTCAAATGGCTGTTTGGCGAAAAAGGTTTACCCTCTGAACTCCCCGGCTAAAGACCAAAATGTCCCCGGATCGTCTACCCCCGAGCAAGGAAATATTGCCAATTTAAAATTATGTAACTAAATGACATTAACCTATTTGCAGTTTTCCGTGGATCAGCGCATGCTTTTTTCACCCGCTTACGCAGTGTTTCGTATAATAAGTAGTTTACGTCAGTTTCCGTCGGTATGTGTCCATTGCTGACGCAGCTTAAACTCAATAAAATTAGTCTTATTAAGTGTAGAACAGATGGATTTAAGATATCATTTTGTCCACGAACGATAAGGGATCAGAATAACATTGTCTGACCCCGTTGTAGGGTGATATTCGGGTCAAAATTAGTCTGATGTGTATTCACTCCATGCCACACACCCTAGCGTTGGCTTTCAGGGTACGAAAATATCATACATCAGAAATAGTGTTGGTGCGGTAGTATATTAGTGGGCTGACCTTTCGTTTACTATTCAAACAATAACGGTTTCAAATTCCATATTAATTAACTCGTCGAGTGCCTGGATGATAAACACAGGCTTTAGTTTCCCCGTGGTCATTTACCATGGATTTCTTGGAAATCCCAGACGATACTTTGAACTATCTTCCGCCCCTGAATTTGGTCATATTACCAGCTGCAATATCCAAGCGATGTCGATGGTGATTGACAACCTTGGAAATTGCAGTATTTAAGATATTTGTGACTCAAGATTTTATCGAAAGCGACGATCGAGGGGAGTGAAAGATATTGGTACCTACTTCTTGGATGTACTCATAACTATGTATTTCCAAATTTATGCGTTAATTTCCTATTGTCTGAATAAATATTAATATTTTGGAATGAGGGAATACCTAATAATTGAACCTGTGCAATGTGAGCTTTAAGCATGTACTTTAATTTCTTGTTTTCATTTTCATTCAACTGTACAGTAATTCCTCGGAAGGCTAGTTTTCTCCCTGACCTTAAAAATGGAGCCACAGCCCATTATGACGTGATGTTTGTTATTTTGATGATGGAGACAAAGCGGGACAAACATTCAGACGGCTCATCTGAGCACTGTGTACGAGCTGCCCAACTCATTCGTTAAAGGCAAACATTGAGTCTTGGGGTAACTGTTATACAATGCGCCGTGCATTGTGCTGGGAAGATTCCCAGGTTATGCGCCACGATGGGGGGATTCAGAATTACGCCAGAGAAGACAAGATGATAGGAAAGAAGGTTATAAAGCTAAATTAATTTTTATTAACACATGGGAACCCTTAATGCATGTTACAGGATGAGTGAGAGATTTTCTTTGGCTGTATTTTTTAATCAGTGGTATAAAAATCTTGGGAGTTCGAGTCTTTTAGATTTTCCTACGAACAACCTGTAGTGTTTTTCATGGATAAATAAGTCTAAAGTGAACTTAAATGAAAAAATGTTGAGAACGCCGGCGATAGTGGAATCGGCGCTCAATGATTAATTTTCTCAAAATCTTTCTCTTCTATGAAACTGAATTTGGACACTTTTTAATCTTAACTCTAACAAAAATTCTTGAACTAAATCCTGTTGTCTTCTTAAATTTTATCCTCTCTATAGTCGACAACGAGGGGCGTTTTTAAGTTCTCCGTCAATAGGCTATTTTGATGGTATGCCTTATCGTTAGCTCCTTTACGACGCTGAAGAGCCTACGAGTAAATAGCTAATTTTGAAGTTCCAGGGATTTAGTTCCTAGCCATATTAGCTTATGCAGCTCTCGCTTCGTTCCCAGCAATAACTGGGTAATTAATTAATCTTCAGCTAAAAAGTGTTTAAAAAAGAAGCGCTTCCTGAAGCATGCGTTTATCTTTAATCGAAAGCATGCTCGGGGATTAGATAATGATTCCGAGGTAGCTTTCGAATGTGATATCGTACAGGGTAGGTTTCAGCTCCGCTTTTTCTTCTTGTCTTCAGAAAATAAATATGATAAAGTTTCCTCCTGGAAGGCAGTCACTGCAACTCGACAGACACGATGCTCAACGCGACCTGCCTTTAATTGAATGGCTAATCATTTAAATTGGGTTTATTCTTTTTTTTCAACTGGGACATAAGGAATATAATTCGGTTATTGCCGTCATTGTTTCTTATTATTTCGATATTTCTTCCATTAATGATAGATTCATGTGCTCTGACTGAATATGTTATATATAAGAACCGCCTCAATTTTCTCACTCTATTTTCTAATGTATTTTTATTTCTTAAGAGTGATTATTGATGTACGTGTATAAAAAGTATTGGTTTCAATTTTTTCCTGACGTGTGCCTGAAGTGCTGAATTCAGCGGCGCGCCGGTTAAGTGTTCGCATGATAAAAAATCATATTGGCATTGATAAGATTACAGGGCACACCATTGTTACTGAAAACTTGGCGATGCGAAAGATCTCCGCTAAACTCGTCCCGAAGGTCCTTGGACAGACGACCAAAAGCTGATTCGGGTGTCTGCTTGCAAAGACCTTTTGTAACGACATCACGACGGTTCCCCAAAGCCTTTACCGTCCAGAATTGGCACCGGCAGACTATTTTCTATTCCCTAAAGCGAAATCCTCCCTCAAAGGACATCACCATGGGACCCTATGTCAAGCTGTCAGTGAAGCTTTCATGCATACCCTTAAGGACCTTCCGCCTACCAGGGAACCTTCAAATCGTAGAAAAGCCGCTGGAAAAATTGTGTCGACGCTCAAGGGATGTACTTTGAAGAATTTTGAGGAATTGTAGCAGTATCTGAAATAAAGGTTTAATTTTTTTCCGATGCGTTTCATACAAACCATGTATGTATTGGGTTTCTCATTAAGAAAACGACATGTTCACTTCATGTTGTGGGAGCAGTGTTGTGGTAGCAATATTCTTCATGAGTGGGCGTGCATTGCGCGCTTCTTCAATAAGCAGCTGCTGTGACAAGTTGATCCAGTTAGCAGTGCACTGCGTAGACGTGCCGCAAGTTGAAAATCGTGACAGTAGTGACGGATCGTAAGCAGTCCCGTACGACTAACAAAATGTTTTAATGTTTGCTATCATTCCTAATTATTTGATGACTCTAGGTTTGAATGAAAGCGTAGGATATGTCAAAGTCCTGTAAATTCTTCTGCAGTGCTTCCTTACAAGTTGAAGTGGAAAAATCGGAGAACGGTGGTAGAATAATGAGAATTGGTCACAGGACACATGGTCAATTTAAGAGATGAGTCCTGAGAGTTGATGATGCTGCCGTATTCCGCCATTTTAAGGTCAAACTAGATGTTCGTCACATGCGTTATTCATACGGATTATTATAAATTAAATACGGATCGTTACAAAATTAAATTGTGAATAAAAATAGAATCAATATCCGTTTTTCCTTCCAAGTGGTCGCAAAATTCCCAGACTGGAGGGACAGCATTTCATGATGACGCCAGCGTCCTCTAGGTATGATTCATTTCAAGAAGACAATCGTTGAAGGAGATGCTTCTATTATAACCTTTGCCCATTAATTGCTCCGAATTGAACTTATTGTTGAGCATGCTTCCTCCAGTGAATCGTGGACAAATATTGATAATGAGACGCCATCAATTAAAAAAAGGAGATTTTAGTCTTAAAATTTTGAAACTTCTCCACCAATCACATCACCTCAATGGCATATCGATTGGAAAGAACTTTCAAATATCTTTGCATAAAAAATTTTCCTAAAAAATTTTACTACCTATCTTTGAGGTCAAGGCTCATGACGTCATTTTTTCAGAGTAGACCGCCGACATTACAACGGTAGAAGAGTTGAAATAACGCACTTCGGGTCTTCAACGAGTCACCTCAATAAGTCTCCACGGTACAGTTTTCCAAATAAATGACAATCCAGTGTAAAATTTAATAAATAAACTGTTACAAATGATTTTTATGATGTTCAACACTTAATATTTAATTGAAAAATGTTCTTAAATACTACTTCGTGTTTATGTATTTCACATTTCGTCATAGTTGCAATGACCAATGCACTCCCAACTCCTGTTCTAAATGCATATGTTGCAAAATAGAGCAATTATATGGAATTGATAATATAAGCAGGGGATTTACTAAGCCTGAATTCACTCTGTGCCATCGATATTGGCTTATATCGTGTTTCTAAGGACACGTGCTTGGGAGGTCCCGCTAGCCGGAGGGCTTTCGTTTCGCGCCGCCGTTCATTCCCCTCGCAGCACCCGAATCGGAATCCGTTAGCATCGGACTCGACCATTGGCACTCTCTCGGCAGAGTGCAATCCAGGCGATCAGAATCCAGCGGATCTGCCGGACCGCATTCGCTGGGCTTCGCGTCCGTCCGCCGTCGCATCCCCGCCGCCAAGCAATGGCCCCGATTTCCTCGACCCCCCAACCCAACCCACTCCCGTCTGCACCGGCAGCAGAAAAAGAACACGAGGGAGCTGGTTTACCCACTTCGCTCGCCATCCATACCTCCGTCCACCCCGACCCCGAACTCTCTCCCTTTCCCTCCAGACGGACTCACGGAAAATCCCCCCTGCTCGCTAAGGATTGGATATTGCTCATCTCTATCCCGCCCTTCCCTTTTGACGTGGAACTTCCCTCTGACGATGACATTCAGCTTGCTAGGAACACCTGTGTCCCGCATGTGGATTCCATAAAGTACATCTCATAAATTGGAAGCCTGATCAAAGTTTTATGGGTACATCCCAACATATATAAAACTCATCTTCTGAATTATAAAATTCTTAAATGGTGCAAGCATTAGGATTCAAGATCAACCTAGGCAGTTAAACCTGTGAATTTGATTAGAAACAGAAGAATGAACCTCGAACATATTCATATCTGCTTATCGAACGACAGGTGATTGACTGTTACCATTAAATTTCCAGCGTAGCGCTCTCCCAGAGGTGTTGCCTTGAGTCTGTGCCTGATTCCAATGAGCTATAGGACTCATCCTACTCGTGATTCATCTCACAAATTCATTTTCCTATTTGGCATATTTTTTGTATAATCTTGGCAAATGTGCGTTTATAAAATTGAAAATTACACGAGATGCACGATGAAAAGATGCGCAATAAATTATTTGATTCTTCGTTTTAGCTAGGAAAATAATGGCCACTTTCCTTATGTTGTTTTACGATATTGAAAAAGTGAAAAACGAATCATAATTCTTTGAATTACTTTTTCTAACTAATGTAGAATAATTAAAGTTTTTGAAAGAGTGTAGTTATCCCCTCTGATTAACCATACATTAATATTTTGTTGTATACTTTGTATGTGTTTAGAATTTATCGTATTGCTAGAATATAGGTATACGTATATAGAATCAAATACCATGTGTAAGTTCAGTATGCTTAAAATTCTACAAGGTGGTCAAAGTAGCAAACATATGAGAAAGAGAAATGTATTAGGAAAAGATACTTTCTCAAGGAGGAGGGAATTGGTGATAGGGACGTTGAGCCACGTTGTTAAGAAAAGACTAGTGGAAACTTTGGTATGAGGTATGGTCTGGTAAGACTTGGAAACTTGGTCGTTGAAGCAAGATGGCAGTCGTTAATTGGCGGTTTTTGGGATGTGGGTGTGGAGAAGTGTGGAAAATGTGAAATGTAGGGATAGGAAAACAGACGAAGTTCTGGTCATGGTAGAGGAGGAGAAACGTTTGTTGGAGTAATCCAAAGAAGACGGGAAAGGAGAATACAGACCAGTTTAATTGGTGAGGCAATGTTGAAGACCGTGGTATAGGGACAATAGGCAAGCGAGGTAGGGGGAGGTATGGGGATGGTGGACAGAATTAAGGGTGGTAGAATGAATGTGGTATTGAAGAACAGTTTATTGTGGTGTGGGGTGTGTCATGTTTAGCGAGGCCAAGAAATGTTGGCGTGTTCTGTCTGTCCATCCGACTCTGCCTTAAATAGTCAGCTAGGGATTACGAGTAAAGCATTGTATATTGTTAGGGTCAATATATCCTAAGACGGTAGATTACTACTGATAACAATGTATTTTACAAATTTAAATTAAGGTGAGTGGTAACATTTTAAATTATATCATTCTCTACCTTTCACTATTTTTTTTGTTTAGTCTAACTGGTTAGTGTGGGTTTTCACACCTCTCTACATCCAATCCCTTGGTAATGTAACATAAAATATCCTTGAATCCTATTCTAAATATAAAAATAACTCTTCGTGTATCTCTGCATACTTTCTACCTCCCATAATTATGTCCAATATGCAAATATGTTTCTTCCCTCTACTTTCGTTCAACCCTACATCCTGTTGCTCTGCCTTTCAATTTCTCCAAAAAATCTTCTCTCTTCCACTTCCATTTATATCATCGTCATCTTTGGTTTTCCTTTCGATCCAATTTATTTCTCCATTTTTTGGTTTCCTGTTAGACAATGGAGCGATCACCCAATAATAGTAACTCGTAATACTTCTCCAGACTCATATATCTAAAACCTCCTATTTATGATCATCCTCTTGTCTCAACGGCGAAGTTTCCGAGCCATGCAAAGCGACGCTCTATTTGAAAATTTTCACTAATCTTTCCTGTTAAACTTTACTTACGGTGCCTGTAATCAACTCCCACCCATACATAAACGCTTCTTCACCGAACGCAAATCTTCTTTTCATGTCGCTGCTACTCTCCCCACTGTTCACCAAATCACTTCCCAAATGCTGGAACCTATCCGTTCCAGCATGTTTATGACCTCGAACTTTAATGTATATGTTAGCCTTCCTAACTTTTAAGAATTTCATTGCCTTTTTTTCGTACGAGTGATTGTCTTGTCATACTGATTCTACAATGCGCTAATTAATGATTATGACCCTTTGTCTGACTGACTAATTAATGCTTGCTCATCCGCAGTCCCTATTGATTTAAAGAGCTTCCCGCCTACCATCACTCCAGCCCTTCCCAAGGCTCGTTTAATATTTCCTCCGAATAAATATTGAGGAGAAGAAGGGATAACGGGCTGGCCCGTCTAACGGCCCTTCCTACCACTGCCCAGCCCGACTATTCCATTACTATCCACACCACTGCAGTCCTACCTCTATTGTAAAAAGTAAATATTTTATACCAATTTTTTAAAAAATTAGTTTGCACGTGATAAGAATTCCTTCACATTCGCGCATTTCGGTACGTATTACACTTGCACACAAATATCTATCATGCCTACTCCAAAAATCCTGAAAATCACTACCTGCCGGTAAATACTACATTTGAACTGTTTGGAAGCGCGACTCCGTCGACTTGGCATGTGGGTCGTCCTTTGTGTCTCCCCGGATCGATCTGGAATCGGTTGGAAAAGTGATGAGCGGTCTTTTGGTCATGGTCGGCTATGTAGGCTATGCACTGATCGGACGTGAAAAGGTTGTCACGTACTCCCGGCTACTATTAGCTCAACAGACGCCTGGGACACTTCCTGAAAACATTTGAAATCAATTTCCATACTCCGGTTTTATTCAGCTACTTCTCTTTTCGCCATCTAATTTATTTTCAATCTCAATATATGTACTGATTCTTAAAATTGAATATGAATATCCATATCAGTGTTCTGAAGGTGTATTACATAACTGCATGTGTGTACTTTAAAGAGCAAAACACGCGGTATTTTATTGGAATAAAAATTGTTTAATTTTTAAATATCTCTTTCTAAAGGGGTAAAGGATTTTACTTCCATGGATCATTGGTTGTCTACCGTCGTCATAATTTTATCCCCGAATTAACTTTTTCTAATTGCATTAGATTGTAACGAGGCAAAACCTCCTGTTAGATCTAATATTGGTAGGCATAGAAATCTCCTTCGATCGACTTCAGTTGCTGGAGGCCTCGACGAAGATGCGAGTGAAATGAGGTCGTAACACTTCTAGTTTTCTTTCATCCAATTTTGTCGTGTATCGTTTCATTCGCGACTTGGTTAACATAATTAATTCATTTTTTAACGCACAAACTCCATTTACATACTGTTCTCAGTGAAAATTGACGGTAGCATGTCGCTGGGAATCCCTACGGATGCTGTCATGAAGCTTACCACAAGTAATCTAGTTATTAGTTTGGGGTACATTTCAAATTGGAGTCAAATAATCGTCTCGGACAATAAAATACAATTTACTGACTTACCGATGAGCATCCAGATGTTGAAATATTCGGAATCACCAGAAATACAAGGCATCGATCCAGAAAGAGTTGAGTTGGTGAAGCTAAGATCACTTATGTTTATTGCCTAGCGAAACACTGGGTACACTATTTAACACAGTTAAAAAAGTTTTTTGTCTTCCTGTATCTGAAAATTTATATATTATTCGTTGTTAAAATTGATAACATCAAGTTTACTGTAGAGTTACGATGGATCACATGCACAAGAAGAAAATATTTTAAATATAAATGTTCTCAGGTCTATAATTTTTTCCTTTTATGAAGATGAAATTGTCACAATTGAATTTGACATCCATCAGAGTTGTTGATGCGCTACTGAAGATCGCAGCCTTCCAGTGTGTAATTATTATTTTCGTACGGGTCAAGTGCGAATCCTAACACGACCGTGACTGATGAACACCATTTGATTCCTCAAGGAACTTCTTCAGCACATGTTTTACTGAACACTAACATTTAAGAACACAAGATATTCCAACATTCCGAGTTCTTCGTACGTCACCCGTTTTGCTGTCGATCAGCCGTTGAAATCATCGTCCGGCGTTGAAATTTCCAATCAGCCCCGTTTTAACAACTAATCGCAGATCACGTATATCTCCCATGCACTTCGATCTTTCAATCACCTTTCCTGTCCCTGTGCTTTTCACTATATTTTAGCTACGGAACTTCTTATCATCAATGTTACTCTGTACTAGAACTTCGTATCCCTCAATCGAACGGAATCAACCTTCCGCGACTCACCAAGGCCGAGTGCCAGTTTTGACTGCGACGGGGTCTAATTTTCTATGAATCTCACCTCCTCCACCATCCCTTCCGCATCCCGCCCTCGCCGTTAACGGGTCGCCACGGCTGCATAACGGGAACGAGCCCATCCCTCCTCGGGCGAGGCACTCCCCTCCCCGCTGTTCTCGCCGAGTGACGATGCGCAGGGGAAGAGGTCTTCAAGGTGAAGACTTTGACTTCACCAACCCTCGGTCATTCGCTGAAGGCCTCAACAATGTGGTTCCGTTGGGAATTTCATCTTTCCGGTTTCAGTAAAAGCGACCCTTCGGCGCGGGCCCATCGACTTAATGACTTACTCCGAATCCTCGGGTCCCATCTCCCACCGTCGCGTCGTGTGGTCGCTCGAGCCAATTGAGATTTTCCTTTCATCTCCGCCATTGTTTATGAGTATGTAAATGAGGTACGTAGAAACTCCTTACGCCTTCTCTGTAGTCGGCGTCGTTGACTTCGGCTTATTTCACCGGATTTTCGTTTTAAAGGTTCGAAAGCGGAATGCCTTTCAAATGTAGCCATTTGAACTGAATGTTTTGTTCAAATGGAATCTTAAATTCTGGATTTTAATATACCTTCGAAACAGGAAGGGCACGTGAATATTTAAATAAGAATGTAAGCTAGAAATCTTGTAACTGCATTCGTGTCGGCTCCCCTTCCCCATTTTATGACTAATATAACTCGACGTAGGACTATTAGCAACATAACAATATTAATGAACAAATAAATTTCAATATATTCCCCTTTTGTAAGAGGATGGTTTGGCTGTAGCGTACATAGATCCTTGCCGATTCCACTCCTGAAACAATGGATTCCGCCTCAGTATTTCAATTACCCTCCTGTCAGTCCAAGATAAGTTTATATACACCTGAAACTTGCGCCAGCGTGACAACGCTCTTTCCTCATAGTAGTATTATTTAGGGGAGGTGATCGACAGCTTAGGTCATTTGCGCCATTAGGGATGGACGGGAAAGGATGGAGAGAAACCCGAGAGCGTCGACATTAGCCTACTCTTAACGAAAGGCGCCAACGGGTCCGCAGCATAGCGTCTCATACGACGGACGGCGTACTCACTCAAAGTGTTCTCCACGAAGCACCTCGAGTAGGGTTTGAGATACCCCTGAGAAATATTCGACGCCGCCGTATTCGAACCCGTGCCCTCTGAGTGGGAAGGCAGTACGACAGCCACCCCACCATCTCATCCCCTATTTCCTCGTAAACATCTACGTCATGCAAGGCGTTTTTATTTTATAGGAAGTCCTCTTCATTGGTAAAATCCCAAGACGATGTAAGTATTGTCCAAGCCCATCAGTCGGGGGTCTAAATCCCTCACATTTAGGACGGATGCCATCTTGACGGGTGTCCTGCTAGCTCGTTGGGCGGCAAGGAGGACACGGAATTAAAAACCTATCTTGGTCGCTGAATTTAGGAGCCATGGAGTGTACTTCAAAATTGTTTCCAGATACCAGACCCCAGAATACCAAGAACTGAAATTTTGAAACTCTGACGGAAGTAATTGTGGGGGTGGAATGTTTGCAAGTCACAAATTAATGAATCGAGCGTGTCTAAATATAAAAAATTGTACGGGGTGCAAAGCCTATCTTAAAACAATTAATTGTAAGAAACAATAACCCAAAGATTACCCACGCTTAAGCTAGATATTGCATATTATAAGATACAAAACTACCGTTATTGATATGAAATACTATCTGAAATATAAATAAAAACTAAAAAACGGGGAACTTGTCAAAAAAAAATTATTTTATTTGTTCAAGGGTTTTAACAAACGTTTCCATCATGTTTTAATGAGGTAGGATTTTGGACGGTCTCTTAACTCCTATTATTTCCTATATTCCTCATGCTTGCACTACATCATTCCCTTCTTCATTTCTTGACAAAAGAAAACAAATCCCTAAACGCAATCGTCTAAAGCACTAAATTAATGGAATATATGGGAAAAATCAAAGTGAAAGAGAAAAAGACCAAAATAACAGTAAAGTGAACTTTGGTGCTTTGAAAAACCGCAACTGGGCACTGGCTGCCATCTCTCGTCTATCTCGTATTGTCTTTCGTTTCATTTTAGGATCCATTGTCTCAGTGTCCATGTAGATTCATATGTCATCTGTAATTTCCCATTCTTAGGTGCATAGCGTGGCAGTGCTATTGCGTAGGGCGTCTGAACTCAAGCTGCCCTTTTAATACGAGGCACCCTAATTGCGAACCAGTTTGGACACTGCTGTAAGGAAAAGGGTCAAAAATCTTCTCATTTGCGGAATAGTCGAGCCAAGAATCGTATTTTATTTCGGATGAAAGGAAATAAAGAAGATGAGTCGTGGCATGCCATTGGCTAACGGTGCAAAGTATAAATTGGCGTCGGTTGGCCCCGATGGGAAGGCCAGTATCTAACGCGCCGGTCTGGTCACCCCAAGGTCAATGGTTCGAATTCTGCCGCGGATATAGACACTAGTGGTCTGTTTCCTTGGTGCACAATGTGATGTAACCATGGTGACTTTATTATTGTTGTTTTACATGGGACCCTATTAGTCTCGCTAGGGTGTGTGGCAGGGGGTGATTACACGCAGACTCCTTTTGGACCAAATTACCGTTCCCCTCCAGCGCGGTCGGACAACGTTATTCTGATACCTTATTGCTCTTGGGAGAAATGGCATCTTAAATCTATCTGTTTTACACTAATCTCTCTAATTTTATTGACATGGTCTTTTCTACCGTAGTACGATGGGGGTAAAAACACATTTTGCACATCATCGCTAAAGAGGCATCCTTCCAATTTATGAAAGAGATTTAATCTGTAATTGAACCTTTGCTCCGTGAGTGATTCTCAACATAGCTCCTCTTATAATTATCATACGCTACTCAGTGTCTCATAACAGTGTATTAAATTATTGCTACGCTGCGCTCGATCCTCTCCGACAATCAATCCAACTTCATGAGGATGCCCTATACCAATAGCATATTATAAACGAAGTCTAACGAGCGAAAGATGACATTTTTCCTCAACCTTTTCGTCACTTTTCCCAATTATCTTCTAATTAACCCTAATCTTTTGTTAGATTGTCCACATATTCACACAGAAAGTGAGGGTAATGCCAAAGCAGTTGACGCCAAAGTTGGACATCCTACTGAAAGCTACTTCAATCTACTAACAACCATGGATTGGCGTCGATTGTAACATAATTGAAGGTGTTTAAGACGCGTCATTATCAAGTGTTTCTTTCTTTGTCTGTTTTCTGAATCCCTGTCCTCTCGTTCGTCTCTCTCCCCTCCAGGAGGATGCTGTGGCTCGACAAAGAAAACAACCATCGTGGGAGGATGGGCGTGGGCCTGGTGGTTGGTCACGGACGTGCAGCGACTCTCCCTCGAAGTAAGTTGCATCATTCCTTTGTATTACTAGTATTATTATTATTATCACCCGCAGCAGCAATTAATAGGCGGGCAGCACCTCTCGTGCAGCTCCCCCGCCAGCGAGGGAGCACGCACAACAGTCCAATTACATCCATTCTCGCCAATGCTACGTTCCAAGAGACATCTGCAGAACATTATTCGAAATCAAAAAACTACTTGGATTTCTGTGACATTCGAATTTTTTCATAGTATTGATAATGTTTTTTCTGATTAAGTTAGCTTACCTAAAAGGTAATTTATGGCTACGAGACCGGAAAATAATTGATTCAGCGATGTGTGGCGCCTTTCCTAATGTCTTTTCTAACCAGTTGGCTAATTTTTGTCATATATATTTAGTATTTTCAAAGAAATGGCTTTTCTTCGAAAAACTGTTGAATATTAGAGAAAGAATAATCATTCCGCCTCTCTCCTGTTTATTAAATGAGGAAGCGACGCAATAAAACGTTAAAATGGAGAAGTGAAAGGACTCGTGTAGTATAAGTATCTACGACGAATTTTGTACAAATGCCTACTTCATAGTTTACATTCATTTCTCATCTCATATTGACCAGGTGAATCTAAGATGTAGGACCACAGGCTCCATGTGTGAGATTGACTACGTCTAGTTGTAGTCAATTCCTCATCGTTAACTCAATGTAATGTAGGGTGTTTCTTAGAAGTAGGCGGCTTGCAATTCACGTCCTTATTGATGCCTAGCGCGCTTAAATTTTACAATGCCACCAAATGTCCTGCAAATAGAAAACGTTGTAAGAGTTTTCAACATCATAAGACTTAAAAGTCTGTGCAGAGGTAATGTTGCGGGTCCGAAATGCGTTCTATCAATCTGAATTTCACTGATCTCCCAAGGAGGATCGAATGCTCATTGTGCATTTTAGGATAGCTTGAAGAGTTACTGCCCGAATGGTGGCTCTCCCTGGTTCCCGTCACCTGGAATGGCAGGGCGCAGAAAGGGATCGTGGAACCCTGAACATGACACGCTTGGTCACATTTCTGTATTGACATATTTTGATTCGTCCCCGCGAGAGGGGATTTGGCGTGGCCGGAAGGTAGTAGGCGAGGGCCGCCCCCGGGGGATGGTCGAAAGCAGGAATGTCGATTTTTCGCCTTGAATGAATCCGTATCCCGCCAGCCTCGCGGCTCCCTCGCAATCCCAAATTCTCTCTTCCTTTCTTCCGCAGTTTTTGAAGCCGTTTACAATAATTAGCACTGATGAGTGAATTTATAGAAAAGTGTAAGGGAAAATTAGTTATTTTTTCGAAATTTCTGTAGAAGTATCCAAATTATGAAGGAAATTTGAAAGCATGGCGTAGAGAAGATCAAAATTACTCGATCTAATATTTTGCATGCATTCTCTTGGCGGTGGAAGGGGATCAGTGTTTGCTACCTGTTACCATTTTATCGTATATCTGTAGATTTTTTCTACCACTGCGAATTCGAAGACAAACGGTATCGTCGTAGATATTGCCAAGGCTGGTACCATGCCCTCGAAATCCCTGAACTATAATCTGAGGAATCAGTACATCGTCCACGTACATGGAATTCTTATTTTTGCAATGGTAAATTATTTTTACATTATCATAAGAAATTAGTTTTTTTCGCGGGGAAGCGTTGATTCATCAAGCGCTTATGGTACAATATGTCTGGGAGCGGGTACACACAATGAAAACTAATCTGGTTCCATTTCTTTTTCTTTAAATTGTGAACTACACCTTGGATGACCACATGTAAAGTTTACATTTGTTACCAATTTGTTCACATCTGAAGGTTTACGTAAGGGCTCTGTTGTGTGTAAGTTCGAATCACTAAAAATGTTCCCTTTCGGCTCTGGAGTTGGTTGCTACGCTAACCACTTGACATCATCGTGGTGAAGTTGGTCGTCGAGTTGAGTCTCGCACTCTGCTGGTCAGTGACTCATTCAATCTTTTTTTCGTCAGCCATCCAATGATTTGTTTTATAACATTTTTTATAAAGTGCTGTGGTATTTTACGATATGTTATTCACTCAGGTATACCTGTTGATGAAATTTCTCAGTTAGAAATCTGTATTTTAACGAAATATCCCCTTCCTGTTTATTTTAAAAATAGAAGGAAAACTCTTATCTTTTTATTGAGTGTTAACAATTGGCCTCCAATTATTTTAAACACAGGGCCAACAAACTCTCGAATTTTAAAATATGATTCTACAAATACATGTGGTCGGTGTGAGCCTGGATTATTGCTATAGTGCTTCACGAAGTTAATATACACTGTATGTGATCGAATCTGCTAATTTTTTGCACGTTGAATATTTAAGAATTTGCCACTTTCTTCCGTTTTCTGAGGTTTTAGTAATATTGAATTCGTTGCAACTGCCGAATCACTTCTGCTATAATTTTATCATATTTTTATCATTTCAGTAATGATTTGTACATTTTTCGTTCTGTATTTTGGAAACATAACCGAGGTATTGTTATTAATCCGAGGATTTATAATGATTTTCCTTTGAGGTTTCAATTTCTTCATTCCTTTATAGGGCCTCGCACTGGCGTCTTCTTATTCAAACCGTTGCTGTTTAGTGTTATGTCAAGCAGGGCTTACTAAATGAGTAGCGTAAGAAGTGCCTGTATAGTCCCTGGATCCATGAAAAATGTAGCTTGACCAGTGGACTGCTGTCAGTTAATATTAATAATTAAAATATGCTAGTGCCATCGGTATTCATTAGACATAAATAACTCGAATATTTCAGCAGTTGATGAGGCTTTATGATTCCAACCCAAAGCCGTCCGCCAGTGCTATTTAGGTCACCACGCACATTACATAAACGAAAAACACGTCAATTCCAAAATCCTGGAGTGAAATCTCCAGTGGGACTTCAGGTTTTAGAGAACAGAATTCCTCCACTGAGGGAGTTGAACTTTAGCACCCCTTTTTTTCCATACTTGTCTACGGATTGGCTCAATTGAAAATTCAAGTATTCTGGTCTGAGATTTAATGAGATGTTAATGGATTGACGATTTATTGATTTTCGACCGAGCTTGTGGCCCGCATTCGGGGCATTCCTGACGTCAGTTGGGAGGCGGGGTCGGCGTACGTAAGTAAACAACGATCGCCTTTTTGGACGAATGTGATCTCCAATCCACGCGAGTCGGGGAGACGCTGACAGAGTGTTCCCTATGACTTTTGAGACGGAGCAGAGACATAGCGAACATTTGCCTCCTCTCCCCATAGCCTCCCCTTCGGGTATTCGTTTCTCTTTCTTTATTCTGAATGTCCTCATGTGTCTCGGTGTTCGATCAAGTGTGTCAAACTTCATTAGATGATCACTCGTCTGATGATCATGGGTGAAGCATTAGGTGTATTAGAAGGATGGACGGACGCGATGGTAAACCACGCAAACGAGGGGCTCCCATCTGTCCCATGTGTCCTATTCTTAAATTAAGTTTACAATCCACACACAAGAACCTCCTACATATATTTCGTCGCTCTAATCCTACATGGCCTTTTGCAGCCCCGTCACACTTTCTGGAATTGAGGGAGTGTTCTTTTATTTTCCCCCATTTCTAAACAAGTATTTTGTTCAAGTTAACAACGGATTGGGTAAGGAGAGATTTAATAAGTTAAAAAGCAATATAGGTATTTCAATGATTGCGTAAAGTATTCAGTTTTTATTCACTCTAACGTCATTATTGAATGTCTCACCGGTGAGTTTCATTCCTTTTGCGTCCAGGAGGATAGTGTGAAATTTAGACTTCTTCTGTCTTTGACTAATTGGAGTATAAGTTCCATTATTCAGTGAATGTGTCATCGTCTCTTATAAGTTTCCACTTATCTTTCCCTAACATTATTCTTCAAGTTCCTTGTCAACTGAAACATACACGATCTGACAAATGGTCCACACGCCTTCCCGTGCTTCTGCGATCCCCAATAGCCGTAGCTTCTCAACAGGTTTTCCAGGAATCGAAACGTCTTAGAGCTTGCACTACACCCCCATACACCACGCTGAACTCACTATCTTGTGGTTATCTGGTGCACTCGCCGCCATCAACATTCTTTAGCTCATCGGTCACGAAAATCGGTCGCATATAATGGATCTCGCCTACCCAAACAATGCCATATCGTGTGGACCAAGTATCAGTTAGAAAGCTAGCTAGCTAAGTAAGTCGTTGAGAAGGATTTTTTATAATAAGGTAATCTACCGGTTAAGGGAGATTTTTGGATGGACACAACTACCAAATAAATATTTTTTAATTCCAAGCAAAACCCAATCCAGCAACCTACTCTACATCAGGTCTCTCTTCATCAATGTGTACTTATTTCCTCCCTTCATTCCATCCAACATCCCTATCCTGTTCCTGCCCTTTCCTCGCTTGCCCAACATTCTCCCCTCTATTACCGTCTTTAACATCCCACTGCCGGTCAATATGCCTTTCATCCATGTTTTCTTCCTCCATTGGAGTTCTCTCAACAAACCCCTCTCCTCACCCACCATCTCTAGTACTTCCTCATTTGTTTTCCTTTCGGTCCATTTCACCTTCTCCATTCTTCTCCACACCCACATTTCAAAAGCCTCCAATCTACGTCTATCCTCCTGCTTCAGCGACCACGTTTCCGCGCCGTACATAGCTACGCTCCATATCAGAGTTTTTACGAGTCTTGTCTTAACATCCCTACTCAACGTCCCCGTCATCAACTCCCTCATCCTTGTGAAAGCCTCCTTGCCTAGCGCAATTCTTCTCCTTACGTCCCTACCACTTTGACCGCGTTCGTTCAAAACACTTCCGAGATACGTAAACTGTTCTACCTGTTCTATTTTTTGCACTTCTATTTTAATATTTAGGTTAGCCTTTTTCTTTCTGGAAAATCACATAACATTTGTTTAATTAATTTTGATTCTCATACCATATTTATCGCACTGAACCTCCAATTCACTCAACAATGCTTGCAACCCCTTGGCTGACTGAGCAACTAATGCTTGGTCATCAGCAAACCTAACCGATTTCACGAATTCCCCTCCGACTTTCATTCCTACCTCCAGTTCTTCCCATGCCTCTTTAATCATTTCCTCCACATATATATTGAACAGCACCGGTGACAATGGGCAACCCTGCCTTACCCCTCTTCCTAACACTGCCCATCCGGACTCTCCGTTCCCCACTCGCACCTGAGCAGTCTGAGACATGTACAGGTTGCGGATCCGTCTCCTGTCCCTCCAATCCATTCCTATTTTCTGCAATACACGCATTAATTTTTCCCAATTCACTCTATCAAACGCTTTTTCGAAATCTACAAAACAGGCAAACACGTCCTGATTGTATTCTATAATTTCTACATTTCATAGCAACTAAATCGAAAAATATTATGTTTCATATTATAACATGTATGAACCAGCTGAATAATAGCGGTGCAAGGTAGCAAATGTCTTTTGAAGACTTTTTCCTTCCTTCTCCCCACCCTCGCAGGTCATGACGCTGAACCCGATGTGTGAGCACGTGGAGACGGCTCAGGGAGTTCCCCTCACGGTCACCGGCGTGGCGCAGTGTAAGATCATGAAGGCGGAAGAGCTGCTGCAGACGGCCTCCGAGCAGTTCCTTGGGAAGACCACAAAGGAAGTCAAGATGACCGTTTTGCAGACCCTCGAAGGCCACCTGAGAGCCATCCTCGGTGAGTACACCAGCCGCTTTCCTTCCCGGCGCGGCGGCCCGCGCGCGAAGCCCAGGCGATGAGGACCGAGCTCTTCCATTCCTTCTTCTCCGAGCTCTTCCATTCCAATCTTCCATTATCATTACCAGTGGCGTCTTTCAGGCCAAGTATAAGAAAATATTTTCTTTTAATGTTTCATAAAACTTGATCGAAAAATGGAATTTCTTGGTGAATAGGGTTCGATTGTTCGGTATTGCTAAAGTACGAGGGCTTATCGTAAAGTTTTAATAATTACTAAATAAAAATCAAGCTTGTACTTAATATTTGTTTTTTATTCCTAAGATTTCTGTACATAGTCACCGTAAATGTAGAACTCATATTTCGTCGAAAGCCATTGTTCCACTTCATGAACGATGTCATTTGCGCTATCAAATCCTCGACCCTGCAATGTTGTTTTGTAGTAAGGGAGTAAGAAAAAGTCATTTGGGTCGAGATCGGGAAAATAGGACAGATGTGGGGAAATTTCAAAGCCACATCGCTTCGATTCCTCAACCGCATCTCGTGATGAGTGAGCAGATGGATTGTCGGCAAGAAGACGGATGTCTTTGTCGTTCATACTGCGCCGTTTATTCTTCAGAGCATAACGCAATTACATCAGCAGTGTGCAGTAATAGGCACCAGTGATGGTTGACCCTTCTCCTGGTAATCTGTTAAGATGACTCCACAACAGTCCCAAAAAAACAGACTGTATGACCTTCCCCGCAGACTTCTGCACCATAGCCTTCGTGGGGGAAGGTGGGTAGCTGTGCTTCCACTTTTTAATCTCTTTGGTCTCTGGATCATATTGATGTAGCCAAGATTCATTGATTGTTGCCAAGGGACCAAAATAATCCTCTTCGTCATGCCCTTGACAGTTCGCGCCGTGTCTGCTTCTGAAAATGAGTCAGTAGTCGTGAAACCCAACGTGCTGACCCCTTTGACGTGTGCCGTTATTCGTGAATAATTTTCCTCACACTTCCGTATCTGAGATAATTTTCATTCATGATGATTTGGAGGGTTGCTCTTCGGTCGATAAAGTCCTCCACTTTCTTAATTGTGGCAGCACATCGTCCCTGGGTCTTCCGCTTCTTGGATCGCCTGTGAGGACATGCGGCCCGTTTTAAAATTCCTTTTCCACCTCACAACTGTGTCGTATGTAAAATCTGGCTTCAGACTGGTTATTAATAGAATACTCCTGAAGCAGCTTAATTTACCTGCGGGGTTATGTTATTGTCTGATATTTTGGAGTCGCAGGTTTGTATCCCGCCTTGATAGGTTATACTTCAACTAGAGTGTGGATGTCTCTTCAAAATAATTTGTTATATCTACTTTGTTAAAATAGTAGATGAAAATACACTTCATTAGCGATCAACAGCGTGCCATAGATGGGCACTTATTCCTTAAGTTCGCCTAGGAAAGCATTGAATAAAACATAAACCCATTCCTATGAATTCGAGTCATCGTTCGGTCTGAATTAATTGAGGAAGAAAAAATACATAGGCGACTCCTGAGGTGTTCCATGTTCACTGCCAGTTTTCCAATATTCGAGAATTGTCGGAAAATGTTAAAAAAATGTCTTCGTGCGGAAAAAGAAGGAAGCTTCTTTTGGTAGAGTATGGAAACCTTTAATTCAATACGGCCCTCCTTTAATCTGCTATAACTATAATGCTGATGCAGATGCGTATGGCTGGGAGGCGTTTTTCGTTTAGGAAGTGAAGGATAAGCTAAAGTTTTCGTTTACCTTTTTCAATCAACGCAAGAGCCGACAGTTAAACGGTGTCCCCCCCAATTGCTAAACTTTAAAAATGATATAATTTTTCTTAGCCCGTCTGGAAGCATATACATCGTAGGCTTTCATCTTCAACTTCAATTGAATTTACTTGTGTATCCCATCTGGTATTGCAAGTAATTTTACATGTTTATCCTGAATACTCTAAAAGCCGCTCTGCTTTTTATACATATCCTATACGTCAGGGTTTAACTTTGAATTTATATATATTAAATTTCTGTTTTCTTTCTCGACACCCATGGTCGTGTGAAACAAACATCCTTGCATCCATAGAAGTGGATAAAAATGTTTGTTTAAATATTCTATTACGCTAGCTAATCATTTGAAGTACGGTTGTGTCTTTTTATTCTTCAGTATATGTTGGTTTTTCTAGTTATGATCTAAATTTGTTATTTTAAATGTGTTTTGCCAATCTCTAACGTAATCAATTATGGGAGTGGATCTTCCCTCCAATGGCTTCAGCTCTCGTGTTGGCCGTGCCAACTCACACTTGGGTCATCATTTCTTCTCGGATAAGTCGACATTTATTATTCTTTCGCCCCTTCTGCGTTTTGTTCGAACCAGAAAAAGCTCTCTAATTTTATGCCTCATCAAAGGCATCTGTTTGGGTCAGAGTGCGGTGTACTGGGAAATGCTCTTCCATTTTCTGACGGATCAAAAGCAGTCTGTTTGTTTTCGGTGGGATTGCCCGGCCCCACCCGCGTCAATTTGCGTTGCGTCTGGGTTTCGTCGCACGAGGGCACTCGCTCCTTTCATCAACGGTTCCTTTGGAGGTTTTCCAACACTCTCTGCTGGCGAGAGCGTAAACTAAGAGAAGGCCGCCTTGTCTCTTGGTTCTTTGTTTCCTCACTGATGTCACTACCATCTCTCCGCGAAAATTTGCACACGTCTTACTCAAAAGCTATCGGGCAGCATTATTATCAATTTTATTTATGCGATCATGTTGCTTTGCAATCTGAGGCCAAATAACGGGAATTAGTGGCCTTAATGAATCCTGGCCTGACCTGAATGAATGAGGGAGGGAGGATTCAAAGAGAGGCGGTATTTCCATGGACACGTGCATGTGTATATGCATATGTGTTTGTGCGTGAATATATATATATATATATATACAGAAATATACTAATGATATACACATACTTATTTCTATAAATTTATATATATATATATATATATATATATATATATATATATATATATATATATATATAAACCATAAACACAGTAATCAACCCGAAGGTCGGTTTAGTGGGTGATGGTAGAGCTCACCCATGTACCAAGCCCTCTACGGCGTGTGAATATTCACACATCAGGGTAGGGGGGCCAGTTCCTTTCCCTGTGCCGGTTATGGTTTCCCAGGAAGATCTGGTACCCGAAAAATCACATAGCTTGGGTGGAGCTGCAGGTGCCCAAAGTGCCTTGCCCGGGAATCGAACCCGGGACCCTCCGGTCAGTAGTCCAACGCTCTACCCACTAGACCACCGCAACCCTAAGTGCTTAAATTATGTCGCTAATTAATGTGAAAAATATTACATTGTAAGTGGTCATTTGAAAACTCATTAACATTTGGTTATGACTGCAGTTGATATATGTATATCACATTACCGTCGTAATTTCAGCATTTGCATGAAAATCAAATCAGCGTTATCCCGTCTATGACAGTTTGTGTGTCATTAACGGTTAGCGACTGTCGTATTCTCCATAATAATCTTTTTGACAGCTCGTTCTAGTACCTGGCACCGATCTGGTTCGTGTTTAGCTGATTGGTCTGAAAACGTAGATCAGCGCGTCATGCATGAAATGATTCCCCCTATAGAATAGGGTAGGATCCAAATCGTTTGTAACCAACGATTCATTGATAATTGTGTCGCTTGGTGTGAACCGTGCCACCCAGCGTTGACTGCGAGTGCCCAGCTTCCCTCCGCTGCAAATTAAGGGTCAATGGAAACGAATGTCCGGCCGCGCGAGTGCTTCCCCCTTTCTGTCGTTGGAGCGATCGTGGATTTATGACGAGACGAGTGCGCTGCTTCGAATTTCATTCCTGCTGACTCGTTTGCGTAGCTTATGTGGTCAGCAGCCCCGACTCTGCAGTGAATCACTCTATCGCATGTGGAGGTAATTTTACCTCACGGGGGGTGGTTTTTTGAAAGATTATTTGTCTCGTTAAAAGAGTCTCAAGTGTTTTTCTTGATGTGATGCATACGATGAAATTGATAACCGTGTTTTTTGTTTTATGTTCAGCGCACCGTTTAAATTCTGAAGTGCTTAGATTTGAAGATGGCGTAATTCTTCGGATGAATGTATTTTCGTGGCGTTTTCTCATCAGAATCTCAAAAACGCCCGCGTCAACGATTAAGTGAAGTTATTTCCTTAAAAACTGTGCTTTTCGCATTCATTTGTCGGTCGTTCTCCGCTGATATTTTGTTTGCCGTGCTTATGATTGATTGACGTCTCATTTTATTTAATTCGTAAAAATATCGTGTACACATAATTTATTCGTCTGAAAAATAAAGACACCAAAGGTGCTCCGTAAATCTCGGGTTACCGTATATGGTATTGGTGTAATGCTTTCTTTTAACCGGGATTGGTAAGCTAAGATGGGACATGGGGACAGTGAGTGGATTTCAGCGAATTATCGATGTCCTTTGGGGTGTTCAGATTTGTTGTAACGGGTTGATAATTCGAAAGCGCCATTCAAAACGTCGACGCGTTCACTTTAATATCTGCAAATCGATCGTGTTTTTTCCCTCTTTTTCTATTAGATAAGTTGTCACGGACCGCCTGGGATAACCTAATCAAATGTACCTGTGTACCTTGATTTTTAATGCTCGGCTTTTCCTCATAAATCTCATCCCAGAAGATTAGCCTTGGATCGATTTCAGTTTCTTCTTAAACTGAACTTCGCGCTGATCAATGAGTTAATGGTTTTATTATATGTTACGTGTGTACACATGTAAATATATATTTTCAAACACGAAAACCCGCCGAATGACGGACACATATTCATTCACATGGATATATATTTAAGGAAATGAGATAGGAAAACACAAATAGGGCAAACACAGGAGTGGGGTTGATGGTGAAATCGAGCATATCACAAGCGTAAAAAAGCATCCCGGTCCTGGTTCGTTTTCCCGCTCATGGAAACTTTTTTACGCTTGTGATCTGCTCTATTTCACCTTCCCCACCATTCCTGTGTTTGTCTTTTTTGTGTCTTCCTATCCCATTTCCTTATATTTACGAGATCCATGAGAATGAAGGTAGATACAAGCAGAAGCAGTCTTATGCAAAAGTGATAGAACTACAAATGAAGTCCGAGCACAAGGTTATTGGGGATGATGGGCGCGTGCAGGAAACTTTTTCCTGCTGGGAAATTGCCCTTGTCCATGTCTTGAAATTGTCCAGTCCTTCACCGGGACTCAAACCACGGACCTTCAACTAGCTGGGTCAATGCCCTGACCATTTTAATGCTCATACATTTTCGTTTAATGTCATTGCCACCCCTCTCTCCTTCTCATCTTCTCTGCTATAGACTGATTTAAATTTTTCTCTCCAATAATCCCCGCTATCCTTTCATCTCACCTCGCACAGGCCTAAAATATCTGCAATTCCTCTCTCCATCTCTCTCTTTTATTTCCTAATTTCCCTGTCCTCAGCCATCCCCCGAACATTCCAAGTCCCTTTTGTAAATGTTTCGGTCCTCTTCCGCTGTGTCTTCTGGGGCTCTGCACCTGTGGATTTCCCTTCAAAATTAATACGTGGGGTAAGGTGAGAGAGCGTGGGATAAGAGGGGCGTGGTCCCGTCAATAATCTTATCTTCATTCGCGGAAGGGATATCAATGCGGGGTGAATAGACGACGGGGTGACACTGGGATGGCATCTATTTGGTCTTCTTGTTAGGGCGCTTATCTGCTCTGCAAGAATGCAAGCGGAGTCGACGTGTGCGTACTTACTTTTTGGGAAACCTAAGGCGGCGCAGGGTTAAGAATTGGCTTCATTGCCGCGGATATGTGTGAGATTCTTTGTGTATCTCACGGTGCTAGGGGAGTATGCGTTCTGGTCGACGAGACCACCCGCTGGGCTGATTGCTGCTGAGGACGGGGGTTGGGGAGGAGACTTCTGGGAAATCAAAAATCTTGTGGGATTCTCGGAACAGAGCAGATAACAACGGGGGGGAGGGAATTTTCCCCGATTTATAATTTTCTTCATAACGGTTTCTCGCGAGACTGAAATTGTTTGGTATCTGGAAAGATAGCAAAGGAAGAAAACCTGATTTCAATTACAACGATGTATTTGACACAATTATATCGTTAGATAATTAAACGCGTGCCTTTGGCAATGTTGTCTCCAGACGTAGAGTTTAGACTTGATCGCAAGTTATTCCGCAAAATGTTAACGTGCAAGCAGGCTAGGAGAGTTGTTTGGATGATTTGGTTGTGATGTTGAATTTTTCAACGCAAGTAAAAAATAGGCATTTAAGGTGTGTGTTTCAAACATCTCTCGCACCAAACTCCACCGCCTACGTTTTCCGGAAGCAGCGATACCTGTTTTTCTAAAACTCTTTGTGTCTCTGTCCCTCGCACTCTCGTTTGCGCCGTGTCTTTCCGCCTCTTCGGGTGGTGCGAGCCGTCGCAAAACTTCCCCTTATTTCCTCTTCTCCCGCCATTTCCCCCGCCTCCACTCCTCGGCTTTGATCTGGAGGCTCATGGACTGCATCGCGTCTGGGTGGGTGTGTGGGAGAGTACACGTGTACGCGAACACGATTGCTGAAAAAATTACTGACCGCCATTAAGGTCGTATACACTGATAATTAAAAAACATGCAGTTTAAAAAGAATGTGGTTTTCAAACTAAACAAAATTAATAAAGATAAAATGGTGTTGTGTGGGTGGAAGGCGAAGGTCCTTTCCCCCTTTATTAATACTCTTGCATCACGTGTGCCTCTCCGCTTTCTGAACATTGACTGGTCATCCACCATTTGCCATCCCCTCCATTCTCTTATTGATGATCCAAAGTACTGCTTTACCTGCGTGCCATATCAAACCTCTAATAGGCCCTATAGTCTTCATAAATGACTGCTATTCCCTTTTTCGGAATAGGATCTAGCACTGATGAGACGAAATCTTCCGAACAAATCCTCCCTCAAAAGTTCTACGAAGTAGTCCATGAAATCTCTTCACCCCTTTTTTCCTAAACCCTTACATTGTTCCGTGGGAATGTTTTCTACCCCCAAGGCCTTATTTGATTTCAGTTTTCTCAATGCCCTCTCCATCTGGTCATCAAGTATGCGTGGAAGTAAGCGTCCTTACTTGCATCATATCCTCTTTCTGTGATCGACCTTGATAATTTAATGGCTTTATCATATTATTCCTCTGAATGCTCCTTCCATCTGATAATCCTTATATTATTATTATTCTTATAAGATAATCTACCGGTTAAGGTAGGTTTTTGGATCGACACAACTATCAAATAAACATTTTGTAACTCCAAACAAAACCCAATCCAGCAACCTAATCTACATCAGGTCCCTCTTCATCTCTGTGTACTTCTTTCCTCCCTTCATCCCGTTCAACATCCCTATCCTGTTCCTACCCTTTCCTCGCTTGCCCAACATTCTCCCCTTTATTACCTTCTTAAACATTTCACTACCGCTCAATACGCCTTTCATCCATTTTTCCTGCCTCCATCGGATTTCTCTCAACAAACCCCTCTCCTCACCCACCATCTCCAGTACTTCCTCATTTGTTTTCCTTTCGGTCCATTTCACCTTCTCCATTCTTCTCCACACCCACATTTCAAAAGCCTCCAATCTACGTCTATCCTCCTGCTTCAGTGACCACGTTTCCGCACCATACGTAGCTACGCTCCATATCAGAGTTTTTACGAGTCTTGTCTTAACATCCCTACTCAACGTCCCCGTCATCAACTCCCTCCTCCTTGAGAAAGCCTCCTTGCCTAGCGCAATTCTTCTCCTGACGTCCCTACTACTTTGACCGTAATGGTCCAAAACACTTCCGAGATATGTAAACTGTTCTACCTGCTCTATTTTTTCTCCTCCTATTTTAATATTTATCTTAGTCTTTATTTCTGGAAAATCGCATAACCTTTGTTTTATTAATATTGATTCTCATCCCAATTCTATCGCACTGGACGTCCAATTCAATCAGCAATGCTTGCAACCCCTTGGCTGACTGAGCAACTAATGCTTGGTCATCAGCAAACCTAACCGATTTTACGAATTCCCCTCCGACTTTCATTCCTACCTCCAGTTCTTACCATGCCTCTTTAATCATTTCCTCCACATATGCGTTCAACAGCACGGGTGACAATGGACAACCCTGACTTACACCTCTTCCTAACACTGCCCATCCGGACTCTCCGTTCCCCACTCGCACCTGAGCAGTCTGAGACATGTACAGGTTGCGGATCAGTCTCCTGTCCTTCCAATCCATTCCTATTTTCTGCAATACACGCATTAATATTTCCCAATTCACTCTATCAAACGCTTTTTCGAAATCTACGAAACAGGCAAATATATCCTGATTGTATTCTATATTCCTCTCGATTAATGAGCCCATAACTGCAATGACATAACGCGTATCTCTCCCCTTCCTAAACTCAAACTGATCATTCCCTAAGTATTCATTTGCCTTACTCTCTATCCTTTTGTTGATGATCCTGAGAATAACTTTAGCTGCGTGGGATATCAAACTTATTGTTCTGTAATCCTTACATGATGTAGCCTTTACCTTTTTTGGAATAGGAACTAACACTAATCTCACAAAATATTCCGGGCAGATTCCTTCCTCATAGATACTACGAATCAGTCCATATAGAGTCATCTTCCCACATTTTCCTAAACATTTCAACAGTTCCACAGGAATGTTGTCCACCCCCACAGCCTTATTTGCTTTCATCTCCTTTAATGCCCTTTCTATTTCATCGTCGAGTATGCTTGGACTTAAGCTATCTTTCTCTACGTCATGTTCCTTATCTATGTCTAACCTTGTCGGCCTAAGTTAATCCTTTATGTATGTATTAATAATTACTGTTGCAATAATTAACGCTGATGAATTGTCTACCTGTATTCACCATTGAATTAATAAATATATTTTTTAAACGACCTCATTTCACCTTATTTTTATTCATTTAGCTTCTCCATCAGCTGTCATCGGGAAGTTATTTCGGGATCTTTATGGATTGATGTCGAAGCATTAGCGTTTCAAACGATTGCCAAAACCAATCTTAAATGTATCATTACTGAAATCATCGGAGGAATCACGAAATTAGCCATTATCTACTTATCTGCGCTTCCAACTCTTCACGGGTGATGTTATAAGCACTCCTCCTAGCATTCCTTCTTGCCTCACCCCTCACATTCTCTGACAACGAGCGGACTTCTCCTCCTCAAATATAGCCCAGAAGCGAGGCGTGCAATGCTTTGCGATGCACTTGGTTTGGCCTGACGTTGGGAAACCGACGCCAGGACGATGACATTAAGAAAACGACGCTCTGAAAGTGCATATCTCGGGAGGTAACCCTAATTGCACCACCCAGCGGTAGAGCAGGAGGAAGTGGGGGGGGGAGACTCAGGAATTCGATGAGGGGAGGAGACCGCGCTGAGGAGTAAGGCTAGAATGGGGAGGTGTCGTTGAACCCTGCCAAAGTGATCGCAATCAAGGTGACATTCACTCATCCACACCTGAGGGGAGAGGAAAATATACCCCCTGTTGCGAAATCGGACCCAACTGCCCCGGTCCCTTCCGGGGAGCTTCCTTCTAATTTCCTATTCATACAAATATCGATGAGTCGTGGACGGCTGCGTATCGGTATGTTTCCATGCTTTGGACTGAAATCCTGTTCCTCTCTTTCGTGAGTCGTTCTAAACGTACTGAATCCAAGGACATGCTGTTAAGGCGTAAGGCGTTCTAGCATATCTTGGCGAAAAATGAGCAAATTTGTAGAATGATTCAAAAAGGAGAATTGGTTAAATTCACATCTGTGGTAATAATGTTCGTGTGCAATATTGATGTAGGTGTTTACTCTCTGGTCCAGCTCTAGTTAGAAGGGAAAATGAGGCGTATATTTTCTATCTGATATTTAAATATTAAGATGACTTCTTCAGTGCTAATTCAAAGGAAAACCAAACATGTCTTAAGATTGTCATATCAAGGTGATGGAATCAGCATCAGTCAAATTCCCGATCATGTCTGCGTGGAAAATAAGTCCGGCGCAATTTGAGCTCTGATGCTCTTTAGAGTGTCGCAGACATCAACTCTTATAAGTTCGGTGGGTCAGCTAATCTCATTTCGTAAGAGCGTTCCTTTTTCCGCAATTCTTTATCAGCAGCCGTTTTAATCAAGCGTTGTGTTCCTACTCAAAGATGCCCAACAAGTGCGTAACTGCTCGTTCTCAAGTGTGACATTCGAGAAGTCTTAATAATTGTACATTTAAGGAAGTTTTTTTCATTCAACATCTGCGTTATTGAATACAAACAGTTTCGCAGGCATTTAAGTACGAAGTACACCACGAAATTTGTGCCTTTATTTATTTCTTTTTTTATTTTTTTTCTGTCGTCGAATGATATTTCAGTCAGAATTAAGCAGGAATAGGCTGTCCATAAGCAGTGATTGAGTTCAGCCAAGTTTCCGGGGGTGTGCCTTTCCTCCCAAGGTCTCAAAGGCTGATTCGAAATCAGCGAGGCCAAGGTGACTGGAAATCAGCCATTGAAAGTTTAAAAAATAATGTCTTCTTTAAAAGAACTAATCCGTGACTGAATGAATCATGTTTTTGCGATGGCCTTAAAATTTTGACTGCACGCGGTACCAAGTATTCCCCCTGATAGGCAGCCGAAATTGATTCCTCGTCTTTCCTGGGATCTGCCACCTTGACGAACCCCTCTGGTGATACATTTGAATGTTCTCAATATTCTGAAAAACGTTTGTGAGCCCACAAGTTCCAGAACGGCAGAACAGTCCCCACGGTCACATAAATTTAATCCAGTGAATTAAAATTTCTATCAGATTTTTATCGGAATCGGTGGCGATATTTCGTTTTTCCGCGGAATCGGTTTCGGAGGTTTTTGATTTTCCAATTAGATAGGAGTTTTGGTTCGGATTCACTTGTCACGTTGTTGTCCCGACTGTGGCCTCTCTCCCCGCCGCCAAAATGGAAATCGACGAAGTGACACTCGGCTGCATGTCCGCCGGGAGGGAGGAAGGTGACCGCGTGATCGGGGAGGGCAATCACGAGATCGTTTAAAGGCCGAAGTGCGTATGGGGGTGGCCTTGGACTTGCGCGTCGAGGATATGGATGGGGTGGTGGCCCTCCTCCATCCTCGACCAAGTTTAACGAGAGTTTAAGAGACGAGGGAGGATGTTGGCGGAAGCGGCGGCGCTCAGCACGGTGCCCCGCCCCCCGGCACGGCGACGCGGTTCCGGGCCAAGCGCTTCTCGAATAGGGGCACCCAGAGGGGAACCTCATCTCATCTAGAGTGTCGCGTGGGTCACCTCAGGACACATACCGGGACATACGGACCCACGACACCCGGGTGCACGGAAGCCTTGGTGTGCTTCTTCTAGAGAAAAGCATCTCTACAGAATTGATGGATTCGAGCAATTCATCCCGCGACTGTAATTTCAGCAGATTCGCTCGCTGGTGTGAACACGAATTCGAGTATTTAACATGACCAAAATTATTCGCGTGGACCGGATTCGAAAACGATTCCCTCGCTTTTACCATAAATAGTAACGCATTAGCATTTCGTGCAAACACTCCGTTCCTTTTCGGGGTCATACCGAGGTCAAAAAGCCTCATTTATTGAAGAAAGTCCAATTTACTAACGTCCTCCACGCAGCCTTGTCCTCTAATACTTACTTATTTCGCCCCAGTCACATTCACATATTTTAACAGACTCTGCCCTAGGTTCCCAAGGCTCCTAGCATTCTTAGTCTTGAGAATCTCTTCAACTTCAAATTTCCGTCATTATATGACATTTTATTAGTGTTCATTTGTGGCAATATGTATATATAACAATGCAACAATGTCAGAGTGTAAAAAATCATTCGCCCTGACCGGGATTCAAACCCGGATCCCTCGATGTCCGGCCGAGAACTTTAGCCAGTTAAGTTATCGAGGCGCCCTCTCAAACTGAAATTTTTCTAAATGTTCTAAACTCTGAGAGGAGGTCTCGATAGCTTAACTGGCTAAAGTACTCGGTCGGATATCGAGAGATCCGGGTTCGAATCCCGGCCAATGCGAATGATTTTTACACTCGGAAATTGTTGCATTGAAATGCATATTTGCGGATGACTCCGCTAAAAGTTACTGTTGCGGCATCCTCCACAGTTTCTTGGAATGTACGTGTATATATAACAAATCTTGAACCGAAACATGTTAAGAGTTGAGATGCGGAGGTCGGAAAGTCATTCGCCATATCCTAAGATTTCCCGTGGCCATTTTTTTCATAAGATTTCTTTGAAGACTGAATCATGAGTATAAAATACTTAGGTATTCAGCACACACGATAGTTTCAAGCAGATGTTCCTCTCTAAAACACACGATTATGTGTACTCGTACATAAGTCTCCCGGATATGGCGTAAACAATTTCCAGAAAATCGTAATTTTATAGCATTTCTAACCGCTTATCCTGCTGTATTTAATTACACGTGTATTTAGGGTTGAAATATGATTGTATTGGTAGCTTGCGATAATCATGTAGTCATAAATGATTTTAATCTTGAAGAAATGTAATGCAGTCGCAACTAAGAATTGAAATTATTGCAAGTTCTCCGCGGCGATAACGTAAAGTCTCGATTGCTGATAAACTGCTCGCTGAATCCACACCGATTTCTATTGTAGCATTAGGGGTTCTAATCCCTGTCATTGATATTTTTAAAACTAATACTGTCGTATTATTTATGAGGTACATAATTGAAAAGTAATTTCGCCCTGAAAATATCGAAGTTGAAATTTTGGCATCGGGCTATTTAGACCTGTTAGGCGGCTGTAGTAAGCGATATTAATTTTGAGAGAGAGAGGGTGTAATTAAATATTAAAAATGTAATTAGCCTGATGAGTTGTTTAGCGCTTCATATATCGGTTTTTATTTGACAAACACAAAGACTGGCACTAGAAATCGTTATCGATTCTTGAGCACAACGGGATAGGAAATGGCCTGCGGTGATTGGAGCTCTCCCAAAATGAAAGGTTGCCCAATATCAAAATATCACACACGACTCTATTGGCTGGTGATCTAACAACCCCCGCCGCATGCCCTCGGAGGATGGCTCCTACCACAAGGATCGAAATTTATCTCTCACTTGAACCCGTGCACCCTGCGATAATCCCTCGTCTATCGAGAGGTTATAGTACTTTTTCCTCCAATATATTTGTTGCTCACTGTAACAAAATACTTCATGAAAAGGTTGGTGTGAGAATCTGATATTATTTAAAAATAACTAGGAGAAAGAACTTATAGTTGACCCTGAGATTTCATGGTGCGAAATACTTTTATATTGGCCTCTGGTCTTTTTATTCCCAAATCCTCGTCGATGTCTCTTATGAATATGCTATTATAAGAATATGAAGTTGCCACTTAATTTTCTGCAATATTAATGCTTCTATTTATTTACCCGTGCCGTTTCCCACCACTGCCCATCTTCATCGCATCCTTGAGGGTATACCGTCCGTCAACGCACCAATGACGTACAGGATGCAGGGGTTATGTCATGTACCACTCACTCACTGGCACTCGTTATCGGATCGTACCCTCCCGCGGCCATGGAAACGTCTATCCATCGAGTATCATTTCGGCTTTCGGTTATCTCCTGTCGTCAATGAGAATTTTGAAGAAGTCTGAGAGTTAGCCTACCGGTCGCCCTTAACCAGTCGATGGTGAACACGTAATATTATGCTCCAATAAAAATATAAAATTCCGAAATAAAATTCCTCCAAAAGTTTTAATTTCATCAAAAATCACTCTGATGCCAAAAAGCGCCAGTTCACGTATGTCTCAATGTCTCTAGTGCTCCATTGGAATACGGTGGTAGCTACCCTTCGGCGAGACTGGTCTCTAAAGGGAAAGCATTTAAAGGATTTTTTACCCCCGTCTAGTTATGCTATATCGTCAAGAGATACCTTTATCATTCAACTCTACCTGAGTGTTCTTTCGAATTGTCACACATATGATTAAGCATGGAGTAAGTTTTTAATGAATTTTGAAGGCTATTTAAACATAGACCAATTAGCTATCATATTTTGATAAACAGAGTTACATTTATGGTGTTGATTTGTAATTAAATACCCGTATTTTGTTTCAATTTCATCTATGTGATGTGCAAACGAGTGCGGCTGCCATAGGAACGATCCTCAAAGGTTATATTATTTATTCTCATTTGTGGCCGCTCCATAGAGTTCCAAATATCCAATGACACCAGCAGTTAATAAAAGTATGACGTATTTTTGCGCTATAATGGAGAGATCTTCTACAACAACACAGCATTGCTTGTTGTTTCCCTGTATCAAGATTTTACTCCCCCATTTGTTTAAATCCAGAAGTGTGGCTTTAGTGTTTGGCTTGTGATGTTGTCATCGTAGTCTTCACCAAGCAGACGATTTTGCGAAAATTTCTCAGTGATAACTGTTTTGAAATTCGTGTCATTCGACAAGTCTTGAGTGTTCCTCTTACAATAGGTAAGCTGGGACGACATGGTCGCTTCTGAAGGTGGCGACAAAGTCGATATCCTCTCCGAATCAAACTTCACTTCAAGTGGTCTTCTTCGAAGAGCGAGGTCGTTCGAAGTTGGGAGTTCCGAGAGGAAAATCGGGGCACGTCCGGAAAACAAATTTTCTTGTAAATAGGACATGACGAAAACTTTGATGATGTATATGTCCATCCACTCTCCAGATGGTCAATTCCTGGTGATTTCTGTGATTCAATTTCTAACACAACTTTGATAATGTTCGCATGGATAATTTGAAATCGCTCTTTGATCAGGGGTATCGCTGGTTATTTCCCACTTCAATTTGCTACAGCTCTGAAAACTTGTTCAGAAAATTGTTTTCTCTTTTCGAAAAATCAGAATTTTTCTTAGAAAGTCTCCTTCCGTGGAGAGATAATTCTCTTTTATCGAATCACGATTGTTTCTTAGTTTTTTTTACCATTTACGGGTTGGGACAGGAAACTGTAGATATAAGGGAAAGTACAAATTAGGTCTTTGTTTGAAGGGAAACAATGCAGTGACGACTTTCACTAGATTATGATGTAATCACAAAGATTAAGAACTCGAAACGAATGTTTTCACCACCAATATGACATCTGATGCTATTTTAAGTGAATATCGATTAGTGGAGTTATTGAAGTTGCGGTGTTTGTTTCTTTTCTTTCTTTGCACTACGGGTGATATCACTATGTCATTCAATTCACTGATAGGCAATTACTATTTCACTCACGGTTTCTTAGGCCTTGTCGTATTAATTAATAGTACAAAATGATATTGTTCTTTATTCTTCGAAGGCTTATTCTTGTAATCTCTGTTTAAGTATCTTAAGACTATTATTATTTTGTTAATCTACTGATTAAGGTAAGTTTTGGATGTACGAAACACAAGCTCAAAAGCGAAGAACAGCCACCAAATGGTACAGCGGAAATTCCCTTGCCTCACCTAAAAAAATGAACATCACAACAGGACCCTTTTCAATTCTTCATAATTTCTTCCTTCCTTCATTCAGTCCAACATCCTGTTTCTGCCGCTTCCTCGTTTTCCTAACACGTTCTCTCCTCTATGGTAGTCTTCAACATTCCATTTCCAATCAATATACTTACATCCATTTTTCCTGTCTCCTTATGATTTGTCCCAGCAATCCCCTCTCGTCCCCCACCATGCCCAACACCTCCTTATTTTTTCCTTTCTTTTAGCTTCACCTTATCCATCCTTCTCCGCACCCACATCATTCAAGTCTCCCATCTACCTCTATCATTCTGCTTCAATGGCCATGTTTCCGCGCCGTACATAACCTCGTTCCATATCAAATTTTTAACGAACCTTTGCCTAAAGCAATCCTTCTCCTTAAGTCCTCCCTACCACTTTGAACGCGTTGGTTCAGAAACCTCTGAGATAGGTAAACTACTTCACTTGCTCAAGTTTGACTTGTTATTTTAATCTGGTTAAAATCTGTGGTTAAATTATGTCGTGAATCTAGTGCTAAATTTTCAAGTGTTGTGAAGTTTTTATATATTTGATACATTTATATATTCACATAATACAATTCCTCTTCTGTCCCCCTCGGTAACGTGCTAATGACCCACGTTTCATTAGGATTGCGCAATTGCGTGGCAATTGAATCACTCATCGAGTGCTCGACTCATTAACGCTCAGTTTTTACAGTGAAGCTGCGATTTGTTTTTTTTACTTTTGTGCGTCTCGCAAAAAAGGCGGGCTTTGATCGCAGAGTTTAAAACAACCACTTTATATAAAATGAATTTGGAATCCATCAATTAAATAATTAATTAATAGCATACGATTAGTGCTTATGAAAGGAAGTAGTATTCGTATTACTTCCTTATTGTAATTGTATAAATATTTGTAATTGTTCTATCACCCAGTGATGAGATTTGAATTTCTCGTGACTTACTCTATCAATCGTAAAACATTCGCGGCGTATGACACGTCAAATCAACGTCAGTCATCTGGAGTTGTGTTTTTTCCTGGTTTAAAACTTTGGTTCAGTTAATATTTATCTGAGGATTAGCTACATTCGAACTTGTAAAGAGTCATTAAGTAGAGTGGAAATACGAATCCATCTATTTTTATGAGTTTGCCGCTCAAGTCAGATCACTTACGCTAGCCTTAATGTAAAAATCTTCGTTTTACTGTCTCGTTCGTTTTCACGTGGATTATTATTTTTTTCGCCTAACGTGCCTTTGCTAAATCCATCAAACTCGGACTAAAGAGTATACTTAAGTTTAACCGTGGAATATTTGTATTTTCAATGCTTTTCACAGATTCTTCCTTTCGATATTCCAGACGTATATTCTCCGAATAGCGCTGAATCTCCATGGTGATTGCCGTATGCCTGGACGATGTCCTACCCATATCTGGTGGTTTCTTCTAGAGGCACCAACTATTTTCAATATAAAGCGCGAAGCTCAGTGCTCATGCATCGCCATCGCACTTCAAACGCTCCAAGACCGAAATAAATTGCAGGGATTTCTGAAGTATCTTCATTTTGCGTAAGCAGTAAGGGTTTCGCTTTGCTCTCCTGCAGTTTACCTCAGTCTAGAATGGTTAGCGGCTAAGCTAAGCGGCAACCCTTTCAAAATTCTATTAAAATGAACTACGTAAAGCATTTCTATCGTTCCACTGGAGCTCTAATCTTAAACCCTGCTCTGACTGTGCACGACTTACTGCTGCTCTGGCTTTGTGCTCCTTAAATTCTGGGAATTTTATTTCCTCGTTCAAAAGACGGAGGCCGTTGGAGTAAAACATTACTTTTATTCATCGCGAGGCAGAGTAGCGAATGCTCGCTGGTCCTTTGGTGTTCTGCAAGTACGTGCTTACTCTATAATATGATTCAAACACGGCTGTCTCTTGCGTGTTCGTGCCCTCTTCCTCAGGAAGATTTCCGAAGCATTTTTCAGTCGTGTGCTGCGCGAGCTCTCCGAGTCATAAGTTCCTCAGGAAAATGATCTCCGGGAAAATAAATTGTCGGAGAAAAGGGGCGCTTAATGCTCTTTACTCTTTTTGCAGCTCAGAAGGCTGAACGGCATAAAAACAAAAGTGCCTTGTCTTGCTGGGACCTCAATCTCTAAATATAAAACAGATAGTGGTCATGATATAGTAGAGGCGCTTTGGCGTCTGAAATAGAACGTCATTCGATACGGCCTATTACGCTAAAATATATTATATTTAAAGCATAGATATTTATTGATTTTTAGCCCAAAAATCGTATTTCTCGTGTTATGCGTACTTTCGGCTGAATTGGCCTTTCGCTTATCTTGCTAGAATATCTTCTCCGCAGCGTTTGAATAAAAGGTTGCTAATTTTAGTATAAAATGTCTAATAACAATCCAAGAATTCAGTCTTTAAAGAGCGAATTAGGAAAAATATTGGAAATGGCTCTGTAGCCACATGATATTGAGGATTGCCTCAACCACGATAACCGTGCGATATCAAGCATCGCTTGGTCATTGTTTTGGGATGACAAACAGTATGCATCTGGGAGATAATAGCGATATAAATAGATGGATTATCGACAAAAAGTAGATAAAATAGGTAGGCAGGGGGGCTTTTACTTAGCATATTTAATCGGGCAAGTAATGTAACTAGAAGAATTGTGAAATATAGTATATAAACTTATGATCCCACTGTCCTTCCATGAACTGCGAAAATTTCTACTTAATTAAGTGTGCGGTAAGATGTCCATTCAATTCCTATGAAATGAGTCAAATTACTGATTAAGGACTGCATTTCAAAATTAATAAATAATAAAAATAAATACTAAATATAACTATTTATCGATGTACGCTCTATTTGAACCCTCTCAAGTGGTTGGTGATTCATTTCTCTAACGTACTGGATTCCAAAGTTTTGACATTCTAGAACATGGCTTCCGAGTCGATTTTTGCTAACCATACGATTGCTTTTAAGGTAATGTCTATGCCATTTTATTTTGTTAATTTACGGAGTTTCTTTTTTCGAGGTTGTCAGCGTGTGAGAAACATTATGTATAAGCGGAACAGAATTGAGGAACACCCCAAAATAAATACCGATGGCGTGCATGTCCTGCACCAACCTCATTGGGCCCGTCGATTTTAAATGTTCCTCATCCTGTTATAAATTATGGCTTATGATCCAACCTTTCCAACTGGGATTTCATTGTGGATTTTTGTTTGTCGCTGTATTAAACTTCGGGGTATTATTTACGCAATCGGTTTTAATGTCCTAAAACAGGATAATTTAAGGGTGGAAACAGTTTAATTATCTCAAAAAGCCATAAATTAATGGCGTAATTTTTCTCCTGTTGGGGGTAACGTTCAATTCGACAATCAACGAAACATCCGAGGCATGCGGGGAAAGTTTCGAGAATGGACCAGCCCTGTGATGTGTTTCCAAACTCTTCGCTTCCCGTTGGTACTGGCTCCCTTGACCTCGATGCGAAGTAACAATTAATGAACAGAATGCCCTCTGAACCCGTTGCATCTCGTTGCGCGTTAAATTTTGTTGTGAAAAATTTTTACTATTAGTCAGAAGCATTGTAGTGCTTAATGGGTAGCCATTCTTCAAGCAATATTTTTTTAACGCTAAAACATGAAAAGTCTTAGTGCATAATCACAAACTCTGCTTAAAGCTTACCGTTCGATGTCGTAATAGTAGGGCCTTTCAATCTGCTGTGGACTGGTTACGTATTATTAAAATTTGGCACGCGGTTATCTTAAAAAGCTAATTATTATACTTGCTTCTTATGTATAACGCTGTTAGTGGTGAGTGTGCAATGAAAAATTACCTCAGAGAATGTATGCTGTAGAAAAGTGCGTTTGGCCTTAATTTTCAGTGCATCTTCGAAAGTTCCAAGCCTGCAGTACGTATTGGCGTTTATTTAGTAATGGAATTAAGAGTGCACGGTGCGTATTGTCAAATATCTTTTTTGTCATCTGTAATGGGTATTAATTAACCTAGGGTGGAGAGAATGTGAAGTCGGCGGCTCGACAGGAATTTAATCTGGGGCGTGGCTGTCCGGAAGTCACTTTCCGAGGGTGATGCACTTCCGTGCGATTAATGAACCAGAATGTTTTAATGAGTCCAGCCCCATGCGGTAATCGAGTGCGAGCCTACGGCGTGGGAGGCGAGTACTCAAACCAGCGCACATAAATTTCGCTCTTTATTCTGCATCCTCTGAATATTAAAATGATTACAAAATAAAAATGCTTTTCTCTGTTAAGTTAAGAATTTATCCGTTTTGTCGGAGAGGTTACGCAATCGCCTGCTTGTCCGATAGATTGCGGGCATCGGGCGTGGATATCGTGTTTTGTTGTAATTATTATCGATGATTTCCCATAGCGTTCTATTTCACTTCACGTGAATCATAGAGTGGGGGATCTTGAGGTGACGCTATCATTTTAATTTTAATAATAGGATACTTAATTAGAAAAATTAGGAAAAGATGCAGTGTGACCTCTTAAAGATGAAATTGATTGAATAAAACAAGATACCAATATGAAAAAAAGAAGATATCATATGCAAAAATGGAAATGTACAGAGTTTTGAGAAGAATATGAATGTTAAGCTGGAGAGATTGAGATTTGAATGTTCTATAATATAAATGCAAGGCAAAGGATTTCCGCGATTTTGTTGGTTATGACGATAAGAAACGAGGAGAGTAAATGGTGTAAAGATTAATATTCAGTATTGGTTATGATAATTAGGCTTAGAATAATGGCAAATAAGGGAAGGAGGGAAAGAAAGACAAGTCTAAATAAAATGCTGGAAAAGTGTCGGACTGTAGGAATAACTATCTTTTAGAGAAGCACACACATCTCCCCTATATACGAGCGCATTCTTAAAGTAAGTACCGTTTGCTTTTATTTAAATATTGGCGCTTCAGAACGCAGTTTTGCTCCTGCAGCGCCATCTACTGATTCATTGAGAAGCTATAGCAGCATTTGTTTTGTTTCAGAAGTCGTTTGCTTGTCCGTGCATGCAAACAACAATGTCCGCGACAATCGTTGATCCCGCCAGCTGTGAAGTGCGTTCTGTCATACGATTCTTGTATGCAAAAGGATTGTCGGCTGCTGAAATTCATCGGGAATTATGCTTAGTTTATAAACCTACAGTTATGAGTGAAGGAAAGGTCAGACAACGGTGCTGTGATTTTAAAAATGGACAAACAAATGTCCATGACGAAGAGCGAAGTGGTAGGCCCAGTATTCTGACCGATGAAATTGTTTCGCAAGTGGAGCAAAAACTGCGATGTGATCGTCGATTGACAATTAATGGCCTGGCTGAAAAATTTCCTCAACTTGGACGCACTACTGTCTACAATATTGTTACGGAAAACCTCGGATACCGTACATTGCGTGCAAGGTGGGTACCGAAAATGCTCACCGACCACCACAAAGAGCAAAGAATGTCCACTGGACGAGAGTTTTTGGGTCGTTGGGAACTCTTTAAACCACCCACCGTACAGTCCTGACCTTACACCCAGCGACTACTTCCTCTTCTTGCACTTGAAACAGTGGTTCGGTGGACAACGTTTCGAAACCGAAGAGGAACTCAAGAATGGCGTTGTCGATTGGTTCAACCCTCAGGCGGCGAGTTTCTATGCAGAGGGGTTAAAGAAGCTGGTGCAGCGGTACGAAAAATGCTTAGACGTGAACGGCGATTATGTAGATAAGTGAAGTAGGTTTGTAGCTAACTAAAAGTGCCAATAAAATGTGTTTCACATGAGTATATTTTTCCTGTGACCAAACGGGCCTTACTTTATGAACAACCCTCGTATCAGCATCTTCCCCTCTTCAACATCTCACCAACATCCTCACTTAGCATCCCTGTCATCAATTCTCTGCTCGGAAAGCTTCGTTACCGGACGCAATCCTTCTTCTAATGACCCTACTCGAGGGGTTAGGTGGTAGAAGAGACCACGTAGTCTCAATCTCGCCCCAAAATAAAGATGACTATCCATCTATCTGCTATGTTCTTTGACCATTTCTGTCCAAAACACTGCCGAGATTGGTAAAATGTTCCAACTACGCTCAATATTTAACTTAGCTTTCCTCTTTCTCGAAAATCGCATATATTTGTTTGGTTTACATTGCTTCCCATCCCTTATCTATCGCACTGACATTCTAAAGCGCTCAGCCGTGCTTACAGCCCCTTGGTGACGGGCCTGAAAAGAGGGCAGCGGCAAATTAAATTCAGTGAATCCCTTAAAAACAAGATGGTGTGACCTCGGACCGATGGAATACCGATTATAAAATCAGCTATTGGTACAGATTTTCATTTTTGATACAATTCTTCTCAAATTTCACGTTCGGGATGAGGGGTGGGAAATTGTTCAAAACTCGTCCTAGTTGATTTAAGGGCGATCACGGTGTAGAAAAGCCCCCGTTGACCCCTCGCATCCGGACGCCCTTTAAAGGTTAAAGGGAAAAAATCGGTGGGCATACGAATACGCCTACTCGCAGATCGACCCTCCCACCTCCAGGGGTCTTCCTTGTCTCTCCTACCCTGTCACACCCCCGCGTGTGAAGCCCCTGGCGCGTCACGAGGGGCGAGGGGAGAGACGGAGGTGGAAAAGCGGCACCCCCCAAAGGCGGCCGTCCATCTCTGTCCTCCTCTCTCCTTCTACCCCCGGATCATCCCCCCTCCACCCTCTGGGGTTCACACCCACGCCTTGGCGCGATCGATTGGCCCACGCGGAAGGAGGAGGGCACGCCTCCCCTGCCCACCCCTTCCAAAGTGCACCGGGGCCGACCTTGGCCCTTTTCGGCCCTGGGTACAGCGTCCTCCCGCCCCCTCGCTCCCTCCGCCGGGCTTAAAATCTCCAGGGGAAGGGGGTCCTCCAAATTGCGTGCCACGGTGTGACGACGCGGTTGCTTCCTTCCGCCCCTTCGCGGCCCCGCTCCCCTCCGCGGCCCGCGAGCCCGGCCCCGACCTTGTCGCGCGCCAAGGTTGCGAGCCGACCGGTGATGCATCGTCCCGAGTTCGGAGGCGACTGAAATCCTTCGGCCTTAATTCCTCTCCAGAGTCGCGCGATCGTGTGATTATCGAAATGGCTCGTGGTAATTCCGGAAAGAAGAACGAAGGCACATTCACTAAGAATGGCGAGCGAGGAACGGTAGTGTCCGGCGTGGGATGTTGATAGTGTTGGGAGACGGGCCCAATGGTCGGCCATAGACGGCTGCTCCCGCGGCGATGATCCTCTTCGAAAACTGCTGAAAATACATTGCTTTACGCAATGCTTTTGCATCGGCTTCTCATGAAATCCACCACGCGTTTCTTTTCGAAATAGTATTAAGGCTGAAGATCCTCAATGTGGAACGCTCGCGAAGACTGCAAGGTCTGTCCCACAAGTAATATGACTTTTTTCCCGGATAGACGGACGGACTGGTGGCAGTTTCTTTGGTTGGGTTCAAGGGAGGGGAGTCTCAGCTGTCATCATCTATTAGTCGAGATCTACGTCCTTCATTATTCAAATGAAAAAGTTTAAATTCAAATGGCACCCGTTCTTTACAAGTTCTTTATTTTTATCTTTTTGAATTTCTTGACATCCCTGAACAATGAAGAGGATAACATTCATCTAAATCTGCATCATCATCCCACAATCCAGCAACAAGGTGTTTGGCAGGGGGTGCAAGCACCGAGTTGAAAATGAAAGGGATAAAGGAGAGGAATGGTGTTTGAAGGATTGGGAAAAGGGAAAAAACATCCTCCCAAAATCCCTAAAAAATGTATAGGCCACCACAAAATGTAACCCGTTGTGGCTGCGTCAAAGAGATTCACCTTCACAAGTCCAAAAAGTTGCCATTTCTAAAACTTGCATCTGGGTTCATTGTATTTTAATTAACTGATTCGACGAAAAAAAATAAATATAACCAGACGTTTGGATAGGTGCCTTATTGGAAACCTTTTATGTATCAGACGGTATAAGTATGGTTTCAGTAGGGTGAATCAGGATGGACGGAGATGATCAGAGAAAAATAGGCTAGCTAAAAAAGCTATTTCTCCCTTGCGTGCTGGATTAATTATTTTTTTCCTTTTTTCCTGAGGAATATTTTCACTGAGTGGCTTTTCTACGACATAAAGGAAACATTTAAAGAATATTTCAATTCTCTGTTCGTGTCCTGGTCATTTTTTTCGTTTTCAAGCAGTTTTCTTTTCAAATAATTCGGAATCCAGTTCACGAAAATAAAGCGTATCAGCTGGCATCTTATCCGATTCTCATACTTCCCTTACCACGTCCTTTCCTTTCGGAAACCCCGAGTCCCACGAACAAGGAGTAAATCTCAGTGCGAGAAATATATCGTACGAGAAGTCATGGAGGCGATGACATAAAAGACGTGGTTTTTTCAGAGATTACCTCTTCTCCCCACCATTTCCTCCTCTCCCGTATTTTCCTCCATCCTTGTCGTGGATACTGTGTGTGTGTTTGTGTGTGGGAGGTCCTTGTGCGTTCGATAGTGAAACAACATCAGTCCAAGGGCGAAGGAGTAATCGATCGCGTGCATTTTTTTCAGCCGCCCGGCCACCAGCCCGCGGAAGAGTCATTTTTAAGTCGGAAGGAACAAATTGCGTATCGTGCCCGGAATAAATTATCGACGGCCCCGCTCGATTCCCTCCCGCCGGGGGGAGGAGGACAAGTCGGCGGGGGGGGGGGGACATTTGAAATGCGTGTGTCAATGGATTTCACTCCGGCCATGGTCGCGGACGAGATGCGACGCGCACGTTCTCATTGCATCACCGAGTGATTCCTCGGATAGCCTGCCCAAATCGGGAAACCATATTTCCTCAGGTCCGAATTCGGAATGCTGTTCAATGTTTCAGTCATGATACCGTCTCGGTTGCGAATTTATTGTTGTCCACTTGGCCACACAGAGTGTGGACAAAAGATATCGTTCTCTTTTCCTCATATTACAAATACTTTATAAGTTCATGTACAGGACACTTACCTGTAAAATATCATTTCTCTATGATTTCCCATCTAATCAAGAAATGCCTTTTCATTTCCCATGTACTCACCCCGTTCATCTCTTTGTATTATTTTGCTAATCGATTGTGCAAGCAAAAATTATTATCCGATAATTTTGTATCGTTCTCATTTCACGAAACTCTCGTCTTCCTTTTTCCTGTAACTTTCGGGAAATCACAGAAGTATTCTTTCTCAATCCGGTGTGTGCTGTTAATAAATATGGTCCTTCGGAAAGGCTGATTTGATTCAGAAAGCAATTTTTGCGAGCTGATGTAAAATGATATCGGAATGGATGTATTTGTTTCTGAGAATCCTCGGTAGACGTAATTTTGTCGTAGTCTGCCGCTCGAGAGATATTTTCAGTCGACGTAATGGAACAAAAATTAATGCCTCAATATAATTCACTTATACAGTTAATAGCACTCCATCATTTATTATCTACCTTTCGTGTTTATCTGTAATAGCTGATTCTGAAGAGTCCCTAATTTAGTCAGCTCTGTTTTTTTATATCGCCATTTAAATTTAATAATATCGCCATTGTGTGATTAAGTTTCTTTTGAAAGTTGCTTTCAGTTGTTGATTAAAAATCTAAATATTTTCAAATATATGGAGGAATCCAATAACCTAAGGACTAAAATAGAAGCTTGGTTTAATTTCACGGAATATCCGCAATTAATATCTTTCGGATAACATTTGTTTTCGAGAAGTCAAGTCAAGAAGTTCTCGTGATTCGTGGAAGTAAAGAGTCCTCAGAGAATATCGAAAATCTTCCTTTAACGGACTGAATATCGGAATAGAAATAAGTAATCCACAAAATAATCGTTGCGGCAAGAACAACAGTTTTGCAAGCAATTAGGTGGCTGATGTTCTGGATTGTTTTATGTCGAAACCTGCGTAAATAGTCCTTGAGGGATAGATACTACATTGATCAAAACGTTCCCGGAATTTATTCAGAAAATTAAAAATACAAGTTCTAAATCTATATTGTCCCCTTCAAAGTAATCCCCATCGACTGCAACACACTTATGCCAGCGCTTGATCCAATCCTCGAAACATTTTTTATATTCGGTTTTCGGTATGTCCATCAGTGCTTCCTGCGATTTTTCCATTACTTCCTCTCGGCTGCTAAAACGCGTTCCCCGTAATGGTTTTTTAACTCGATTGAACAGAAAGAAGTCACAGGGAGCCAAATCAGGTGAATTCGGTGGCTGTTGGATGGTATTTGTTGCATTTTTCGTCAAAAAATTACGAATAATGATAGCACTGTGCGACGGTCTCGACGCACTGTGTGACGATTTCTGGTCTCTTTCGGCGAATTGCTTCACGCAAACGTCTCATAACGCCCAAATAATACTCTTTGTTTACTGTCTGGCCTTCTGGCAAAAATTCATGATGCACTACACCGTTGTAATCCATGAAAACCGTCAGCATTGCCTTCTTTTTTGACTGAAAACGACGTGGTTTTTTTCGTCTCGGCTCATTTGGTGAACGCCATTCACTTGCCTGATGTCTGGATTGCGTGTCGTACTCATAAACCCACGTCTCGTCTCCAGTAATGATCCTTTTGATGAATGTGGGATCGGATTCAGCCTCGCAAATCATGCCTTTTGCGACGTCAACACGGTCTCTTTTTTGCATGAAATTGAGGTCTTTTGGCACCAACTTTGCTGCTACACGACGGAAACCCAAATCATTAACCACAATGTCTTGGGCGGATCCATAGGCAATGTTCAAGTCCTCCGCTTTTTCTCTGATGGTTAATTTGCGGTTGTTGACCAACATTTCTTTTACTTTATCAATTTTTTCACCGACTTTCGATGTCGATGGTCTGCCACTGCGTTCATCATCTTCGATTGACTCACGACCACTTCTGAACCGCTCGTGCCACTGGTAAACGACCGTTTTTTTTAGAGAATCTTTGCCGAAACACTTTTCCAACATTTCCAACGTCCGTGCGCCACTAAATCCGTTTTTTACGCAAAATTTAATACAAGTTCGTTGTTGCAAATTAAAATCCATTTCTGCAATTGTAAAAAATCGCCAACACACACAGAGATAGATGTACTCTTGGCTACGTAACTTTTGCAAATGTCAAGTTATGACACTAAGATTTAAAGGGAATATCAACAACAAATGTACCAATTTAACAAAAAAGCAGAACTCAAATCGGAACGATGGGAGCGCCACACGGTGGTTATTCCGGGAACTTTTTGTTCAAGGTAGTATGCTGCGTTGTCGTCTAGGCCACTGACTCAAAATACCCCTTGAGTTGTATGCGGGAAGACGACGATCCCCACCCGTGCTTCTCTTGCACGGTGTCTTGCATTCAGAATCGTTCCGAACTCCCCCGAGAATTGACTCCGTCGTCTTTGTATTCGGCAGCGAGATGGGATAGTTCTCGAATGGGTGAAGAGCGGGAGTATGCTTCGAAGCGTGAATTTCTTCCGGGAATAGCACGGGAAGCGAGATGAGATGTGTGTATCCATAGGAACTCGGAAAGCGTTGATTTGACGTCCTGTGTTCAGGCAGGTGCCGTATTAAATTTAAGCTAAATGTTTGCCGGAACGGCAATGCGTTTCACAGTGTTAATGAATGAGCGCTTGTATTGTTTTAGCTATCGATGAATAGTGTTTCCTGTGTATCATCTGTGAATATTACCTGATTGAGTGAATGAGTGCCCATCTTGTGTTCGTTTGTTTACATGAAATATTTGAGGGTGGACATATTTTGCGAGAAAATGGATCGATATTTTTATGGGAAATAATCTCGTTCTTTGGAAAAACCAAAGTCTTGTTTTGAAGCTTAGTCTGAAGCTTAGTAAAACTAAACCCCTTCCTTTTGAGAAGGGGAAAAGGATTAGCAATAAAAGGAGGATGGTTTACTCCGGACTTGGGCTCTGATCGTGCGACTTCTCATGTTATAAATAATAAACATTCCACTCGGCGACGACAGAAAGCGCTCCCCCTGGCGTTGCTGAAATATTCAACGAGTGTCTCCCCGACTTGGGGAGCTCTCAAAGACGACGCAGTTTCTTGGGCGCCGTAGTCATTAATTACATCAATTGCATCGATGGCATTCTTAGCAATCTTGGATAAAAATTACGTTAATAACTTGAATTAATCTGGAAGATTCATTTGTGAATTTCTTCGGTTTGGCATACTAATTATAATCGTTGACTCGACGTAAGTCTGTGACGCGGTCACAGTTTACCTGAGGCATTTTTATGTACTATGCGCCACGGGATTGATTCAGCAGCTTTTAAAGGTCACATCCAAGTCTATAGGAAAGAACAGGTGTGGACATTTCTGTTGACTGCAGTTTGCTCAACTGCAATGGCGCATAAAAATGAACAATCGATTTGCTTGGTGCACATTGCTGAGAAATTGTTGAAATATATGTATTCGCTTGTATATTTTTGTCTAAAAGGCTTGGAATAAATTTAATGATCTTACACGTATGCACTAAGCTGTGCTTTTTTCCTTTCATAGATTAAGCAAAGTCAGTAAAACACATCAGGATATTCTTCAGTATGTAATTTTTTCGCATGTAAATCCGAGAATGGGATAATAAATCTCGTGTTTTCTATTTGTTAATTTCTCAAATCGGATCCGAATTCGCGTTTAAATCCAATGCAAGTATTTACTTGGTTTCCTCTGGTGTTATTTCAGGTCGCTGGATTGGTTACCATGGCCCTGGATACACGTACAATTCGAAGGCATCACGTTAATGAGAAAGCGCGCGAATCGGGTGCGCACGCGATGGCGGGAGGGGAGGCTTTAAATTAACATTTGGCATGTGTAGGAAGGGGGAGGGGGGATAGAAGTGGTGCTCCGCTGGGCACGTCGTGTGCGCACAAGGCACAGGGCATCGTCGTTTAATTCGGGCCTTGTTTCTCTGGTTACCTTCGACCTTAATCACACTCCCTGGTCGCCCTTCGCGTGACGCCGGCTCCGATTTCCCGGTGTTCACGTGAAGAGAGGCGCCGGGGCGATGTTCCCCCACGCCCCCTCTTTGAAAATCCTCCTCCCCCGCTGTGGAAGTGAGTCTTCACCCTTCCTAGAGGTCATGGGGTCACGTGACGTCGTCACAGTGTGAAGCTGCGCATTGGAAGGCCCTGTGCAGTTACCGACTCTTGACGTGGTCACTCCCTTCGCGAAACTCCGCTTTCCGTCTTGAATCAAGGAGGCTGCGGTGCAATACAATCACACCAGAGCTAAATCATTGTCTCTAATCCAAGTGGATTTGGTGAGAGAGATTGTCATCCGATCGGACATTGCCTCCTTATCATCGCTAGTGATCCCAAGTCGACCCTCTCCGCGCCGATGTTTTTGTTCCTTCGTAGTTATTTGCTCCGTCGTTTCACTCGCTCCTCGTGATTTCCTCTTGCCCTTGCTCCCTTGGCCTTCCCTTGCATGGTTCCTGCCGTAACCGTCTTCACTTAGCCCCTTTCGTTCTTCCTGACGGCGCCTACCATCGGCATCTCCCCTCAGCCATGAAGGGACTTCTTTTCATTAGTCGCTCGGTCTGCTCATTTCTCTTCTAACATCCCTGGTATGCTCCACATTGCTGGCCATTCTAATCGCCTTGCTACTGCTTTCACTCTCGTCTGAATCCCGCAGAAGGGAAAACTGTATTTATATGAATCGAATTTTATAAAGTCTTCCTTTGTCATAACTAGTGCTTTATGAGTGATACTTGATTTTCATAGACGGCTTTATCAAATATCCATATGCACGTTCTAAAATTTCTCCTCCTTAATCCTGCCTAGCAATGCCAGAATACAAAAAATATTGACTTCGAGGAACGTAAGCAAAACAGCCGCCATTGGGTGTTTTTGCGTATGTTAATTTTTTGTGCTGAGCTTTCCCAAAGAACACTCTTCCTCTAGGTGTTGCAATTATTGGTGAACCAAATAATTACGTTTTGTTAATCTTTTTCCTCGGCAATAGAATTTCATTTAATTTAGAAGGAAGAATTAGAAATTTTATTTTGTGATTGGAATAGCTTTTTTTCGCTCAATTCAAATTTTTTTTAAAAATGTAAAATGGGAATCCGTGAAAGAAATAAGTTGCTCTCATCGAGAAGTTTTCAAAAATAGAAATAGTAAATCGATGGAATCATTAAATTTGATTCATTTGGTACATGCGACAGGTATTTACTTCAGAATATTTAATAGTCTTGGAATGATGAGCGTTTGTCACTCATTTTGAATTAGTCTGAATGAGACGTGTTTGTCTTTCGAAGCAACAACATTCCTCGTCTTTTGTGCGTTTTTGGAAATGAGAAAAGTTTCCCGACCCTTTTCTCTCCAAGGCACTCCGGGAAGTGAAAAGCCACTTTCATTAAAACATCCCTGGTGATCGTCCAGAATAAATCTTGCCATCGCGTGTAATTGAAGTTTCAGAATTTTAGGGATAATATCACTCGTCTACATGTATTCCCTTCACTTTTAATTTAAGGTTTTAATGAAAAGAGCTTAGTAGTGGAAATGCTCTTGGAAATGTCCGCCATCGCCGTTCTCCCTCTTTCTCCGCTGATGATTGAGTGCATTTCACCAGTTTGATAAACTACGTACTTCCTGTGTAATAAGTTTAGTAAGTAGAACACGTGTCTTCGGGCGTAAATGATTAGTTATTTGTTGATTTCTACAGACCGATGTACAAAAATTTTAACCTCTAAGAAATAGCTCAAGTCGCGTGGTCTCTCAGCAATTAACTTGCGTTTGTACCTTTTATTGAATTATTTAGGAATTTAGTTGTCATTTTTGCATGCGTGGAGAACTTATTTTGCTCAATACTTTCCATTTAATGGAGCTAATCTATTCTCCCCAGTTAGTTAATATGTGTATATGTTCATAACTGTTCAGTCATCGTGTGAAATGCCAATATTCACAACTGAAATATCTGAATGACTTAAAAGTAAGTTTACTCGGTAAAATATCCCTTAAGTGTCTGCGTAGAGTTGAAAAATGTAATGAGGACTACGTCGTAATTGTGTCCATTTAAGATCCTTGTCGTATTCTTATTTTTACGGCTACGTATCGTGTCTTCCCACCTTATCTTCACCATTCCTATCTTCGTATCGCAATGCCCTGGCATGCCGTTGGCGTGGCGAGGTGCAATTATGAAGCTGAATCTGCAACAGATTTATGAAATGAATAAATCTCTCCTGCCAGGAGCAAATTGTCCTTGGCTTGACTCTGACCCAGAGCTAATTATACCCCTTGCGACATACTTGGGCCAAATCCTTGTATGAGTTTCGCCAAGTACCTCATTCCCAAGGCCTGCCTCACACGTATAAAATAAGGAAAGGCACCTCATAGAACATTGACCTTCATATCTAAATCCAAATATTAAACTAATTCTTTTCTTACGACTTGTGCATATTTTTTGCTCAAAAAATAATGTCCTTCTCGAAAATGAAAATTTCCCAATTCTCAGAAGGAATTTTCGGCCTTGCAGTTAAACCAAACGCATGGAAATCACGGTAATTAAACCTAATTTTGGTTAGAATGTTAGATGAGGGTTATAATTACTTTGCACAAAGCCCTAGGGTGAGTGAAAGGTACGCATCGGAATGGGGGCCCCACCAGATCTTTTTCTCGTGTAACACCTGCGGTTTCCGACGCAGAGGCCCCACGAGTCGCATGCGGCTTGGTCGAAGCCGAGGGCATCTCAAAGAGCCGCCTGGTTTTGAACTCGGGATCTACCGATCAATAGTCTGGGACTCGAATCACTGACCGATCACATTTGGCCGATCAAAATATTGCATTTATTTTCTTATTTATCACGACCACTTTTGAAAAGTGTCATTGATATAATCATGACAACGAAAAGATTCATCAATTGAAACGCAAGGATAAGGATCGAATGAGTCGTCAAACCAATGTCTGTCCTGTTTGTTTGAATCGGATCTCTTACGAAAATTATATATTCGACTCGAATAATTACTTTTTATGATATTTAACCCAGCATCGATTTTCATTCAACAAACTAAAATATGAAGAAGGCAAACATTTCAGCATTATATGGACGAACTATATTAGGTTATCTAGTGTTGCTGAATTAGTAATTAGTATATCTATCAATTGTTGATGTAAAATGCAGGCGAGTAAAAATTTTCAATGGAGTTGTCGAAATTAGTCTACCTGACACGCGGATCAAATAATATACAGTGCGGTTAATTGCCTTCAGCTCCAAACAGTTGCGTTAAATATTGGGAAGAGGGTAAAGATTCAATATTGTGAGAATCCAAATAGCACTAGCCTTTTTGTCATCTCATTTTTAAATAAATTTAGAACTTGAAACTTCAGCCAACGGTCAATAAACACCAACTGCTTCTTGTGTGGTGGTCAGCACCACCCTTTGGAACTGAGAAGAACGGTAGTCACGTGGCCTTTTCTCGAATTCGCGTCCATTTTAGCAATCCCTCCAATAACCAATTTCTCAATCGCTATCCACCGTCCTATACCCTTAATACTGAAGACATCATTAGGGGCAAGTCGAACACTCCGCTCGCGAGCCACGTTGAAAACATTGTTAAAAGATTCGCAATTGCGCATCCTGCTATCCGATTCGCTGCTGGAGTACACCTACACAAACGCCCTCTTCTGTGTAATTTTTGGTAACAAATGGATTCTGGTTGGTGAGTAATGAATCTTGTGTGGCCATAAAGCAGAAAAATCTTGTTGTCCTTGGAAGTCATCGAATGGGGTCAGTCTCACGATCAGATTAAACGAATTCAGTCTGCAAAGGTCTTTTTAACTTATCTCACAGATATAATTTAAACTCCACCGTCGTGTTTTGTGCCCGTGCCCTCGCATCACGTGTTCTGGAAGTACTTGTTACGTCCGCGGTATTCCAGGTTCCAGGGCACAGCGTGTAGGGTCGAATATTTGGGTCACGATGCACTCTGCTGGGATTCCCAGAATAAACTAGTGAGGGGAAGGAGTTGATGCGTCTAGGAACTCGTGGCAAACGAAGTTACTGGTGTGCGGGTCTCCTCTCCTTGACCTGCTACATTTGGGAAATACAATTCCTTGTTCACTGTAGGGGGGGGGGGGCGTCATCCTTATATGATAGGACTTAAGAATTTCAATGGAATTCATTTTGATTGCATTAGGGTTTGAGGAGTGGCTGATGAATAATGGCGTACTATAAAGTGTGGTGCGATTTGGTGCAATCTGCAAAACAAATCAGAGAATTAAAAACCTGTTCTTTGTAAAATGTCGTGAGTGTTTTTTTATTTAAATGATTATTAAGTCGCTTGAAAGGCACTTAATTAAATTGGTCAGATGGTCACGAACTAAAGTTGGCCATTATAAATTGCAGAGTTGAAAGTTTTCATTTTTCCTCAAGTTCTCAATTGGATTTCCTCAATTTTCTTGAGAATTCTTGGGAAATTGTGAACGGACAATGTTGACATCATCTTTGAAATTGAGTTTTACATCATTTATCTTACTTTAAAATAATAAAAGTAAGCATTGAAAGTGGTGGAGACAGAATTTAGTGGGAAATTATTTTACTCTCGAGGAAGGACTTCCGCGAAACGGGTTACGACGTCGACTTAATGCACTCAGCGTCAAGCCCCTCAGTCAAACTGCCACAAAACTTAAAAGAACATAGCGTTAATTCATCCCGACGAGAGGGCAAGAATAATCCGGCTTCCTGCGTAATTATCAGGCTTATTTGATGGCCAATATGAATGTGGATGATGGGAGGATGGCTCTTTCCCGTGGATTTGCAGGCATCTCTGAGGAGAGCAATTGGGGGTTTTTCAAAGGGCTTCTCGCAAAATTTCGCAGTTGCGAGTGCTCATGTTTATACATTTTTTGCGATGTTCGCGCAATCCCCACCGCCCGACCTCAAAGCCCCGGCTTCCTCCCTTGGTTCTCGTCAAGTGTAATGTTTGCTTTTCCTCTTCCAAGCTGGAATGTCTACCGAAGCTTCCCCGCCCAGCTTTAACGGTTATGGCCGCTTGGAAACTCTTCGTGAGATGGTTTCGGAGTGCTCCCCCGGCTCTCTGGGGATGAAAGGATGCGGGAGAGGTGTAGGTGGAAGGGTGGGGAATGACGTCAGATCCGCCTCATGTGTTGCATCGGCGGGAGCATCCGGTGACTGGATGCCGTCCTCGCCCAGATGGCGCCCGCCGGGAATGAACACCCAGAGCCCAATGCTGCACGACTGCAATTTATTCGAGATGCACTCGTCTCTTCCCTGCCGCGTCCGGGATGAAGGCGAACTCATCTTGTCTCCCTTTATTCTTCGTCTCCCGTTCGGCGACCGGTGGAATTCGATCGGGCCGAGTAAATTGATTTATGAGCAAATGTGGGTGCTGTTCGAGGATTAATTCCGTTGGAGGCATGGAAGAAGTCTGTACACTGGCCAATTTTTCGATTACAGGCAGTGTTTCTGAAGGTCTACGAAAACCAATGCACTCTTCTTCCTCCAATACGGTCGTTTTTTAGTTCTTCATGTTTACTACTCCATTCTTCAACCGCCCAATATGCCCTTTCCCTCTGCCCAACTTCCACCAAATCCTCTCCACTATTATTACTCCGTCCGACTCCGCCGTATTGCCTCTCAAATCTCCTCCATCATCTCTCGCCTCCCTCTTTGAATTTACCTCAACAGCCTCCCCTCTCCCACACGATGTCTGACACTTCGCTTGCCATCCCAACTCTCGATCCAACTGATTTTGTCATGTTATCTAATTTTATCCACATCTGCATCCCAGAAGTCCTCCTGAATTCACGAAACCCTAGGCTCCATGTCAAATGTTTTGGTGATTTTTTTGTTTTTAGTCAAGGTCTCTTTCATCAATTGCCATTTGTGACTTAAGTTCTTCTTTGCCATCGCAATCTTATGTTTTTATATATCTTGCGTTCTTTTCGTGTACAGCAAATTTAATGTTGTGTTAAGCAGTTTTAACGCAATATTTTGGTTAATTTGTTTTGATGTTTTCGAAAGCTCTGTATCTTCCTCTGATTTATGACGTGCACAACAAGAGATATAGGCACGGTTGCCAAGAACAACAGTGTTTCCCTTTCAAATGGAACGAGTGACCATACTTTCAAAGTGACCGGTAGCGCGGAGAGCAAAATCACCATTATTGCAAAGAGCATTAGACTTTTTCTTCGTATGCTCACGATACGTAGTTATGAAACGATTACCTTGCGATGCAAATCAGAACGTAGTATTACTCAAGAAAGCAATGGATCCAGGAAACTTAATGGCTTTTAGTTGTTATTTCGGATGTCAGATTGGTATTTAATTGCGCCATGCCACTAAGTCACGAATGCATAAAACATGTGTTATTATTGTTATAAAAATGTAAATATTACAGCTTTATAGATATATGGATTGCCTCGAAAGTTTAAAATCAAAAAATGTGCAAATTAGATTCCTTGTAATATAAATTACAAGTCAGGTATGGTATGGTGGAACTGTTACATAATAACAGAGACGAAAACTTTTACAATTTTCAACTTAATAACCTTAATAATAATTATTAAGTGGAAAATTGTAATATTTTTCCTCTCTGTTATTAGTTTCCTTCTGTTTTTTTATAAAAGCGCTCCAATCATATTATTCATAAATTTCCCAGAGATAGCATTGCGGAGAAAACCAATTATGTGAGGGGGAAGATCGTGAAACCTTTTTCAGAACCCATTAGGTTAATCCGGTGAATGCCACGTAATGTAATGGAATATTACCACTTCCCATGAGCCACTTCTACATGGAGAATACAATATTCTCTATAAGTTTCGAGTTGGAGAGTATTTTATTCCAAGAGATTTTTATTTTTTGTTGCCCAAGTTAAATGTGCATGTTCATATTTCCATGATGAAGAATACGATGTCACAAATTTCACTTCGTAGCGAGTTGTTTTTAGTCCTCAATGCCTTATTTTTGGGAAATAACTGGACAAGGTAATGGAAATGTCAGGTGGAATTTGCTGAAAATCGCAAACCTGGCCATTTTATGACTCTCATCTTTAATACACGATATGTCATTATACGTATATCAGTCGAGTATGGTTGAAAAGTGAGAAGAAAGTAGCCTTGGTTGCCGCACCGTGGTGCCGCTATGGTGGTCTACTCCACTAGGTCCCGAGGATCACTGTGTGGGAGTTAGACAGAAGGAAAACAGTTTGTGGCTCTTCCAATAATTTTCCAAGTTCAGCTGAAAACATTAACACGTTCCGTTCACAAAAAAAAACGTTCATCAAACAAAATCTTTTGTGAAAAAATTGCATTCTATGCATTTTACTGGAAGAAATTTTTTTTTTCAATTAAAAGAACCGTAAATAATAGTCCAGTTGTGTTATTTCGGTAATATCTAGGTGGAACTTAGAAGTGTCCAAGCTTATTAACATTCTAATCGCTATAATAGATCATCGACCCAGATATCATAAAATTTCTCTTTGTTAATCAAATATAATCAAATTAGGTTAAAAATATAATTTTTCCGTAATTACTGCATACGAGACCAGTATTTAGTGACTGATTCTTTCTTTAATGTTATACGCATTGTAGAAATTTAAAGCACTAATTTTTAATTTGCGCCGAGTGTCCATCAGACGAGGTTCACTAGTGTGAACTACGAAGTGCTTCTAAAGGGGTCGCTCGCATTCATTACTTCCTCGCGGCCATCCCCCTCTTCCATGACCAACGATCCCCCGGCTTTACCCGACTTCACCCTAATTAATCGAGAAATGGTAGTCTTTAATTTCGCATTTTTCAACTGTAATAATAATCTGGGGCATGGCAACTTTCCGAAAACAATAAGAGACGTAATGATGGATGAAAAGCAGGATTGTTGCGCCAGCGATGAAATGAACAAGGAAGAAACTCTACCATGAACACAAAGCTCATTAACGGGTTACAAACTCCAGTGGACGTAAAATTATTTGCTACGAATTGTAAAATCTAGTTAATAAGACATGTAGTCAAAACAAACTTCGAGTTTATTCGTCACAAATCGTCTTTCTATTCGCTGAAATCCTGAGCAGAGGAAATTCCCTGGGGAGGACGCTCCCCCCTTCCGCCGTCTTGCAAAGGGATTCCTGCGCGCCGGTTTTCCCTCTTGGAGGGGTTCGATGCGATTCCCTCGGTCGTGGCGAATTTTTCAGATTCATTCCCATGTGACTGTCGCTTAATGACAAGGAGATAACGCCATTTCATCGCGTTTCCTTGAAGGGAGGGGGGACAGGAATTCGAGAGATTAAATCACTCGCAAACGATTCGGTATAATTTTAGGGCATCTTACTCAGAACATGAAAAATCTAAAATGCATTTGCTTCCAAACCATGGTTTCCCAGATCGCATCGGTTTCCTTTATGGTATTAGAACTGTTTCTCCATTAACCTTTTATTGACTTAGTCATAGTTTCTCCCATTTGTATCCGTGGCAACAAGAGCATTCCCGATAAACAGGATAGCGTGATTCAAGAGCGGCATCTTCAAAACATTCAGAGGTTGAAACCGAGTGAGTGAGGACAGAGCGGAGCGGAGACTGCTGCTAATAATGGCGACATTCAATTATTCTTCAGTTGCAGTGAGTATCTAGTTTTCACAAGGAGAAAGGGGTTGATTACAGGGACGTTTAGTAAGGATGTTAAGGAAAGGCTCGTCAAGACTTTGATGTGTGGAGCGTAGTTATGTACGGCGCGGAAAAATGGTCTTTGAAGCAGGATGATAGGCGTAGATTTGAGGCGCTTGACATATGGGTGGGGAGAAGAATGGAGGAAGTGACGTGGGCAGAAAGTAAAACAACAGAGGAAGTGCTTGGTATGGGGGGGGGAGGAGAGGGAATTTGCTGGGAGAAATCATGAAGATGCAGGAAAAATGGATGCAAAGCATATTGATTGGCAGTGGGATGTTGAAAACTGCTCTAAAGGGGAGAATGGTAGGCAAACGATGAAGGGGCAGGAATAGGAGATAGGGATGTTCGACGAGATGAAGGGAGAAAGGAAGTACACAGAGATGAAGAGGGACTTGATGTAGAGTAGCATGTTGGGTTGTGTGTTGTTAGGAGAGACAAGAATATCGTCTCTGTTCCATTTGGTAGCTGGTGTCTTACCTTAAATGTTATATTGCCGGTAATAATAATAGTGAGTATCGGTTGATGTATGAAAATACGAATTTTTACGCGGGGTCATTTCTCAGACTCTTACGTACCTTTTTTGTCGCAACTGTTGACCCCATCCGTTACATTTAGTTTTCCCATGTTCATTTAGAAAAGTTCATGGTAAATCCTAATTCGCAATGATTGACTCATTCAAAAACCATATTTTTTTCAATTTACCAAATGTATTGCTGGGTTCTCAAAATAGAGTTGAAAGAAACAGTAAGAGTAGAAAGACTAGTATGTGTCTTTAATCAAGCGGCCAAATCGTTTTCATTGTCTGTTTAAAATCATGTCCTCCGGAAAGTTCAATCACGTTACTAAACTAAAAGTCCCTAAACTAAATTACCACTAAATCCAGAAAAGAAAGAGTAAAAGCCGTCAGCCGTCAGAGATTGGAAACTTAGATTAATGATGTCATTGTGCCATCCACCCCGCAAGCAAGGCGCTTTTATTTCTTCTGCGTATTTTTTTCGATTTCCGAAGAAATTAAATGTCGAGCATTATCAACCCCTAATAATTGCATTTCCTATTTCTGTTTTAATCCATCGGTAAAATACCTTCTACGTCATGCAGTAATTATTGTCACTATCGAGGAAATGAAAATTATATGAAAAGCTCCGAAAGACTATGAAGAGATTGAATGAGTTGTAGTACGACCGTATGTAATTTTTATAACTTCTGGTCATTGATTCGATTTTGTATAGTTTTACGATTTATGGAGTTTGAATTTGTTCGATCCTGATGCTCTTGCTGCTCGATACTCGTAATGTGTCTTCTTCTACCCCCTCCTTCCCCTCTTCCCATTCCCTACCTTTTTCTCACCCCCCTACTCCGAATCGAATCATGACTTTTGTCCTGAATGTTTCGTAATTACTTCGTAGGAAATTGTCAATTCCAAGGAATCATCTAGTTTGTTTCCCTGTCCCGAACTTTGCATTGGGAACAAAGTTTTCGTGCCGATATCTTATTAGCTGGCGTTCTCCTTATTCAGTCCGATATTCCGAGAAAGTAGGGCGCTGGATGCTTTCACTGCGTTGCATGACGAGATCGTACGCGGAGATCGTGGCACCTTGACTCGATTGCTCGCCGTGGTCAGAGTGCGAGGGGAAAGAGCGAGGTTCTTTTCGCTTTCAATGGCCGTCGGCGAACTATTTTACGAATATGCATCTCGGCCGCCAATATACGTGGAAGTCAATGGAATCCTCAGTAACTCTATGCATATCTGAAGGCAATTTCTTTTTTAATTCACGTGTCATTCTTTTAAACAATTACTCTCAAGTCATTCGTTTCAAGTGTTCAAACGCCACTGAATGTTATTTAAACTTTCAAGGCTGCGAAAGGAGAGAATTGTGTGGAATTAGATCCAACCGTTCGTATGCGGGTAGTGCAAAACCCTAAAGACGTAAATTAGTACACACAAAATCTGTCGGTCGTTAAAAAGAATAATTTGCCATTTTTTAACTGAATACCCAAGAGCACTGACGAAGTGGCGGCGTGCGACGAACGTATTCCTGAAACAGTTGTCGGCCTAGCTTTTATCCGTGCGAATACTGAAAGTGGTCCTATTGCATTTTACTTACTCAATAGCTGTAAAAGTGGTATTTTTTAGAAAGCTGAGCATTTTTAGTCCCTCATTAATTCCGAAGTAAATGCTGGTGAAAGTTAATGATGTGCTTGCATCTTGCGCGAAATCGAGTTTGTGTCGTGATTACTATAAGAGTCCCATTCGAAATCTTAAAATCTGGAGTGAGAACGCAAAATTGTAGCAAGTATTATTTAATCATATAAAATTGCATTTTTATAATTTGCCTGTATTCATAAGATTTTTTTTGTATTTATAAACGATGGTCTGATGAAAATATTATTGGGAAAGGATTTCATTTGTGGATGTATTTTAGTGCCTATAGCCAAAACACATAATGAGGGTGCATTTATCATATTTCAAATACCATGTTCCCTTTCCTTTTTTTAAGAATGCTTGAGAAAATTAGGCAAAGTTACATTTTGTGTATACTTCATTACTCTAGAAATTATGTGTCCTAATTAGTTTATCTGTTGATTTCCGATGCAATGAGTTGTAGTCAGTTAGAAGAAGATGCAAAAATAAAACTTATAATTTGGAGAAATCTTTGGTTGGAAGTTTTTGGAAGTGTGGGTGTGGAGAAGGATGGAGACGGTGAAGTGGACAGAAAGGAAAACAAATGAGGAAGTACTGGAGATGGTGGGTGAGGAGAGGGGTTTGTTGAGAGAAATCCTATGGAGGCAGGAAAAATGGATTCAGAACCTTTTCATTGGCAGTGCGATGTCGAATACTGTGATAGAGGGCAGAACCTCAGGCAGACGAGGAAGGGATGGAGATATTGGACGGAATGAAGGGAGGATGGAAGTACACGGAATTGAAGAGGAGTCCGGAGTGTCGGATGTCTTAACTCCTTTTATTAGTCTCGGTCTGCGGGTCATTTGGGAACGTCTGCTTTATCCAGTCAGCAGTCAACTTCAATTGTGGCTTGAGATACGTGGATGGCGAGACCGAAACGAGACTGAGAGTTCGAAGACCACGCTTCATCTCCTCCCCATTCAACCCTCACCTCAGCACAGGCTAACCATATACACAACAATAATGAAAAATATTTAAGCATAAAATCTTGCGAACAAAGCGAAACAACTTCCATGAAAACGGATGGATTTCCAGACATAGCGTAAGTGGTTATCATCAAATTCGAGAGCGCAAGAGAGCCATCGGTAAAAACGTTTTCATTTTCTCGGATAGTTAGTGTTTCAAAGGTTTTTAGTCCTCCGTTCTCCTCCTTAACTTTGTACCCAAACAGGATGTTATCCGGGCGACGCCTGGATCAATATTCCTCGATGAGAGCAGTCACTTCGTAATCGAATCGAAGAGATACTTGAAGGAACGATATTTGGTACATTTCCTGAGCATCGTGTTGCCGAAATTTCCAATCTTTCATTACGTTTCAAGGAAAGTCGTTTCATCATAATTCGCTCTTAGCCGCCTTTGGCTCATTGAACAGTTATGAAAACATTATTGTGAGCCATGTCTCTCCGTAACTGGTAAGTAATAGTGAACATCTTGAACGTTTTAAGGTGCAGACTTGGGGAAAATGTCAGGCGAATTTCGTCGATTTTTGTGCCTAACATTTTTTTCTCCGAAGTGGAAGTTTCCGTTCCCAAACGCCGCCTTTCCTGGGTCTAATGCAAATGTGAATCCCCGGCGTGAAACCGGTTTACCTCTTGAGGTCGCGTGGAAAGGACGGCTGTTTGCTGCAGAATAGTTTTGTAGCCTATTCTCGCTCTCCCTCTTCACCTGTACCTCATTTCGCCACCGATTGAAATCCGGGAAACTCCATCACTCGCTCCTTCCCCGTTCCAGAGGCAATCATTTCGTTTCCTTCAAAACGAAATGGAAAGGAATCCACTCATCCTTAAATTTAAATTCAGTATTAATCCTGCGATGTAATATTTTTTGTCCATCTAACTAAATTGAATATTTACTGTCGATACTGACACCTCGATTAAGCTCTTTTCGAGGAATCAGTCCTTACCTAATGTTTGCGTTTTGATGTTACACAACTTCTAAACAGTTGTAAAGAATGCGCATCGCCTTGAACGCATTAAATAAGTATTGCAATGGATAGTGATTTCGCAACCTGTTGTGTGCGGACACCCTTCGGGATCTGTTGCAGGATGTCATAGGGAATATCATCAGAGAAGCTTTTATCGCTAAACGTGAAAACTTTTTAGTAATTACAAACGTCGAACGTCATATTAAAGCATAAGGAGTGTTTGAGCACCATCAGCATGTATTACCGTTCCATGGACCCTATTGCAAAAACTGTGTCAAGTTGAACTAAAATTGGCAATTTTCCACAAAATAAAGGTTTTTTGTGGAAAATTGCCAATTTTAATTTCTCGTGAATTTCCACCATAAAAACACAGTAATCAACCCGAAGGTACCATATCACGCCTGAAACGTCTCTTTTTATACTGTGTCAAGTGACACGTAAGCATAGTACTCCTTCACGTACCAATGAAAAATCAATGGTTCTCAGACAAAGAAGCATTCACAAGGAGGAGGGATTTGATTACAGGGACGATGAGCAACGATGATAAGAAAATGCTCATCAGAACTTTGATATGGAGCGTAGCTATGTACGGCGCGGAAACATGATCACTGGAGCAGGAGGATGGACGTAGATTGGAGGCTTATGAAATGTGGATTTGGAGAAAGATGGAGAAGGTGAAATGGACCGAAAGGAAAACAAATGAGAAAACACTAGGCATGGTGGGTGAGGAGAGGGGAATGATGGGAGTAATCATAATGAGGCAGGAAAAATGGATGCAAAGCTTGTTGATTGGCAATGGGATGTTGAAGAATGTGATAGAGGGGAGAATATTAGGAAAACGAAGAATTACCATTGCCATTGAATTACCATGTAGAGTATGTTGCTTGATTGTGTTTTGTTATGAGGGACAAGGGAATTGTCTCTGTACAATATGTTAGCTTGTGTCCTCCTAAAACCTACCTTAGCCGTTAGCTTACTAATAATAATAATACCATTATCATAGATTTTGGAAAACTCATTGCTGACTAATTATTATTTTCCGCTAGTGCATTCGGTGCTTAGTTTTCCATCGGTCCGATTATGTAGTCCTCTGTTAGTGCTTCTCCCCTTCCCGGCGAGCGACCGAGGATTCGTCCCTCCCTCCACTCCAAGGAAACCCAATGACGTCACTTCGAGTCTTCGTCGCTCTCTTTCCTCGCCGAGTACGTGGGCGGGGGACTTGTCAAGTCAATGGACGCGGCCGCGAGGAGCCCCGCGGTGCGGCCCGATAACGGAGTTACCGCATTGCCCGGGAGACAGACGCGTCGCTGCGTCGTCGAGTCTACGCCGCCCACCCTCCCCTGGAAGTTGAATCCCACGTCCCTGAACCGGGAGTTGAAATTAGGCGAACGGTTCCTCCGGCTCGACGCGACGTCCTGCGAGCTACGAGTGTAGGCTGAAAACTAATGCACACATGCTTGTAGACCACAAAGAAGACCTTCAGAAGCACTCCTGGTGGCATGTGGAAGTAACATTCCCCCTCAACACGCATGCGCAGGTTGGAGGCCGTTACATTCATCCAGTGTATTTCGAGAAGCGGAAGTATGGAGCCGTGTTCTAGTGCTGTGGCTTCCAGAGACGCGTTCTTAAACAGCGTGCGGTTGTCGAATTCTCAACTGCTGAAAAAGTGACTCCTACTGAGTGACTCCTCATCGTTTAAAGGCTGTTTATGGTGACGACGCTGTTAATAGATCTACTCTAAATCGATGGGTAATAAAGTTTCTTGGTTGCGAACCTGGAAAAGCCATAATTGTTGATGAAATACGCAGCAACACGCAGACTAGTCCTACAGTCTTAATCAATATACATTTAGTCCTTCATATAGGATACTAATCCATGGCCTAAACGATTGGAGATGGAAAATAATTACTTTCCCGTAATCATTGGCTGTAAGAATGTGTTCCTTTTGACACATGTATTCTTTAAAATTGCATTTATGGCTATGTATGGTTAATGCTGAATTTTTTCGTTCCTGGTTTATTTCGTGGTAATGGTGCCCTTAACGCCCGGTGCCCGCCTCCATTCTCGAGTGATTTTTATCATCTCAATGCGATTCGGAACAGTTTTGATTCAAGTCTGCTCAAAATATTCATGCTCCAGTTTCCTCTTGATATGCATATTATATTCATTATCTTTTGGATATAATTTATCCTCAGTTTTCGTGCATGTATACTTTTTCTCTCCCCAAGGGTATTGTGTTTTCGATTCTCTCCGCCCATGGCTTCTCAACATGCAGAAGTAGCCACGTGCGAGTGACTAGACAACGAAAATTTCGGGTGGTCGGGTTGCCCCTTTATTGCTAATTATCTCCCGTCGTTTGAACGAGTTTCTTTTGGATTTCAGTCATTATTTAACAAAAAGGATCGAAGTTTGAACTCAAAGAGAAGGGACGACCAGAATTCCGAAGAATTCTCCCGTGGATATGCATCGACGGGAGAACACAAACAAAACCTTGAGACATCTTCCAATCTCCGCGAAGATTTCGCCCAATCGGGGCCAAGCACTCATGTCGTGACACGTCTGCTTTTTTGTTAGCTAGCCAGTGTGGACCAGAAGTACATGACTTCAGTCTTTTAGTTTTGCTTTCAGCTGGTGGCGAATTTTCAAAAAAATCAGTCGTCGGCCCATTCTCATGTGGTTGCATGTTGTCCTTCAGCCATGCCTCCCTAACCCTCTCTCGTGAATTCGAGCGGGTCGGAAGCGGAAGACAGGTTTCTTGGAATCGCCGCTTGGGCCCCGCGGGTACCGAACCGAGGGACAGCGGCGGCGACCTTGGAGCCTTCCCCGGCCACCCTCGGGTTCACTGACTCGAGAGAGATCAGTTCGTGGAGCTAAGAATGGAGGCTCCTGGAAACGAGCCGGCTGCAGCCCCCTCTCGCCCCTCGGGAGCAGACACGCAGGGGTCGCGGATGCCACCAGTTTCCGCTATAAATACGTTTACGAACGGTTTTGTAATCTGCTTTGCGACAGTGAATTACCTGTCTTCTTATGTTTGTTTCGTCTTTATTACTTTTTAACTATGTTGGCACAATTTAAAAGCACATACTTCTTAGTAGAACGTTTAAATGGGTTCTAAATGCCAGAATTATTTTCTGTGTCAAAAGGCAATAATATAGAATGGATCACTCTTTTGGATGTTGTTACCAGCGTATTTAGTTCGTTTTATTGAGGCGTACTGAGGCTAATGGCATTTTATGTTTTAGGTCACAGAATACTGATTGTAATGGGACAAAAATATGCTGGTAATACTCGATTAATATTTTATGATCGTCCTCTCATTCGTATGCTTCAAAACGCTATTCTGTATTAGTGTCGTCGATAGTGAAATTATTATCTCTGTATGATGGGCCAGCTGCTTTCAATAGTTTCATATATGCATATGCATACTGCATGTATTAATTTGAGGTGTGAGAAACAATAACATCAGTCGCACTAAAATGGACCCTCAATAATTTGGTGTTTTGCGGAATCAAAACCATCCTCATTCTCTCTCTATCTATCTTCTCCCCCACCATATCCTGCACTTCCTCGTTTATTTTCCTTTTTATCCACTTCACCTTCTCCACACCGACATTGCAATGATCTCGACAGAGTATCATCCTGCTAAAATGACCCATGTTTCCGCACCGTACAAAACCACGCTCCATATCAAACTTTCGACAAGGCTTTTCTTAACATCCTCCCTCCATGTCCCTGTCATCAATTCCCTCGTCCTTGTGAAAGCTTATTTTTCTTAAGCATTTATTATTATTTAAAGCATTTTTCTTATTTTTCTTCTCCTCAAGTCCCTACTATTTTCTACCTTAGTCCCTACCATTTTGGTCCAGAACGCTTTCGAGATAGGTAAATTGCTCTACCTGCCCTAGTTAATGAACCTCTGTTTTAAGAGTTACCTTAGCCTTTTTCTTTATCGAAAACCACATAACCTATAGTTTGTTGACATTTACTCTCCTCATACCTACCGCACTGAATGCGCTCTAATGTATTCTGCCATGCTTGCAATCCCTTTGCCGACTGAAAAACTTAATCTTGGACATCAGCAAACCTAACTAATTTAATGAAATCCCCGTCGACTTAATTCCTACCTCCAGTTCTTCCCATACCTCTTTAGTCATTTCCTCCACACACGAGGTGTGTTCAAAAATTAACGGGAATTTTTTCATTTCGCGGGCTAGGAAAGTCCGATTGTCAATTTTTTTTATTATGCTGGTATACATACTCCTGAAGTATGATAAAACTTTCAGCTGTTTTCATTGTGGACTTTGTCTGTGACAGCCACTAAGTTAAAAGAAATGGATCAAAGAATTTGTATCAAATTTTGCGTAAAAAATGAAATAAAGTGTAACAAAATGTGTGAAATGTTAACAATACATTGAACAGCATAATGGTCACCCCGGAAAAACTCCTCTTCCCAACACTGCCGTCTTGATTCTCGATCTTGTATTCACCCTGTCCATCAGTTTTGTGTGTGTGTGTGCGCGCGCGTATATATTTATACATTCAAACACGAAATCCCGCCATGCGCCGAACAAATATTTATTCACATGTAAAAAGATATAAGGAAAAGGGATAGTAACACATATAAAGGACGAACACGGGAGGGTGGGCAAGACGGAATCGAGCAGTTCACAAGTGTAAACATATTTCCTTGACCGGGATTTGAACACCGGATCTTTCGACTTGCCGGGCCGATGCACTTGAGCTAGCTATGGAGGAAACACATATACATACAGAATTTTAAATATATACATGTATATATATGAGTTCGCTCAGTACTAAGCCTGGTGGCGTGTGAAATTCACATATCAGGGTAGGTGGGCCAGTTCCTTTCCCTGTTCCGGTTATGGTTTCCAAGGAAGATCTGGTACCCGAAAAATCACATAGCTTGGGTGGAGCTGCGGGTGCCTAGAGTGCCTTGCGTGAGAATCGAACCCGGGACCCTCCGGTCAGTAGTCCAACTCTCTACCCCCTGGACGACCGCGATTTATATACATAATATATTTAAACAGTGCATTAAAATTAGTGTACGAGCTTCCACGTACACAGTGTTTTATAAAACATTCGTCAATATTTTTTTTGGATATGTTCTAATAGAATATTGTCTATTCACTCCGTCAACCACCATAAATTAACTGTTGGAGGAATAGCTAGGTTTTCTCACCAATGAGTATCGCGTGACTTGGAACCCGGTAATATGGTTTCTTTCCTTATTCCTTTTCAGTTTGAAGTTTCCCAACATATCTCAGCGGAGCTTAAGTTTTCCTCCCCGGGTCGAAGGCTCTCTCCCTCCCTTTCCACTTCGCTCACTTTTCCTGTCTCAGGACACTCTCATGTTTGCACTCGATTGGGCGCAAAGCGATAAAGGTCATGGTTCTCTCGTCCTCCTTTATTTTTCACTTTCTCGACAATGCCGTTTTTTTTCCAGGAATTCCTCTAGTCCTTAATTGTACCCAATGCACTCCAACATTGTCTTTGCTGCTCTCCGAATTCAGTGGAAAATGCTGGCGTGTTGTTCGCCCAAACCTTCGATGTGTTGGCTTCACTGAAATGTTTGCTAGAATACTCATGTTAAGTTGTAATGGTTACGTATTCAATCGAGCCCTGCGAAACACTTCAATTTACTTGAAATTGTACTTTCTGTAGCTGCTCTAAAATAATCTAGATACAGTTTCGTATTTCAATGCCATTGCATCATTGCTCTGTAACATACTATGCTATACTGTATTTTATGAAACAGTATCAAGGCTCTGTAATTATTTATTTAAATTTGGGTTTCGTGTATCGTTATTGGCCGTAACTTCGTAACATTTGGAGTGGAGTTTCCATTTACCTGGTGATGACTGAAGCAGTTATGTAGTTACCACCACCCCAACGTGCTGGTGGTAACTGAACCACCGTTTAAAGGTTTTCCAGGACGCCAAAAACATGATATTCGCAAGGAAAATTCGTGTCTATGAAAGTATACACAAAGTATTTATATTCTTAATGTGGAGACTATACTTCAAGCTTGAAATATAAAGGTATTTCTTTAAAAAAAAACTTCAGAACGGTGACTGTTCCGACCCCAGCTAAGGAGTTTAATCAGCTCAACAAGAGCTTAAGATTTCTTGGAAATTTCAGTTTAAGACGTTGCGAATACGGGTTTTGATACTAGCCAACCTTTTCCATATAGAATATTATTTTCCTATGACCTGCTTTAATATTAGCTTTCGCTGAATACTTCATGGCTACGAGAAAACCTTAATCTGTGGTAATTTGGATCTTTCTTATATATGACAAATGTAAACAAGTAGAATCTGAAAGGAACATCCCAGAAAGTTAATTTATAGTTGTTAGAATCATAGACTCCCATTATACATGTAGTTTCTTGGACTCTTTCGCTATACGCAAATTAATCACGTTTCCCCTTCTCCACTTCGTGTCATAAAAACTCCAATGGGATCTTTGTCCAATTATTTTCACCTGTATGGTCCTTCAGGCTCTCTTCCTCTCGTGCGGCTTAATTTAATAACACATTGCCCTTTCACAGACTTTTCCAAAAATTTTCCGGAAAGAGTTTTAATCGTCAGATTTTTTACGGCTTCTCCATTTCATGTTTTCTTCGTCGTGGGGCGAGTTGTTAGTTCCATTTTTTTAGTATAGTTAAAATATTGTTTTGTTTGGAGTTACAAAATATTTATTTGATAGTTGTGTCCATCAAAAACCTACCTTAACCGGCATATTACCTAATAATAGTTTAAATATTCCCTATGCAAATTGAATGCACAAAAATCTGTGTTTCAGAAGCGTCATTGAGGTGATTCTAGAAAATAATTTATCTCTTTTCCTGGATTATTCTCGGTATTTTAGGTAAACGTATATACAACTTCGTCCTTGTGCACCCACATTTCCAATTCGCTTTTCCTATCCCGTGGGATCCTGACCAGTTTGCAAACGCAAAATTACGCGAAACCGTCCAAGTCGGTCCGGCGGGACTGAAAACACAAGCACGTCGCGAAGCCGTTCTCCGAGAAGAGTCTGGTTTTCTCCCGAGTCACGAAAGGGAACTCGAGGGAAAGACACGGGCGGGTCCTTGCGGCGCGGGGAATCTCGTTTCTGTAGGGCGCAGGAGGGTGAGGTTCGAGATTCCCATTGGCGCAGAGATGTGAAGCTTTGCCCGCCGTCGACTCCCATTTTCCTCGTCGAGACTTCACTTTCCCCGAAGCAGCAGCGGTCGTCGAAATGGGAGGTGCGTGGGGGTGACTCTCGATGTGGAAGCGGGCGGACGGAGAAGGCGGCGGGTCTTCCCCGGATCGTCCGCCGTCGCAACTGGAAAGCGGAGTTGGTGGCAGCGAAAAGCGCGAAAACCATGAATGGGGCTATGAGGCTACCTGTATAATCATATGAAATATTCGACAAAACCTTTTTTTTAATCATCTACATCTCGAAAAAATATTATTATTTATTGTACGAGAAATAATAGTATTAAATGTATCTCAATAAGATAATTAAAATATTATTCGATTTTTGTACATTTTTACAATTAAAATGGGTATGGCAAATGATGAAACGAAGGTGCTGTGAACTATTGGCTGTGAATATGTAAGGTGTCGATCCTGTAGCCGATGTTGAATATTTAAGAAAAACTCTATGCCGGTATTCGGTCAACCAGATGGCCATCTACTGATTGACCAAAATATCGGAATACATTTTTTATTAAATATTCAATATAGGCTATAGAATTGAAACCGTGCGTATGGGAATTGGTAATTCCTATCCATAAGGTTTCACACCTTACGAAAAGGATTGTAGGATATTAGGGTAGGATTTTAGGTAGGATTGGGGACACACGGATTGAACAATTTTCTGTATTCTTCACAGTATAAAGTATAACGAATAGGACAAAAAAAGTGTCAAAATAGTATTTTTAAAACATTACTTTACCAGAGTAGTAACCTATATGTTGGGTCTATTATAAACATATTTACTACGAATTTGTTAAGCACTCTATTGCAATTAGTCTGCTGGATTAGGGTAGATTTTCGATTGACTACACACTGCTGTACTTCTGAGCCCTGACTGGCTCAACACTAAACATCCCTTAGCCCCATAATGCAAATTACAAAAACCTGTTCTTCATACTCTCTACCTGTCTAGATTTAATCCAAAATGCCTCTCACCTTTCGTCCTCCAACCTCGCTTTCCCAGCATTCTCCCCTCTATTATTGCCTTTCAGTATATCCTGCATATTTCCTGTCCTACCTTCTTCGAAATTCTCCCAACAGCTACCTCTCTTCCTCTACCATGCCTAGAACGTCTTCGTTTGTTTTCCTTTCTGTAGATTTCATCTTTTCCATTTTTCACCACACCTGCATCTCAGCAGCCTTTAATCTCCTCGTGTTTTCTTGCCTCAGCGAGCAAGTTTCCGAGCCATATACAACCACGCTTCGATTTGAAGTTTTCACTCACATTTTCCTTACACCCTCACTCGAGGTCCTTGTCATCAACTCCCTGCTCTTATTGCTTTAAACGATCATTTGCCTCACATTCTTTAAATATCCTAAACAAATTCCCACCTTCTCTCTAAAACTTTTCTTAAATATGTGGACCATTCTATGTCCATGTACATAATGGTGTCTTTCCCATAACTTTAATATTTAATTTTGCCGTCCTTTTTCAATAGAACCTAAATAACTTCGTTTTATTTTCATTAATTTTCATCCCATATATATCCCAGTGATTCTACAATGCGCTGAGTAATTACTGCACTCCTTTGGCTGGCTAGCTGGATAACTAAAGTTTGATCATCTGTAAATCTGATTTGATGAGTTCTCCATTTACTCCTCCCCCAGCCCTTCCCATGTCTCTCCCACCTGTTCCTCCGTATAATACAATATACGTAATATCGAAAAGCACGGGTGATAGTGGACAGCTCTCTCTCCAACACTAAGCACCCTGAATCTCCATTTTCTATCCGGTTTTGTTCAGTCATAGAAATTTATCGTTTTCAGATCCGGAGCAATCGATGAATGCAGTAATAATTCTTCAGTTATTCAGCAATGTAATAATTTCTATTGAATGCATTCAAGAGTTAAAGAACATACTATATGTATTTTGGACACTCGGGGTTTACTCATGTCTACCATGTGATATACCTCTACGATAATACTACTGCGTGGATTAATAGTCCTCCGAGTCCTTGTGACTTTTTTCTCTTCCCGAAGTTGTAAAATCACCTCAAGGGAACTCCTTTTGGGACTTACAATGCAACAATTTCAGAGAGTAAAAATTATTCGCCTTGCCGGGATTCGAACCCGGATCCCTCGATATCCGATCCCGGATCCGGGTTTGAATCCCGGCAAGGCGAATGATTTTTATTCTCTGAAATTGTTGCATTGTAATGCACACATAGCGGATGACTCCGTTAAAGTTACTGTTGCGGCATCTCCCGCAGTTTCTTTGAAATTTTTCCTTCTGGGACAGTCGAAAACATTCAAACGACTGTAACCTACCAGCTGAAGGCTATTCCAGTATCGGAGTTCCAGCACTGTTATGAGGAGTTGAAGAACCGTCTTCAGCGCTGTGTCGTGGCTTCAGAAGGAAGTTATGTTGAGGGTGACAATATAAAATTATAATTCTATTTTAATGGATTTTTTTTAATCAGTCTCATTACTTCATTTGCAGAACTCGTACATTTGAAATGCACTGTTGAAATTCCAAGAAAAATTTTATTGCTGCGTGGAAACCCTAATCCCCCCGTGAATGTGATCCGAAATATTTTTCTACAAACTTTCGTAATGTTTTAGTCGAAGAAATGCGCATGGAGTGTCTTGGATTTGGAAATTCGGAAGTTAACCTAGATACTAAAATGGCGCGTAGCATCTCCCATTCCGAATGATATCACAGGGCGAAAGATAAAAAACGCAGTGCACTTTATCGCATTCTCATATCAAGCCAACCTTTGGCCTCGGTAATTATTTTGCAATGAGAGTTTTAATTATTTCAAGCATCCTAGAGCTATAGAAGAGGGGATATCAACTGTTTTAATCATTTGCTCTTAATCTTGTTTGTTTTTTAATATAACGGAAACTCGTAAGAGCGGAAAAATTCATTAAAATGTGTCAAGTCACGGAGAATACGCCGAAATGAAGAAGTGATTAAAGCGAGCAGTTCACATTTTTGGTTTTGGCTCTTTTTAAGTGTACCCCCCGGAGACCCTGGGCTATGATTATTTTCCATTAATCTAGGTCTCCCTGCTGTCCATTCCCTCCACCACCTCCGAGTCCTGATGTAGTACACATCTCTGAAACCCGTCTATGAATCCGAGAAGGGGCGGGTGGCGTCTCTGTGGAGATGGACGGGGTTCCTTAATCCTCTGATTAACCCGGCCGGCAGATTTCCGGTCGCTGATTTCCTCAGTCCTAGTGCCGGAGCCACGGGCCGGAAATTTTAGACGCCATGCACGACGGTTGGCTGACGGAGTGAGGCGGTGAAAAAAATCATGGAGTCGGATGTTGCAGTCGTAGTTTTTGCTTTCCGAAATCGCAAACAAAGGCGCGCTATTCTTTGGGAATCCCTCCCCTGGAGTCGTAAGGGCGGAGAGTTTACTGATGTCTCCTCGGGCATCGCTTTCCCCACCTGGCCCGGCTCCTTTGACCTTACGTCACAGCCTCGCCTCCACCCGGAGAGCACCATTCGCCCACCCCCTGCCTCCCCTCTTGGTCGTGGCCGTGGCCAGCAAAAGGCCGCAGCCGGGAACTCCTCCGTCCCTTCTCGAGAGATCGGGTCGTTGATGGCGGCCCGTAGGATGGGACGGGAAAGCCTTATCTGCCTTGGCCTCTCCGTCGGCCTTGAGGATATCTTGTCATGAATTCGTGGTCCCCCCCCCGTGTCACACCCTCATGAACGGTTCGACGTGCTCCGATTAGGTAGCTGTCATTTTTCATCGGCCGCGCGTGATCGATGGAAATGCGTGCGAATTCATTAGCGAATTTTCGGGGCGTGTTCGAGGAAAAGTCTTTCGAAATCGCTCTTTTTCACCAGACCACACCTGCGTGCTCATCGCGGCTTCAGCCTTCCCAATCTCCCCGATGTCATGAAATGAATGAATGTATTGCGAAAATCGCTCCTTTCAAACGGCACTTGTCTCGCCAATTTCGAACCGAACCGTGTGAAATAAACGGCATGTGTCTACGTATGTATTTCCTTAGATTATTTTCGAGCTCTTTATCTGCATATGGATTTTTTCAGGGGTTGATTACGAAGTTTTGGTTTACGTTATCTCCGTATTGACACTGTTCTTTGTGTTTTACTGAATCCGAAAGGTAATCATCATTCAGGGTTATTGTTGGTCCACATTCTTGTGGTTAGCTCCCTTGGAAGTTGAACATATCCTTGAGTCCTTAATGTACTTTTATGAATGTCACTCACTGTAACATTTTTCGTGGATAATTTTATACTTTTTACGTAGATTTACGAAATATTTATGATGCTCGTTCAGTTTTTAACGATAGAGCTTATTTTAGAAACTAAAATTCAACCCATTTCTGGTCTATCAAATGTACTAATTTTCCAGCTCTTGAGCTTTTAAAATGGTCTAATTACCATTTATCGGGTACCTAATCACTGTGTTGTGTCATGGCTTCGTTTATTATTATTATTTAAATCTCATTATTCATTTACGGGTTATAATCAAGCTTTTAATCAGTCACACAAGGTTTATATTAGCGTTTATAAACACGATGCATGTACCACCTGATGAAAAAAGAGAATGACAGGGATGTCCTTATATACTTCCCGCGATCCCTGTTTCGTTTCAAATGTGTTCTCAACCTCAAAATGATATTTTTGCCGAAAGTCATTTAATTAAACGATTTAGAGGAAATTATGGAATGGAAACTGAACTTTATGAAACGTTTCATTAGAAATGATTTTGCAAAAGATTTTCTCAAGCTGAAGCACAGTTTAAAAAATGTCATTTTGCAAGTGGATTTTATGCAAAATTTTCAAACTTTCCATCAAGCTTAAAAATATCGCGACGAATCCATTTTCCTTTTCAAGTTTAATTTAGGGTGGGGCGCGTCGTCCTGCAGCTTCCTTTTTTTTAATAAATACTTCCAGGTTTCGGACTGCCTCAAATGGAGTTGACTAGGGAATGTTGCAGTTGGTACTCATGGGGACGTGAGCAGGTTTTTCCCCCGGCGAGGGTTGTGGAGTCGGGCGCGGGGAAACGCACCGGGCGCACACTTTGCCGGCGGACGGCGAAGACTTTCAGCATTCTTTCCACGTCGTACCAAGTCGGCCATTATTGGCAGATGGATCTCTCGAACCAGCTTCCCTCGGCCCTGCTCCCCCCTCGCACGCCCCTCGACGTCTCCCGAATCCCTGTTCGGGAAAAGGACGTGGAGCCCTGTCAAGCGGAAAGGCGCGCTAATCCTTCATTCAATGAATTTTTCCCATTTAAGCACCCACGGCGAAGGAAATTCGCGTCTTCGAAAAAACAAAACAGCCACCTACGTATTTTGAGTTAACTCCCTCCTTAATTGGACACTGCCGCCGGGTGTCAATTATTTTCGAAAATGACGAATGCATTGGTTCACTCAACGTAATCTTTCGACTCCTTCGAGGAATTTTTCTTTTCCTACTATTACGAAATTTTTGTTCGAACTGCGTCTGGAACCTCATTAATGAATTCATAAATTGGTGACATTTGCTGAAAAGGAAAAGAAAAGGACAAGAAATCGTTTGTAGGAAAGACGTTAATTTCCTGTTTTTTAAGGCTTCTAATACAATTGGAGCGTCAGTGTGTTAGAAAAGAGAGTGTTCTCACGAAAACCCCAGCCAATTGGGTTGTAGGCCCATTGGTTGCCATATGGAGACGTCTTAATAAAGCCAAGGTTCCATGACTTCTAACGAGGCCTTCTCCTCGTCGTCCACTTTTGGATCACGTGCCCTCATATGCTGTTGTGGTGCTTCCTCACAAATATTTCCTTGAACGCCTAATATGGTTTGAGTTTCATTTCCCCCAAGACTACGTGCTTCATATGTCTCTCGGTAAGAACCTGAGAGAACTTTAAAATCCAAACTTATTTGAGCGGAGGCGGAGCCAAAATTACTCTCACTTTATTTCTTTCGCAGTGTTAATTTCATGCACGTAATTCACATTGGGATACAAATGAAAATATAAGTCTCAGGGAAATAATTTCCCTGACTTTCATTGATGCTCATATTTTATTTTATTTATAAAGATTTAATTTCTTATTGATTGGATTGAGTCGATGGCTTGATTGCTGTGTATCGTGTGAGCGAAGATTTCCGCGATTTTCTTCCGCCTGGAAGGCAACAGATCCTCGTGACGCATTATTTGCGGTGACACCACTCGAGTATTGTTTACGTTAACGAAGGCGTGGTTTGTCATCAATGAGACAGTCGATTCGAGCGACAGCCAAAAATTTATGCCAAATCCGGAAATTTCATTATCTCAATTCATAATTCATACGAATGTAGTCTGAGAAAGCATACATTTTAAAGCAACGCGACGACTCGAAACAGGGTGAGATCGATATTGTTCGGGTGTGGTGACTATGCATTAATCTCTCCCGAGCAGGACTCCCGATGCGACGTTTTTTGGGGCGTTGTAATCGTTCATATACGTATTATTCCGATCCTCGCATGGCTTCTCACCGAGGACAACCTCGGAACATCAAAATACGTGCACCGCTCGGAAGCGAGGGTGATGAGCATTGCGCAGTCACTTGAGTCCGGTCTCTCCGCGCTCATCGAATCACCCTCGAGGAAACGTTGTCGAGATGACGGATTGTCACCGGTCTGGGATCTCCTGCGTCGTGTGTTGTTCCAAATTTCGCGCTGAATCAGTCGACTTCCCAAGTACGCGCGAGCATAACGTGTCAATTTTAAGTTTTGAGATTGCGATTCCATCTTCACTCACTCCGAAATAACTTTTGAGGTCAAACAAAGCTCGAATAAAAATAATACTCCCGTCGTTGAAGCCGCTGAATGCCGCAATTATCGAGTTGGGCTATAATTACCACCAGTGAACTTCTGTTCAATGTACTTTCTGATGACCACATCGGGTTTGATCGTTGTTCCCACTTCAAAATGCGGTTCAGAATTGTGATCCACCACGCCTCCGCTATTTCTAGCGTTTTTAAACGATTTGCGTGAGCCCTTCTTTCGATAATAAATCTCCTTTTTTGTTATAATCGATGAGATGAAAATATTTGGCCTCGTTCTGCTGATTCATTTGTGGGGCTAGCAGGCGAACTTCGATCGTTTTTCCTCGATGTGTGAGTTGTTTTTCTTTCTGGGAAGTGAATTAAGAAGTCATATAATGTTCTCAGGAAAGCGGATTTTGTTATTACCTTCGTAAACATAAACGGGGCCTAGTGGCTCATGAAATTTTTTGTGCCCGACGTACCGTTCGAATTCGAAGGTTCTGCATGTATTTGTTTGAATGGAACATTTACTACGTACTTACCAGCATAAAGTAATTACACTAAATTGTGTGACCTTGTGTCCTATTTATTTTTTTCGTCTGTTTATGTGTGTTGGCCACATTAAACAGGTATTTATGTTTCCTATTTCCATTGTCTACCCTAAACATATTTTCAAACCTTCTAGGGGTTCGTAACCATAATTTCCCGCGGCGATAAGGTTTTGAAACGCTGTCACTCCATAATTAATGTCACTTGGACCGATGTTTGGCGTTTTTTTTAACGCCGGGGTTCCACTGGACGAGTAGCGTGTCCTCTGCATTCGCATATCCTCTTTTTCAGGCAAATGGTATTCGTTTTCGTCGCTGCCCTGCTTTCCTTATCTCTCTCGCCCTTGGGCCGTTCCGCTCGCCTGCCATTGAGTGCTATTTAATTGTGAGGCATCCCAAGCAGGAGAGACGGGGGAGACGTGTGCCCACTGTTGTCACCTCGATCCATCAGTTCCGGTGGGCATGGATTAGGAAGGAGAGGGAAGGTTGATGGGAGAACTGTGTCGTCGTGTGACTCTTTAAGGCAAGGCGTCTGTCTGTTCACATTCCGATACCCCAAATGGAAGTCGGAACAATCCGGTCACATCAGCGAATCGAACCCGGATCCTTGAGCGGGTCCTTAGGTATTGAGATTCGGCGCGCGAACCACTTCATCTCATTGCTAACGAGTTCACTCAACACTGAATTGCGAGTCGGCCAAACGAGCATCTCTTTTGCTTTAAATCCCGCTTGGAGAGGAGTCTTGTGGACGGTCTCCTTAGGGAAAGACCCTGGCGAACCCGGTCACTCAAATCCCAGGGCTCCTATGCGAGTTTCAAGCCATCTAACGAATATTTGAAATTTCTGCACCTGAAGATATTTCGCCGATATTCATTCCGTTCTTTTGCGCGCCCGTTTCTTACAGTACATCAGCACTCACTTTAATGAGACGGGAATAAAATTATTTTACTTATCAGAAAGTTTTTCTTTGGAAATCTTACGTGCTGAACGTTATTTGCCGTCTGTACTCGTAATAAGTCGTCCCGATAGTGTTTTTCTGAAACAATCTTTTTTTTAAATAAAACAGTTTCTGGCGTAACTTGGTGGAAAATCTTCATACTGACTTTTAATAATAAAACCACTTTACTTTTCCACAGACCTGATGATGTTATGTTATAACGAAACCTAGGTAGTAAAAATTAAAAAGTTTATGTGGAAAAGTAAAGTGGTTTTATTATAAAAATCTTGTTTTTGCTCAGATTATAACATTCCGTGGCCAGTAGCAACCATAGCGGCCACTTGCTTGGAAAATCTGGTGATGTCCTGGGTTAGATAGTCTCTGGAAAACCTGAAAATGTCCTGGAAAAATCCAAAATTGTCCTGTAAGTTTTGTACCATAACGGCGGCAATGTGTTTTCGTATCGTTTACCGATAGGCAATGAGTGTATGTGCCCGAGTTGCCATCGTGGGAGTGTGCTGGTTACCTCCCGGTCTGTGTTGGAACAACCTGCCGGGAATGTTCACAAGCTTACCTCAAGTTAACTCACGTCATGTTTTTTTTCAAGGTGTTTCTTATAATTCAATCATTAAAAGTATACAAACGTCTAGGCTTCTACCATTGTAAGTTTTCGGGCGTTCCCTGACGCCTGTTATCCTCCATGCATCGCGAGAACCCCTCCCCTTTTGCCCTGCATTGTTTTCGTCTTCACTTCTGCCTACCATCGTGCACTCTCAAGCGCATATTCCTTTCCTTCCCTTCCGCCCGGCTTGCGTGGCATTCTCCCCTCAATCGCGATCCAATCAGCATCCCGCTACCGCTCAATATTTCCTCCATGCATAAAGAATATTTAAAATTAGCAACGCGCTTCTTTTTTTGTGAACAAATGGGTTCTCAGTAGAACCTATACAATCTTTTATTAGAAAATAAATTGCTTTTTCTTTGATTCCTTGGGCTTATCTCCATTATGGATTGCTGTGAAAACGACCTGAAGAAAAGGCTCATTTTGGTTTGGTAAACCTGGAAATGCCCCTCTAATTTTGTCCCTGGATATTCGTGACTACCCAGGTGTTGTTTAGAGAAATGGGAAATACGGCACTGTAAATAGAAAATTGGTCGATCAGTCGAGTAACTTAAAACAGTTGAAGTACTTTGCCGTTACTCTTTACCGTTGACATATTGTCGGTTTCACACATGAAAAGAATATGTGAGTCCATCAGACGAGGAACGGGAAAATTCGGATAATAAGAGAGTACTCAAAGGATGTTGCCTCGCCTTGGTGAATCACTCACGACCTCTCCTGGAAGAAACATAAACGGGGAATATGTGGACAAGCTAGCGAAAATTAGGATTTATTGGAAAACTGGCTATCATGCATAGAAGAAGTAAGATGGCCTATGAGAGTACTCAGGGAAATGTGACGTGAAACTAAGGGAGGGATGTTAGTTTTCACTAGTTAGGTCTCATGTAGAATGTCCTACTAATTGTGAAACGTCTTGATAAATGTAGTAGTGTACCAGGATTATTAGATGATCTAGACTGGGATTCACTTGCGGAGCGAAAGTTAAATAATTGATTCAAATCGTTTACGTAAGTTGGAAGCAGGTATCTTTTGCTATAATTCTAAAGAAGTATGGCATGCCCTGTCTTACTTTGATGGGCAGGGATGACGAGAGTAAGATTAGAGAAAGCAGATTTTGAACCGACAAGTTTAGGATGTCATTCTTCTCACGAACTATAAGGTGTCATAAAAACTTCTAACCACGGGACTAAGAAAACTGTTTTTCACACGAAGTAGCTTAGTGGGTAGCGTGCGTAAGTTTTATCTAATAATATTGTCACCCTTACCAGCAGCACTCCTCGCAAGAGTAGGGAATTACGTTGTACTGGATAACCGTGGTGCATGTAGCTATTGTAATAATTTGGTCCATTCTTTTAATTATTGAACATCTCCATTAGTTACTAACATTTAAGTTACATTTAATTTTGCAATTAGTCTGGTGACTAATAATGACCCGGCTTGCAGCGTACCCTGAGATGCAGAATAGGACTACATTTTTCTCGCTGCAGTAGTGCTTCTTTCATTGTTTTCATCCAGATATTTCGTTATCTTCATCATAACAATTTGTAATTTTGTTTTCTAGTGATTCGCGTAAAGAACAATAATATGGTCCAAATTATTGAATTGGAACTTGCTTCTCGGCTATTACTGCTATGTAATGTGGTCAATTAAAAGTGGGACACAATCCATGCTGATATTTGATGATTTTTTTAAATGAAATCATTCTAATCATAGGGTGTAAATCCCTAGATTTTTCCTTGATTTTCTTTTCCTTTTGTTAGATATGTTTGCGCTCCATAGTGCGTATATTTTAAGGTGACATTGCTTAGATAGCAGTGTCCCGGCCGTGGAATATAACAGTTACCTTGAGCTAGGTCAGGAACTTAAAGCCGACAGCCCCATGGTCGTGCAAATTGATCTTTCCTCTCGAGATTTTCGATTAAGTCGACGTTGCGGCTTGTTATTCCATCGTCTCCTTCGAACGACGCGACGATTAAGTTCTTTCGGTGAGACATTTCCCCGAAAGGAAGACCCCACCTGAACCCTCCTCCCCACCAAGCCCGCCAAGGAAAATTAACGCAATAAAAATCAATAAACAAGTCTTCGGACTGGCCGGTAGACCCGTAGACCTTAAAGAGTGGAGTAGAGGCCACACCTACCTTATCTCTACTCCTTCCACTTATTCCTCTAATCCTGCCTTCCAACACGTCTTCGCCAAAGTATTCCTGCTGGTGCGAAATGTCTACGGTTATCGGTAGCCTCTCTGAGTGAAGTTTTTCAGTTTTAGCACGGGTAAGGGCAGACTGCAACATGTGTGGTTATATATTTAGTCGTGGATACGCGAAAAAATCAGTTGTACTAATTTTGGTTATACCGTAGTCATTCGGTTGACAAGTGAGTAATAGCCAAAGGACACACTAGTCGATAGTGCGATACCGGAGGTAAAACGTATTGCATCTTGGGAAACTATCATTATTGGATAGTAAACATTCAATAGGAAGTATCTAGGAACGAGTAGTTAATGTAAGTCCTCATCATTCAAATTTGGTGACATTTTAGACATCATTAAATATCGTTTTAAATGAATACGATATTGATTTTTTTTAATGCCTACATCATTTGTTCAGTTATTCGTTGTACAGGGTTTCATGGCGCTTTTTCACTTTTGGGAATAGGAAATAGTCTCCTAGTGCCAAGTCGGGAATGTAAGGGGATTGGAGAATCGTCGCGATACCATTGCAGGTATCACTCGACTACCACTTTTGGTCGTCCATCAAAACCTTTCGGGACGAGTTTAGGGCAGATCTCTCGTAGCGCCAGATTTTCCGTGATAAAGGTCTTCATTGTCATCTTATCAATGTCAATGCGGTCTGCGATCATGTGCACATTTAACCGACGTTCTGAATTGAGCACTTCATGCACTCGTAAGGAAAAAATATTACCGATACTTTTAAAACAAACCATGTATGTTAGAAATGTATTATATATATATACTCGTGTATATATATATAGTGGGTCGCGGTGGTCTAGCGGGTAGAGCGTTGGACTGCTAACCGGAGGGTCCCGGGTTCGATTCCCGGGCAAGGCACTTTGGGCACCTGCAGCTCCACCCAAGCTAGTTGATTTTTCGGGTACCAGATCTTCCTGGGAAACCATTACCGGCACAGGGAAAGGAATTGGCCCCCCTACCCTGATGTGTGAATATTCACACGCCGTCGGGCTTGGTACATGGGTGAGCTCTACCATCACCTACTAAACCGACCTTCGGGTTGATTACTGTGTTTATGGTTTATATATATATATATATATATATATATATATATATATATATATATAACTTAGACAGTAACACACAGCACGAGAACACAAAAAGAACACTCACAATAATATCTTGATAATTTCGACGGACTCGAGCTCCGTCTTCTTCGGAAGATAAGATATGACTGAGGAAAAGGGTACGTGGTGCAGAGAGAGTAGGGGACGAGGAAGAGGGGAAAAAACAGGTAGTGGGGGAGGGGTGAAGGAGGGGTATATGGAGGGGGAGAAAGCGGAGCGGAGAACAGGTGGTGGGAGAGAGGTGAAGGAGGAGGTTATGGAGGGGGAAAGGGAGGCCAGAGGGGAGCGGAGATGGAATAAGGAGGATGCGGAAATAGTAACAAGCGACACAAAACTAGTAATTCATCCACTGATACCACAACACCCATGACCAAGGCATCAACTCACCAAGTCATCATAAGGGCTTGACAAGTCAAAACCCAGGACAAGGATGACAAAATGTATGCGGATGAATAAATTGTCCCACCACCTCGCAAGAAACAAATCCACCTCCATCCACCCCAGCCCCACCCCCATTTAGTGAGCGACATTGAGACCCGGATGTTGAGCTCTCACGGATAGTGAGCTCTACCGTCACCTACTAAACCGACCTTGGGGCTTATTACTGTGTTCATGGTTAAAAAATATATAAACTATGGTCTATATATATATATTTAATATATATATAATTATAGAGATAATTATAGAGTATCTGACAATTATAGAGTGATATACAGCGGCGGGGACGAGAGCCAACGAGGGGTTGCCGTAATTTTAAATAAAGGGGTAGGAAGAAGCGTAGTCAACATAGAGCAAGCGACAGATAGAATTTTACTCGTAGAGATTAAAGCAGAGCCGACGAACTTGGTCATTATTCAGGTATACATGCCACCGAGCAACCACAAGGAGGAAGAAGTCGATAGGATGTATGATGAGTTAGAGGATATAGTCGCGAGTGTTCCTGCAGGGAAACATTTGATAGTGATGGGGGATTGGAATGCGACGGTAGGCGAAGGAAGAGATGGTGGTGAGGTGGGGGACTATGGGTTAGGCACGAGGAATAAACGCGGGGAGAAAGCAATTGAATTCTGCAGGAGACAGGGGTTAGTCATCACTAACACATGGTTTAGACACCACAAAAGGCGTAGGTATACATGGAAAATGCCAGGTGACTCAGAAAGGTATCAGTTAGATTATATTATGGTTAGGCACAGGTTTAGGAACAGTGTGATAAATTCGCACAGTTTCCCAGGAGTGGATGCGGACTCTGACCACAATTTAGTTGTTATGAAATGTAATGCTCGTTTCAAGAAGATAAGGCAAGGGCAGCGGGTTAAAAAATGGAATTTAGAAGCAGTAAATGAATTAACGAGGAAGGAGTATCAGGAGGCTGTAGAGAAAATGATGGATGACCGTAAAGAACTGAGTACTATCGAAAAAAAATGGGAATGTATCAAGAAAGGGATATTGGAAGCCGCTAAAGACACTATAGGAACCGTTAACGGGAAAAGGATAAGGAAACCATGGGTAACGGATGAGATGATTGCAAAGATGGATGAGAGAAGAAGATGGAAAAATTTAAACACAGAGTTAGGCAAAATGAAGTACAAAGAGTTAAACAATAAATTGAGAAGGGCCACAAATAAAGCAAAAGAAGAATGGTGGAAAACGCAATGCGAGGATATGGAAAGTTTACAGAAGAAGGGTGAAATTGGTGCTCTATACAGCAAGGTTAAGTTATTATCGGAAAGTAAGAAGGCAAGATCTGTGCTAACAGTTAAAGATAAATGGGGTAAGATAATAGTTGAACCAGGAAAAATCCAAGAGAGATGGAAGGAATATATAGAAACACTGTATGGTAAAGAACTTAGGCCGACAAGGTTAGACATAGAAAAGGAACATGACGTAGAAGAAGATAGCATAGGTCCAGGCATACTCGACGATGAAATAGAAAGGGCATTAAAGGAGATGAAAGCAAATAAGGCTGTGGGGGTGGACAACATTCCTGTAGAAATGTTGAAATGGTTAGGAAAAGGTGGGAAGAAGGCCGTATATGGACTGATTCGTAGTATCTATGATGATGGAATCTGGCCGGAAGATTTTGTGAGATCGGTGTTAGTTCCTATTCCAAAAAAGGCAAAGGCTTCGTCATGTGAGGATTACAGAACAATAAGTTTGGTATCCTACGCAGCTAAAGTTATTCTCAGGATCATCAACAAAAGGATAGAGAGTAAGGCAAATGATTACTTAGGGGATGATCAGTTTGGGTTCAGGAAAGGAAGAGGTACGCGTGATGCCATTGCAGTAATGAGATCACTAGTCGAGAGGAATATAGAATACAATCAGGACGTTTTTGCCTGTTTTGTAGATTTCGAAAAAGCGTTTGATAGAGTGAATTGGGAAAAATTAATGCGTGTATTGCAGAAAATAGGAATGGATTGGAGGGACAGGAGACGGATCCGCAACCTGTACATGTCTCAGACTGCTCAGGTGCGAGTGGGGAACGGAGAGTCTGGATGGGCAGTGTTAGGAAGAGGTGTAAGGCAGGGTTGCCCATTGTCACCGGTACTGTTCAACGTATATGTAGAGGAAATGATTAAAGAGGCATGGGAAGAACTGGAGGTAGGAATGAAAGTCGGAGGGGAATTCGTAAAATCGGTTAGGTTTGCTGATGACCAAGCATTAGTTGCTCAGTCAGCCAAGGGGTTGCAAGCATTGTTGAGTGAATTGGAGGTTCAGTGCGATAAATATGGGATGAGAATCAATATTAGTAAAACAAGGGTTATGCGATTTTCCAGAAAGAAAAAGGCTAAGCTAAATATTAAAATAGGCGGGGAAAAAATAGAGCAGGTAGAACAGTTTACATATCTCGGAAGTGTTTTGGACCAACACGGTCAAAGTGGTAGGGACGTAAGGAGAAGAATTGCGCCAGGCAAGGAGGCTTTCTCAAGGAGGAGGGAGTTGATGACGGGGACGTTGAGTAGGGATGTTAAGACAAGACTCGTAAAAACTCTGATATGGAGCGTAGCTATGTACGGCGCGGAAACGTGGTCGCTGAAGCAGGAGGATAGACGTAGATTGGAGGCTTTTGAAATGTGGGTGTGGAGAAGAATGGAGAAGGTGAAATGGACCGAAAGGAAAACAAATGAGGAAGTACTGGAGATGGTGGTTGAGGAGAGGGGTTTGTTGAGAGAAATCCTATGGAGGCAGGAAAAATGGATGAAAGGCGTATTGAGCGGTAGTGGAATGTTGAAGAGGGTAATAGAGGGGAGAATGTTGGGCAAGCGAGGTAAGGGTAGGAACAGGATAGGGATGTTGGACGGGATGAAGGGAGGAAAGAAGTACACCGAGATGAAGAGGGACCTGATATAGATTAGTTTGCTAGGTGGGGAGTCACAAAATGTTTATCTGATAGTTGTGTCCATCCAAAACCTACCTTAACCGGTAGATTACCTAATAATATATATATATATATATATATATATATATATATATATATATATATATATATATATTTCAATATATTTATACATTGAAATATATATTTCAGGAAACAAGGCGGGACAGTGAGTTCTGTCCTTCCTTGCCTTGAGAAAGGTGGTTTAGACCACCGAAAATTCGATACCTAGTGAGTTTCTCTTTTTTTTGTGTTTCTGTGTTTTTGTCTTTGCTATTGCTAATTTCATTTGCATTATATATTACATGTATGTATACATCGTTAATATATGTGTGCATATATTTTATGTATGCGTATACGTATATACACTGTACATATATATGAGGACCTGAGGAAGATTCCTATGGTAACACGGTGACATCGAAGGTCCCGCATCAGCGCGGAAGTGCGACGCGATGACATCAATGATTTCGATTGAGAAATATTCAGTAAGCATAGAAACAAAGGTCTCCGCTCGTAGAATTTTTTCCTCGCGACCGTATGCGTGTGTGTGGTTGAGAGGAGCAGAGGAATGAATCTTATTGCCTCCCTCCGTCGCCTCTCTTCTTCGGGTCGTACGGCTCCCATTCGTGGTGCGGTGGTTGTTTGTAGTTCCTCGCACGTGGTATTTCTTACCCGCTATACGCCCGCTGCCTTTTTCTCTGACGCAATCCATTCCCCCGAACATCGTCTGCTGGTCTGGATTCCCCTTCCCATCCCTCTCTCTCTCGCCCTTGCCCACCCACCCACCCACGCACACTCCCGCACCCCCGGCATTACATCTGACACCGGTGACGTCAGTGGCAGCGGCCGAGGGAGTTTCCCCGCCTCAACCGTTTCTTTCTCCTCCCCCCACCCGACACGCCTCCCTCGCGCGATACGTCATGGAGTGCCTCCCCACTCCTACACACGCCCCGCTCTCCCTCGCTTTCCCCTCTATCGCTGTCCCCCCCACTCACCCTCCCTCCCCATCGGCCGAGAGACTCACTATAACGCGCAGCCTCCATCTTCGCCCCCCGCGCATTCCCTCGAAAACCTGCGGACCTCTCCGACGCGATCCACCACATAACGAGCGAGAGACTACCTGCCGGTATCAGTCCAGCAGCAGTAGCAGCGTGGCGCCCACCCCTTGGTCTGCGTCTTGCCCTCTCCTCTCCGCTTCGAAGGGAGAATCTCCGAGGTCGCCCGTGCCGCACCTCCCGGCCTTCCCTCGACTTCCTTCGCCTCGATCGGAGCGCCGCTGCTCTATTCCCCCGCGACTCCAACCCCACGGAGAAACTAGCGCAGTTGAGTGCAGCAGAACGGTGTGAGCAGACGACGACTCCTTCGCCGGTTCCTTCTGACTCGGGAACGCCGGATTGAAGGGATAGAGAGAGTGGATTGAGGAGGACATATCGGGACTGGATCAGTCTTGCCCCCTCTCGCACACCCGACTCAACCTCCGTGTTTCCGCCCCGCCGAGAGGGTCGCCCGGAAGAAGGAGATCACTTCTCCCCGGAAGGAGTCCGTTCGTCTCAGTCCTGGAGATTTCCAAGCCCGTGAGATGATAGCGATCGGAGCATTCCAGTTGACACTAACCGTCGCCTTCACTGTGGCCGTTCTCGACAGGTGAGGTTGCGCCTCGTGCTTGTTCTCTTCTGTCTTTTCTTCCTCGAATCTCCTCTCCCCGCCCCGGCTTCCTCTTGGAGACACTCTTGCCGCGTTGACTCTTTTCGGTAGTCTCCCGAAGTTCCCCTCCCCTTGGGTCAGTCCCGGTTAACCGTATACCTCCGTGTGCGTGGAGTGATTGGGGGAAAGCGATCGCGTTGGAAGTGTGGCCGGATCCGTTTATTTCCTGGAAGTGGCCGATTTTTAAGGAGGGCGCCTCCGGAGAATATTCTGTCGGGGAATATCAACCAGACAACTAGTTTAATCGTCTCCAATCCCAGCGGCATTCATCTTTGCTCTTCCCTTGTTCTCCCCAAAGAGCTTCAATACTTAAAAGGCGTTCGAACCCCTTTCAGATTGCCTTTGCATTCTTTTTTTCTGTGAATAAGCTTGTGCGAGAATAAGCCGTAGCAGATTGGAAAAAAAGACCATAAGCACAGTAATCCACCCGAAGGTCGGTTTGGTACGCGTCGGTAGAGTTCTAAACTAAAACTAAAGGGGACAGATCCTTATCCTGTCGTCTATGGCTTCCCAGAAAGTTCTGGTACCTGAAAAATCACGCAGCTCGGGTGAGGGTGCCCAGAGAGGCGTAACGAAGAATTGAACGCGGCCCCTGCAGTCATTAGTCCAACGCTCTACCTATGGACTACCACGTCCCCGCTATAACAATCATCCTGTCGTAATTGCAATTAAATGGAGCGTATTTTGTGCGAGAAGTAATTAACAAGTAATCCCGGCCCTTGTTTGTCGAAGCTCCGTGATCCATCCCCTTCTCGTCCTCCCCATTCCACTCTGTCCACACGCTTGACTTCCGGTAGCCGGAATGCTCTCGCTGGCCGTTGGGTTTTCTTCCTTCATCAATATTTTTTGGTCGCATACACGTGTGCACAGTTTAGATCCCCCATCCCCCAGAGAACAACCCCCCCATCCCCCAGAGAACAACCCCCCCCCACGAAAGGCCCCTCTCTTTCTGAAAGTGCGACCACTCCCACCTCCTCCTCCTCCGTTAGAGCAATGGTCCCAATTCGCATGTATTGGATGCTTCAATTCTCCTTCCCGTCATTCATCCGTCTTCCTGGTACTTTAGCGTGACCCTTGGGAGCGTTAGCGCGCACTGGTTTCTTCAATTGCGAAGCTTCGTATGTACTCAACCGCTTGGATGAAATGCGTCCTCGCGTGACCTGACAACCACTGTTCGCGACAAAGATGCTTCTGGATTCATTTCGGTGGGCGGGTCGTCCTGGTCTCTAAGGAAACCGATTTGCTTCTCTTTTTTATTACTTCCGCATTCCGAAAGCGACTTGTTATAATTAGAGACTTCACTCTTCAGCTGGCAAGCACCCACTAATTCTATAGCGCCTAATATAAGTGTCAATTAACTCTCCCTATGTACATATGCCTTTCAAAAGAGAAATAAAGAAAATTAGATATTTTTATGAATAACTGTGGGATTTTTAAAAATGTTATCTGTTTAATTTTCTCCTTTAATATTTGTGCTAATAATTCGAATTCCGTTCTTGTTTTCCCTTTGTCGGAATGTTTTGGGAATGGAAATTATCCCTTAACGTGGCAATGTTTTCATTCTTTTTTAAATTTTATAAAAACGTAATGGCAGGTCAAATGCATGAAAATATGAGCATGTTTTTTAGTTAGTAAAGCACTGTTCTTTTTTTTACTGGACAAATTTCTTATCTTAGGGTTACTTTTGTCTTTCTCCGGCCGTCTATCTTTCCAGTTATTTTTTTAACACAATTGTCCGACGCCTCTGGTTTCCCTGTGGGGCAGGAAAGTCGGTGACGTGAATAATACGATGTAAAAAAAGTTGCGTGCGAGGATTTTTAAGACCTTTCCGCATTGAGCGACGGAAAACGAATGCTAGCTGTTTCGCAACCATCCATATCGTATTGCCTCGCGCGTGGCGCTGCGATTTAGAAGGCTAACCTCGCGCCGTTGCCGTGCACAACGACAAGGGATCGAGCAGAGGGCATGAATCGTTTTGTTCCCGAATTCCTCGTAGTTTCCGGCTTTCCCGCAATGCCTATAATATCATAGCCACTTCCGTTTCCAGAGTGTATCGCGTTGACCTTCGGGGAAACTAGTGTGCCGCCTCCTGTCCTCGCATTTCTCAATAAATCTAAGGTTTTGGCGATCGTCGCAATAAGAGCAGTGCAGATGAGTCACCAGATTCCTTACTTCGGAATGAATAGTTTTCTCCTCACTAAGATTCCGTTCGAGTATTTCGCAGCTGAAATATTATTTTTTACGAATGATTTCAAAATAACTTTCGGGTCGCACTCTTCCAAAATCACTCGTGTCATCCTTTGTCATTTAAAAAGTTTCTTGTCCGAATTAATATGTCTGTGTGCTCACGAAAACTTCAATAAACATCAATGTTTCTGCTTAATCTTCTATATTATCTAACTTGAATACTTTAACTGTAGCAAAAATCGGTAGAGGTCGGTAGAGTGTATGCAAAGTTAAAGAATGAGTTAATCTAATGCGGGGTATGAGGGTATCTTGTGTCGTGTGTGCTTAGGAGTCTAGTATTAGGGTTAATCAAAAGCTTAACCCTAATCCGGTAGTCTGCTACTAATAAACAATATAAATCCTTCATGTTTTAATCCTGAATTTTCATCAAACTTAATGTTCTATTAAGCTCATAGATGTGTCATTATTTTTGTTTTAGTGGATATTTTGTTGATTCTCGCTTACAGCAACTTCTTCAATCACACCGAGCTAACTGACAATTTGAAAACCATAAGGAAGTCTTCAGCCCGAAGGTCACCTTGATTAGCGGTGATATATAGTACTTGTGGCTCGCCTCCCTCTATGGATAAACCCACTACGGTGCTTGCAGCCCACACATTGACGTTTTTATGGAGGGACGCTTAACCCTTACCCTCTTCACCGGAGGAGTTCTAGATACTTTTGGTACCCAAAACACCCGGAATTTTGTTCTAGTTGAGGGTGGCAAAATACATCACCCGGATTGAAACCCTTACTGGTTTGGCCAGTAAGCCTAACTAGGCAACCACGCATGCGCGTGATTTATTTTTTTTTTAATAATCTTCATTTCCCGATTTTCCGTAAAGGAAAAGTCGTTAAAGTTCATCTGTGTGGAATCCAAATCAACGCTTGTAAGGACCCTAATTCCTTTCCCTGGTTTCGCCAATTTTATTTCCAGTGCCATTTAGTACAAATGCAGGCCGACTTCAGTTATCTCTCCGTATTTCATTTTCTTCAGTCTTTCTTTTGTCCCTTTGAATGCAATGAATACTTAATTCCCAATCGATCGATGGAATAGCCCTCTATAATTAGTCTCAAGCTTCGTTGCAAGCTCGTTGAATTATAACTGTCATTGCTTAGCGCTCCAAAATTAATCGCTATTGGGGTCTATTTCTTTTCATCCACTAGGTGTTCTTCGTGTGTATTGACAGAGCGGATGACCCGAAGTGTCCCGCCGAAGGTTTAACGGTACCCGACGGAGTGTGATGCAATTGGAAATGAGAGTTTGACGTCAGCGCATCGTCAAAGAGTCCCTTTGACAGTATACTTTTATAAGAACCGATCGATTCTCAAGATACTCTGGTTTCTTAGTGCATTTTGCAATCGGTCGAAGGAGGTTCGAGGCTGGGAAATGCCTCAGATTCATTCGGCGCTTCTGATTTCCTTTTCCGTCCTCACCGAGTGTGGTGGTCGTCGTCGGGGAGATCAACGCTCGGGTCTAGGCGTCATTGCCTCATCATCTCTTTCGGAGGGGGTGGGAGTGCCCCCTCGGCACCCGGTGTGCTTTTGCTTCGTCAATGAACGAGCCCTTCGACGATGTGTTATATTCCACAGAGTATCCTGAACCGTAGTTTACGTTTGGCCATTTCACGTATGAATTATGCTACGCACATAGGGGTGGACAGGTGTGTATACATATAAACACACACATATGGATACACATATATGTAAATATATATATATATATACTTGTATACATACCTACATTCAAGTAGGAAAACTCACCAAATGGTGAACACCTATTCATTCACATGGATATAGATAATAAAAGGAAAAGGGATTGGAACACATATAAAGGACGCACACACGAAGGACAAACGCAAGTTTGTCCTTACCTATTCCTTTTCATTATACCTTTTTCTATGTGTGTATCCATATGTGTGTGTGTGTGTATATATATATATATATATATATATATATATATATATATATATATATATACATACATTCAAATACGAAGTCCCGCCATACGGCGCACAAATATTCATTCAAACATAGAAATAGGTATAAGGAAAGGGGATAGGAAAACACATAAAAGTCGAACACAGGACATGTGGGGAAGGCGGTTTTTGAACAGATCACGAAAGTTATATATATATATATATATATATATATATATATATATATATATACACACACACACATTCACATGGAAATAGATATAAAGAAAGGGGATAGGAACACACAAAGGACGAACACAGGAGAGGTGGTGAAGGCGGAATCGAGCAGATCACAAGCGCAAAAATATTTCCTTGACCGGTGCTTGAACACGGGCTCTTTCGACTTGCTGGGCCGATTCTCTAATGAATAAATATTTGTTCGCCCTATGGCGGGATTTCGTGTTTGAATGTGTGTGTGTGTATATATATATTTTTTTCACTCATACATATTATATAGCACCCAGATTTCTGTACACGAATATATATTTTTTCAGACATGAATACACGAATGGGTATGTAAGATATCCATATTTGTTATCCATGTTTGTGTATCTCCATATTTGTTATCCATGTTTGTGTATCTCCATATTGCATATCATTAAGATAAGTTATTTTGCGAACGCCGACGCGTAGGAAGAGCTAACATTGATTGACATGTAATAACTTTGGGGTGATAATGTTTGAAGCGAAATGAGAGTGAGGGGTGTAAAAGATGCAGGACTGGGAGTCGGGAAGCAGGTTCAATAGTGAGACACCTCTAAATGGCGGAGAAACTAAATGTATGGGTGGGTCCATTTTCTGGCCTGCGCATTGGGCTTTGCTTCTCCATTGAACATGATGATGTCATTTTTTGATTGCGGTGCGATTGAAAAATGAATTGAAGAACGAAATTTGCTCCTTCGTCTAAGCACATAACTTAGGCTTGCTGACTAAAGATTTTTAAATAATCTTTGCTTTGAGTTATGATATTTTGTTGTGATGCGAACATTTTTAATAAGAATACGAGTTCCAAACGAGGAAGACCTGATAAAACAGCGTTTATCTGATGGTAGGTCAGCCCTTAGATAATACTATATATGTATATGTATAGCTGAGCCATATCTTCTGGACTCTTTAGCCTTTGATCTTGCGCGCAGAATGCTCTGCTGATAATATTTTCTCCTGTTGGTATTATCGCTCGGTCAATGTTGGCCAACAATGATCGTTGCATATGCTCTGCGAATGCCGTGTTTTGCTCCTATCCATTCTAAATCTTCACATAACATAGTATTGCTGAATTTCAACGCCGACTTCATCATTTTAACTGCGTACTCAGTAAATTATATGATTTCTAACAATTGTTGTAGGTATCATTTAAAGTTCATAAAGCATTCCACATGGAGCGTATGTCGACTATTATCCCACTAACTTCGAATCGGAGTCATGGCTAAAAGTCCGAAATTTTTGTAATTTAAAATTCCAGGGTTATTAGGCTTTAAAAATGCACCCCGTGACGTGCTTCCTGCAATTCAAAATAATACCTACTGAAATTTGAGGACTAAAATAAATAAATAGATTGCGTGAAGTTAACATGATAAGATCATAATATCAGGCATCGAACTTTAATCTATCCAGATAGACAAGGGAATGCAATCATTGCTGAGGTCATATGAACAGAATGAGTCCAATAGGCGTGGAATTGGAATCAGTAAAAAAAAACACGGAGGCATTAAAGGTCACCTATTTAGGCATTGTTTTAGAATAAGGTTGTTTAAGTACTTAGTAAGGAAATCAAAAGAGTGCGTGAGATTGAGAAACTTTTGAAAAGATAAGGGCGTAGATGAAATGCACCTTAGGTAAACATGTAAAGAAAAGATCAGTGAAACCTTTGGTGTGGAGCGTGGTTTGTTACGCCTCGGAATCTTGGTCTTTGAGGCAGAAGGACACGAGTAGATTGGCGGTTTTTTTGAGATGGGGGTGCGGAGATTGATCGAACATTTAATTGAACGGAAATTAAATCGAATGAAGAGCGATGAATGCTAACCGGAATTGTAAGGAGATTTCCAAAGGTACCGGAAAAATGGATGCGTGGCAGATCTTGAGAGGCAATTGAATATTGACCCCCGTTACAGAGGTGAGAATGTTGGGTGAACAAGGAAGAGGGAGGCAGAGATGGTATGTGGAGATAAAGTGTCGTTTATTGTAATGCGGTTTGTCGTGTAGGCAGGACTTGGATGTGTAAACGCCCCGGGACTCGTCAAAGATCTTCTTAGACCGGCGGACTGATCTTAGTACTCGTAATTATAACCCATGCTCAAATAGTACAATGTTGTTTCAGCATGAACATTCTTGTATATCGAACGAATGTAGGTATTTGTCTGAGCTTCTCAGACTAATACCTCCTTCGGATTCTTTGCTACGTCCAAAAAGAGAATCACCGAAATGGGAATAATTCTTTTCTCGGGATTATTTACATTATTGCATTATGTGGAAAATCAAAAGGAATTGTTTGAATACGTGTCGGAACCCGTTGTATATCGAGCCCCCTCGATCTCGAAGCGCCTTCATTCCGAGCGAGTCGCTTGAATCGTTGAGGCGCCCTCGTTATCGCCCGTGGAAAAGTGCTACGCACCAGTCTTAAATCTCTCAATCATTTATCCTCCCGTCCCCCTTTTTAAGAATCAGGATCTATGGATGGGAAGCGGAGGGACATTCTTACGGAGGACGTGAGAACTTTCGGACATTCAGTTGATGACGTGCAATTAATGCTGCGTCTCAATTTACCCAAAAACATTGCCACAATGGACTCGAGTTGGAGGAAAATTGTGACTGAAAATTGTAATTCGAGCAGTTAATATTGGAGGTGCGTTAACTTAAAGACAGTTACCCTAATCTTATGCTCATTACGGCGCCGATCTTCGGACGCGAATGTGAAAAAATAGTTGTGTAGGACTTGGGTCTCAAAATTTTGATGATGACCTAACTGTCCGCGATTAGGTTGAATCATTTGATCGCAGAAGTCTCCCACTACGACTTATATAGCGAAGGAAATGAAATGATTTTCCGAGGATGATTGGGTTGAAACTTCAATATTTGCATTACGTGGGAATCGTAAGTCGAGAATTGATAGAGGGTTAATCAAAGAGGGATTTTGAAGGGGAGACGGTCGCCAATTCCTTTACACCGTAATTTCACGTCGTGTCAACTGAAGCGTTGGATTCCTCCTGCTCGTATTGTCCCTTATTCGGGTATGTTGACACCAATCAAGGAAATTTGATCGAATATTTGGAAACTTGAGTAAGAAAGGGTTGAAAAGTATGTGAGGGTCGTGTTAAATTGTTACCATGTGTGATGCGCTCAGACGATCATGTCGAAAGTCGTTCATACTGCCTTAGGCCGGTGTCGTCCGCACTAGAAATGGCAATATTATTCTTGTCAACGAGGAATGAAGAAACGAATGCCGTGGGAATCCTCGCTGATCGCGTTGTTTTCTCGGGAGGACATCTTTCAAATGCTTCAGTTTCACAGCTCTCCTCAACCAGGATGTTGTTCCAAAATTTCAACGGTTCTCGCCCGCGCCCGCTTTCCGTTTTGTCCCTCGGCCTTCATTTGCGAGCATCGGGAGTTCCCAAACCGTAGAGGACAACCCTGCCCTCTTCTCCCCCGCTCGAGGAAACTCCGTCGTTTCCCAATGCCCCATGTGGGTCGCCGAGAGGAGGGGAGGGAAGTGGTGCTCTCCGGGCGACTCTTCCTCTTTTGAAGTCCATCCCACTTCGTTCTCGTCCGCGGCGTAGTGCAACCAATCGCGATCGCAGATATCCGTCCAGTCGCCCCCGATCTGTGTGGTTATGACATGGAAGGCACCACTCATTAATGAAATTTAGCGTGAACATTTGCTTTAAATGATAATGCTTTGGTGGTAGGAAACAGCGCCACCCACGTCTTTCTCTCGTCGTTACTTCAACACGCTCCCCTGCTTCTGCCGTGGTTGTCTCAGTGTGCCGCCTTGAGTCGGCTCAAGTTTTACCTCGTCTCCGAAGAGGTTGGCTCGAGGACCTTATCTTCCTGTATTTTTTTCCGCCTGAAAACGTGATTTTGAGATTTCATCATCCATTTAATTCTGGACGGAACGAATTTTGATTCTCGATCCTTCCGGAATTTTGTTTCCAGGGCTTGAGAAACCGAAATGGTAATCAATTGCAAGAGAATCAGGAGCATGCACGTTACTCTTCTTTAAGAGATCTGTCCGTGCCTAATGTTATTAGTTTAGATTAATAATTGTACTGCCACATCACAGTTCATGTCAGGGTTGACTTGAAAGAGCACCGATCCTTAGAAATGCACGAGGGTCACCTAATCTCAGGGACTTAATGCCGGCCTCGGTGGCGGCGGGTTAACGTCCTAACGTAACGGCCTGCCAACTCAGAGGTCGCGGGTTCGATTCCCACCAGGGTGGGGTTTCCTCCAACTAGGGCTTGGATGTTAATAGACGTCTATAATGTAATATGTAATGGTTTTATGGAAGAAGGGATTATAAAGTCTCAATCTTCGCCCCAATGAAGTCATTCTATAAATAATGTGCATCCCCGGGATGGATTCGAACGCCCGACTTTTGGGCTTGCTATATTTTGATTGAGCTGATTCTCTTTGCCATTCTAGCCAGTGACTCTTAATCGAAACCCAGTAAACTTACTTTTTATCTCATAAAGTTGGAACAAAACTTACCGATTCTCATTTGATTTGATCCGATTTCTTAATGAGGCTCCTCTCTCGTCTCTCGGGATCCTCACACTCTGTTTCCAACGGCCTCGTCCGCCTCGTAAATTTTCTTCCCTTGTCTCCTGCCTCATTTCGCAAATTTTCGCAAATTCTTCCCATCATCCAATTGACCAAAACATTATGGTGCCACACCACCACCACCGCCGGCGGTGAATGGATATCGCCGACCCACACTCTTGTTTCATTCACCGTCAATCCCCGTGATTGCATCACCCGAAAACCGTGACCCGATTCGCTCTCGTAGGTGGACGAATTTGTCGGCTATCTCTGCCTCAAAAGCGGGTCGACACGCGTTTGGCGTCGAAAGAAAGGAATCCGTGCCCACGGGCACATTCCTTAATACGTAGTACTTCGAGAGACCAGTGGCGGGCGCAGCAGGAGTCACTGTGCGGGGGGGAGGGGCGTGCTACCGTTCGTTGGTTCCGGAATGATGGGCACCTGTCATCGAAATCGATGATAGCTCTCGGTAGATAGATAGTCTAGAAGGGGTCTCTCCTTCATATTTTTCGCATTTAAGAAGAAAACCGGCTCGATCATCGATCACGGAAATTCGTGCACACGTCGACTACGCAGCAATTAACACAGAACTGCCTCCACTTTGCCGCCAAGTTTTTCAGAAAGGGTGTAAAAAATAAGTGGTTGGGAGATTCTAAGGTGGGAAAAGGATTAGCAACTGCTCTCGCCGATGGTACTCGGAAGATCCGAAGGACTGTTTATTTATATATATTTAGATTTTTTATAAATGTGTGAAATTCTTGAAAATACTGAAATCCTCGAAAATCTTTGGCCAATGCGAGGCTATTGCTTTACTGAAAGAACTCGTGTTTAAATGACAATTTGAATGGATTGAATATTCAAATACACGAATTTGCTTCCTTCCTTCGTTGAATAACGTTCGCATTTCGCCATAGTGTGACATGCTTATATGGTTTTCTAATATTGTTAGCGCGGAAGGCAGTCGGAATGAAGAAAGAAGTCTGTCCTGTTCTGGAGACCTCATAAAACCACCTGTCTCCGTCTCATAGAAATCTCAAAATTTAATATGCTCGAGGGAACTTCCAGTAAGGCATTTCTTCTTAAGGAAAGGCCTTCGGTGACTCATTCGCGCGCACTCTTCTCGCGGGGATTTCTTTTCGAGTCGACTTGTAGTGTGCGCCAGCTTCAAGACCTTCGACTCGCAATGCCAACACACCTGCAGGCCTTAGCAACAGAACTGTGTTGGTTTACTCCTCCCTCCTAGACTCGCTCTCATGGCAACTCAAACCATGCTTCGAGATTATCCTTGCGGCGGCCAATATCTCTGGTAATAGAGACGGGAAGTCCACGCGATGCATTCCCCCCCTCCTCTTCATATCATCTCAAAGCATTCACATTTTATCTCCCCCGTTTATTTTAAATATAATAGGTGTTGTCATCGTCTTAAGACACTCACCCGGATGTGATTTGTTTTTCAACAGCATAAAGCCGAATTCTTCAACTCTTTCAAAATTTCTCTAGCTCCGAGGTTTGAATTTTGTGACACGTTTTCGATTATTTCAGAAAGAAAACAGTGTCGATGATTATAGTATTCCCGTCGACCGTATGTGACACTCCTCCCCAACTGGCGTTCATGCGACTGGAGGGGAGGCAGTAAGAATGGATAAATTAATTGGTATAAACCGAATATTAAAACCTTATTTAAATAACGAAAAATCCTGTATTGAAATTCATGATATATTCAAACGCCACGGTCGATCGGCATTCGAAGTCAGCTTTCATGCTGGCATGAGATGTCAGCGCAATTCAGACTACTCCCCGGAGATTTCACCAATGAAACAAGTATATTCTCATCTCTTCTCCCACATCGACCCATGTCGGAGTGAAAAGCCCGCTTCGAAACGAAAGGAAATTGGACCATATGCCCTGGAAAATTTGAAAAACCCCTGCCTATTCCAAAAAATATTATCGGTTTCGTTTTGGTCAAGTTCATGTTTTTCCCAAGTCCCGCGTGTTGTTTTCGAGACGAGTTGGAAATGTTGAATGCGTGGATTTGCGAAGGTTTATTTACCATGCCATGGGAACGTGAAATTATCGAAGGGATTCGTCCGCGTTTTCCTCTCCGGAAGTGACAACTCCTCTCAAGGCGATCGCCAATGCATCCTCCGTCTCACAACCTTTCTATTAGAGCCGCAGCTCTAGCTGCTCTAGCGGCGCTCTATGGCTGTTTGCCCTTCTCGAGAGACGCGGAAGGGCGCCGCGGTGTCCCTCACTCCGACCTTACCCACCTGCTCCCCCCTGCTCCCGCGATCTCTATTCCCCCTGCTCCCCTCCACACACACACACACACACAAGCACACAAGCACAGACCTAAGTCTATTGGACCCGAAAGTGATACGTAAACAACTAAGAGGGCGAAGGAGCATGGCAAAAAGCCTCTGCCTTAGGCGCCTATTAGACTCCAGTGCTTAGAAGTCCTATACATGATGCTCAAGAGAGGGACGCGTGTATGTTTTTAATGAGTTTTTGTTTCGGTAAGCCACGAGATCTGAGAAAGTGTTTCCTTCGTCGTAAGAGAAAGTGAACGACGTCCGTACCGCTGCTTCGTTTCGCAAACCTCCCCCTCGTTTTCATCTCGCCCACCCCTCACTGATCGATTTAGTGATTTCTTGTTGCTGATATTCATTGCGCAAAATGATAATGATTTAGAAGCAAATGAATTATTTCATAGTGAAAGCTTTTCATTTGATTGCTCAACATTCTCAAGAAATTGGATTCCTTGTCAGAAGGGAATTGATACGTGTATGTAGTTTGTCAATAGCCTTTTTAATTAATTTCGGTACTTATTGAAGATATTATTACTCCGTCCCGGGTCCTATCAAAACAACCTTCTGGTTAAATACACGGCAAAATACCATTTTATGCCAATTTTGTTTCGGTTTTCAGGAGCGTATTGAATTCTACTCCACCAGGATATCGTAGGTACTCGTACGTGAAGCACATGTCGTGGAGTAGCGAATCAATCTATTTTTTCGATTTTATTCCTGTATTAATTCGGTTATCATCATGAAACTGCGACGAACCACTTGGCGAATGTACTTCAAACTGCGCATATCGCATGATGGCTAAGAGGCTTGCTGTTTTCTAAACCACGGCGGTGACATTAGATCATACTTGCCATCGGTTGATTGCAACTAATTACTACCAGTATTCAGAAAAAAAGTTACTATGCCATACATATCCTTTTGTGTTCATTGTAAGGTTAAGAACTGTGGCAACTGCATCTGTTAGGGCTGAAGCAGTGACTACCATCATGGAACTACTTCACTAGGATGATAATATTCAGGCGTTCAGTAACTCAATAGAGGGTTTACGCAAACCTAATTTCTTATTATTGTTCATAATTATAGCCTTTCTGTCAATATATTTACTCAAAATCTGTTTGTTCCATGCCCATGGTTTCATGGGAAACTCGTGGAACCCAAGCCTTGCTCGTGTGTTCTTAGGAAATCTTTAGGCCCAGTAGAAATGCTCGGATGCGCAGTAACCAACTCGGAGCAAATGTATAATAAACATAACGTGTAATGATCACCCTCCAGCTCCAAGCCGAGCCGAACCAGTCAGTCCTGGCCTCAAGGCGCCCTCCGGTTTCCGGTCGGAAGTAGTCAGTCACGTCAACTGCGCCGATCTTCGCTTCCGCCCCTCGCTCAACCCAATCGGGCAAGGTGATGACTCCCCTCCGTGGTGGGGGGAGCGGGTAGGGTCGCGGTCTCCTCCTCCTCAGTTGATCGTTAATAATTATAGCAATAATCCTCATGGTGGCGGAGGAAGATGTCAAAATGACAGCCGGTCGCAGTCACACATCAGCTAAGTTGCACAGCACGGCGATGCGTCCTCCCCTCTGGGGGATTGGGAGGGGGGCCACCGCGTTCCACGTTAGACAGTCATTCGTGAAATGAAATGCCCTCCGAGGTCAGATCTGATCGCCGTTCACCTCCCCACGGAATAAATAAATGTGTTGGTTTTGTATATATACATGTATATGTGTGTATATATATATTTATTTAAATATATAAACTCACAAACACACGGATATAAAATATTCAACGCACAGAAAAATAAAGGAAGGACACTCACAGTAGGTATTGACGTTTCGACGGCCCCGCCGTCGTCATCAGAATCAAATCATGATCAAATGACCAAATCTGATGACGACGGCGGGGCCGTCGAAACGTCAATACATACTGTGAGTGTCCTTCCTTTATATTTCTGTGCGTTGAATATTTTAAATCCGTGTGTTTGTGAGTTCGTGCGTCAATTTTCACGATATATATATATGTGTGTGTGTGTGTGTATATATATATATTCATTCAAACATAGAAATAGGTATAAGGAAAGGGGATAGGAAAACACATAAAAGGCGAGCACATCCGCCCGGCAAGTGGAAGATCCGGTGTTCAAATCCCGGTCAAGGAAACATTTTTACTTTCGTGATCTGCTCAAAAACCGCTTTCCCCACATGTCCTGTGTTCGCCTTTTATGTGTTTTCCTATCCCCGTTCCTTATACCTATTTCTGTTTGAATGAATATTTGTGCGCCGTATGGCGGGACTTCGTATTTGAATTTATATATATATATATATATATATATATATATATATATATATATATATATATATATATATATATAACATTTGGACGACACATCGAACACGAAATAAAATAGTTGAAAAATAAAAGGACACTCACATTTTAGATCGTGTGTGTGTGTGTATAAACCATAAACACAGTAATCAACCCGAAGGTCGGTTTAGTAGGTGATGGTAGAGCTCACCCGTGTACCAAGCCCAACGGCGTGTGAATATTCACACATCAGGGTAGGGGGGCCAGTTCCTTTCCCTGTGCCGGTTATGGTTTCCCAGGAAGATCTGGTACCCGAAAAATCAACTAGCTTGGGTGGAGCTGCAGGTGCCCAAAGTGCCTTGCCCGGGAATTGAACCCGGGACCCTCCGGTCAGCAGTCCAACGCTCTACCCGCTAGACCACCGCGACCCGCTGTGTGTGTGTGTGTATATATATATATATATATATATAAATTTATAGAAATAAGTATATATATATTATAAGTATATTTCTGTATGTATATATTACGGATAAATATATACATATATATTTTCACGCACAAACACATATGCATATACACATGCACGTGCACACGTCCATGGAAATGCCGCCTCTCTTTGAATCCTCCCTCCCTCTGAATTGCGGGCGAAACATGAGCTGCGGAAGGATGGGGCCCATCGACGACTTCAGACCACACACGCGCGCTCACACGCACCTTTTCTTCTTTTACTGGGTCAAGGGCGCCCCGCGATCTCTTCCACCAGCTCCCTACCTCACCCTAGCTTCCAGAACCTCCTCCCATTCCCTCCCCCGAACACACCCCATCCGCGCTCCGAATGAAATTTGAGAACGAGTGTTCGCCCGATAACCCTTCCATTGTTCACGCCCCTCCCCCCTCGGGGTCTCCAATCTGAGGCGCCTAAACTGTGCGCCGCCTCACCTTGGATTTCGTGAATGGTGATCACGGTTTCGGATGCAAGAAATAGTGTATCCACTTGGCGCTGGGAATTTATCCTTGGTCGAAAACTTAAACGGTCCTCCTTAAATAATTATCTGTTATTACGTATTCCATGCCGGAGCCCGTGAAAGCCTTCTTTGGATGTGTGCTGGAGTGTGTTTCTGGATGCGCCTTTTCATTCGCCGGCGCCTTGCAACGGCAGGCGTGGTCGAGGGTCAAAACTCGTCGGGGAAGGACATTCATCCTTCATGAAGTCCTTCGCGGGTGTGTCTAGGTGTCGCACGTTGTAACCACGACTCTACCAAATAGTTTGATCTAGTTAGAGCTCCGTAAAGATTTTCCAGGAGCTGAACGACTCTTCGGTGAGACTTTCATCGTCTTTTCACTGTTATCATCGTGATGCGGAGAAGATTGAATACACCTCCTTGCACCATTAGCGCATGCATATATTCCTATGCATAGATTGGCGGGCGGGATTTTACTAGGATCTCTGTTGATGTATTTCCTGCTATTTCTTTTAAACTCCGTGGGACTAGAGATAAATTAATTTTTCTGTTGGCCACATTGAAAACCCTAAGAGTTCCCCGATCCCACGGCATATCTTCCAACAGAGACAATGTCGAGTTCCGCAATTCCGAAATTGTTCTGGAAAAAGTATTCTTGGAGGGCAGTATTTTTGCATCAAGTAAATTTTGTGTTTTTAGTGCATTAATAGGGCATTCCTTCGACCTATGGCATTTGTAATCTTGCCTTAAGGTTTTGTCGTCGCAGCGTTTGCGTATTGAATTCTTTGATTCCGTCGTGAGGTCTCGCGATTCCCAGGTGCCCTCACTCACCTCAATTGTTTATTCCCTGAAAATTGTAATAATAAATCGAAAGATAAAAGGGATTCCCACTAGTTTTTGAACTGATATTGTTGAACCGATCTTGCCATATGACTGGACAAGATGAAGTTGAATCAATTCTCAAGGACGACGGTTCGAATCTGGTCCTTATCCAAATCAGCATCATTACCTTCTCCCATTGCACACATCTTGGTTAATATCACTGTGGTTAGGCTTCTTAATATAGATAGATCTCAAATAAAAACCCGAAAACAATTACCCACCTTCGACTTCCAGAGCATCGTCTCACAAATTCATTTTCTTTCAGACTCCTCGTACGACCTTAAGCGTACCTCTCTGTAACTGTACTTATGATTCCAGAAGCCTCATCACTTTCATATTTATTGCTTCTTATCATATCTCGCATTCATTCCTCTGTCGACCTCTCTACGTAGCTTAGTTTTGCCATTCGTCAACATGACTTCCTCGGCAGTGTCTCCGTCGCAAGCTAATCATCTTTCCCCAAACTAATGTTCGGGAGCACTACAATGTCTTCGGTAGCTTTTCCTTTTTATTTCCCTGTCATCATGTCCTTCCTCATTTCAAATGATTGAGAACTTAGTGGTTAATATAAATGAAATATTTGTTTATTGATGCAATTCTTTTAAAAGTATTCAAAGTTTAGCAAAGCTCCTTCCCATTCTCTCTTTTCCCATTCTCACATTTGAACCATATCTACGTTCTAGCTCGCTTTTGTCCCTCAACCAACTAGTGGGTAGTCGCTAACAGAATGCAGCCCCGTTTGCTCGCAGAATATTTACTTGTTTGCTCTTTCCTGTTTCCCTATCTAATGGCAAATTCCTCGCTCGATGAAATCCATGCAAAGCGAGTTGTTTCGCCTTCGTAGCTCATTAATATTATTTCTAATTTGACTGAGGAGAGAGACTGAGACTCCGATCTCAAGCCTCCCATAGTCATTGCCAGATTTGTGGCAGTTTTGTTGTTAATAAATAGAAAATTTGAGTTAATTTTTAAATCTCAATGTTGCTGAATATTAATTATGTAAACTGATATTTAAGGCTTTTCATTAGGTTTTGAGCGTCATGTCTGAATTCAGCGACTTCGAATTTTTGCCTCATTGAAATAATTCCTTCTTTATTTTTCTCCCAGAAAGTTTGCACGTGATATTAATTCATTTTTGTCCCTAGAAACTGTGTCATGATGAATTGTTACCTCTAGGGAGTCAAAACTGTATTCGAAGTAGCGTTCGATTCTTTTTTTTTAATTAAAAAATGTTTAGTAATAATGAAAAATAATTGCTGTGGTAAAATCCGATAGACTAAACAAAATATATTAAAGTTGGAACCGATTGTTTAATGATTTTTCCCTGAGGTGACGTAGGCGTTCCATTTCGGTTTCACGCCGTCCTGGCAACGAAAACAACCGAACTCTACCGTAGCATCATTGGTGCCACGGAAAACAAGGCAGTCCGCACGTGAGGTGGCCTTGGTGCGCAATGATCTGTTGCACCTCCTAAAAAAAATTTACCGGATACAACCTACACCATCGCATCGCGACTTTTTGAATGCAATATGGCAAAGACCGCAACTAATGGATCTCAGCCAAGAATTCCATGAATAGTGACTAAAATAAAGTGATAATACGTTCATCAAATTGTAATTGCGTCTAACTGCCATGTATTTTTTGGCGAATATCGATTTCATTTTAACCAACCTTTGGGCCGCTTACTGTATTTGGTGACTTCATGACGTCATTATATGGCATTTTTAATCACAAATAGAAGTTGTTAGCATGGAAAAAAGGTAATATTCCTGTATTTTTTAATTCATATGCATACAACCTTTCAACCGTAGCATACGGTAACACATTTGCAAAAATATGGTCAACTAAGCGAAAGGTTAACGCCTCAGTAATCGCAATCGTGTTGCCACACTTTATCTCCCTTGTCATAATTTTCATTGGGTTACGACTCCATCGATTGTCTAACGCTAGAATGGTTATTTCAATCAATCAATCGAAGCATTATCGATCGATTTCATACTCAAGAGGGATGTAGCAATAACCGTCGATAGTAAATCAATTCCTTAAATAAACAAATTCCCGAGGCTTGTTGGGTGACACTTTTCTTTTCCATCTCCAAAAAATATTTTTGTGAATATAACGCCTACCGGAGTGCTGCATTATTATTTATAGCCTTACTTGGACTCATGTGTACCAAGAGCTGTAAATGTTATCAAATATTTGGTTTTGGAGCATAGTAACAATGGAGGAAATGGGAGATTTCAAACCGCCAGGAAAGATTTGCATAATATACGTATCACCGAGGTAATTTCATTGGATGTCGTATCTAGGATGTATATTATTCACGTAATTTAATGATGCCGCGAAATAATCTTTGCACGGTGCATCTAGCGAGAGGAGTCGTCGGAATAAAAACGAGGAACAGCGAACTGTGTCGCTTTAGATTAGCGCCTCATTTAGCGACGATTGGCGAGGACGGAGGTCGGTGTGGGCAGCGTTTGTTATCGGTTGCGAAATCGAAGGGAAACAGAAATTCCGCCGGGAGCGGCATGACATTGACCACTCCAATTTTTTCCCCCGTCAACTTCATGGCCCCAGTTCCCTCTCCGAAACTCTTTCCCAGGTTCGACGGAAAGCGTCCTTTCCTACTCCTTCCAACCGTCGAGGTTGAATCGTTTTTCCATCTGTGATTTCCCTCCTCGATTTGGATACTTTTTGCCCCATCCCGCAGTTCTCTTGCTCTCTGGTGTGCATGGCCATATTCTGATTCATCGAACCCCGCTAAACGTAATCAACGCGATCAATTCATTCCTTATTTGTTTCCCTTATTTATGTCCCTTATTTACGTTTGCTGTCTTGCTAGTTCGCCCCGCCTCTGTTCTCAGTGGAAACCGTTTAAAAGATTAAATACTCTTAAATCCTGTATAGATATTAGGATTTAATCGACCGTACATTCTTGACAGTGTCATAATCTGTCGTAAAGGTTAATTCATATTACCTATATTAGATATTATTAGTGAAAAGTAGTATAAAAATTCAAAATAGTTTCAAGCCAATTGTAAACATTTTTGCTAATTACATCGACATACCCTCCCGAGTTAACCACATCCAAGAGGCAAGTATAACATTATTTACGAGCTTAATTTGTCTCTCATAATTTTTTCTGTCAGTTTAAATATACGGAGATCAAACTTTATAAATTAAATTCAAACAGTGTTATGGTAGCTTTGATTTTTTGCTAAATCATAACTTTAAAAAATCTGGGTCTGGTCGTTTCCTATGATTCTTGAGTAATGTTTTTGCTCTCTTTGGAGCATTTGTAATGAGTTCATCGTTTGATTTACCCCTTCTGAAAAATTTCCAGATGGTGGTATTTGTGGAGTAGATTCTTTGGTTGATTTTATTTTCAAGCTTAAAGTTTAAGAGCGTTTTCACCCTAAGGCGACTTGCTTATCTTTTGCAACGTCGGTGAGCTTAGTAACGATGAATGCGGATACGCTTGGGAAACGTTTAGTAATGACCTCTCCGTCGGTCGCGCCGCTGGAGTCAATCCTTTTGTCAGAGACAGGAATCCGCATCGAGCATTACAAAAACAATGCACGTCTCCCCGTTTCGCAATAGACGCGTGGAATTGATACTCTTGAGTTGGGACGGAGCGCATTGCCCAACGCTGCGAGCCCTCTCAACCTTGGCCTCCAATTCCTCCGCGCATTCCCCACCCACCGCCCGCGGTATATCACTTTGGTGCAATGAAACGTTCGCTCTGACGCACGAGAGGACGTCGGAGCGAATTTCTGGCGGGCGAGGATCAATTCCAATTACGGCTGAATACTTTCTGTTTCTCATTTCAGTACTTCGTCATGTTAGAGCTTAGCAGGACCAAAGGTGGTGCGTTGTGACATTACGCCCGAATTGCTTCTCTTGTTTTAAATGTCAAATGTCGTTAAATATTAAATCCATTCCACTCACACCCGTGACGTATTAATTAGTACCACGGGTGTGAAACCTTATTGATTATTCGTTCATTCAACTGGAATTTCAAAGAATGCTTTCCAGTTATTTTCTGTCTCATATTAATTTTGCAAATCTCTGGATCGGAATGTTCGCGAATCGGACTTGTAAAATGTACCCTTCTCGGTGAAATCTATTGCTTGCCGCGTGTCGTTTCGATTGTCCTCTGCTAGTTCGCTGTTTTCCCAAAGTGTGTAACCGGAACGATGTTTTATTTTTAGAGATAATCCGTTCCTTCTGGAGGACGCCTAATGAAAATAGACTAGGTGCTAAGGAGAAAAAGAATTCAGATTGGAAGAGAGACTTCTGCTAGGTGGAAGTATGAATTGATTTTTCGGAAAATAGACTCTCCATCGCTAATTAATCATCCTATTGAAAATATAAAGGCGGTAGTAAATGACAGTTATTTAAAGAAACTTCGGGAGATGCCGCGACAGTAACTTTTATCGGAGTCATCCGCCAACTATGTATTGCTATTTGAAAATTATTGTATTGTGATGAAAATTACCTCAGGTCTTAAAAGAGACAATGCCTTGTAAAACTGAGCGTACTTATATTTCAGTTTAGACCACGGTTAACCTCATGTTTTATTTTAGGATGAAGACTCAATGCAATGGGAAATGGCACAGGTAATTGTCGCAGTTTTGCTGCATTTTTTAAATGTAAGTGGAAGCTCCTCTCATTTGACGTCAACAGGCCACTAACGCCTGTCGCAGCGTCTGATCATTTTCACTCCCGCCGTCGCGTGAATAACCATTGGGCGGATTATTTCGCTTGGTATTGGACGCGCCTCATTTGTTTCGGCAGTTCCTCCCTCGGAATCGCGATTACGGCTTAAATTTCTCGAAGCCTTTTTAGTCCTTAATCTTATTTGTTGTTAGGTCATCACGTGTGTGTGTTTGCACTTTCGCAAATCTCCCGCCACCTGGTGGTGTCGCGCTACGCCAATAACTCTTTGCATTTGAAGTCTACCCCAGTCCTCGCCCTTCTCCCTGGAGAACTCGTTCATCGCATGTGAAACGTGTGAAACATATGTAAATGTATTTTTTCGGTCGGGGAATTTGGGTAATTAGGTTCGCCTGTGGACGTATATTGAAGTTTATGTATTCTTAGCTTGCAGTGGTGTAAGGTGTGGTGAACGAATAATCTTCTTTGATAACACAGGCCTACAAAAAAAATTTTTTTTGGTGTCGGGAATCTTTGTGATGATTTTAACTATATCTGTAGAGCTGAATCCAAATATGAAATCCGTTTTTATTTAACAGCTCTACTTTTTTAGATATGGCACATCTTACGATTAGTTGTTTTAATATTTGATATATTCCGGAAAATAATTTTCAAAGTTAAATAAATCTATAAGTATACAAATTTATAACCACTCTACGGTGTTCCTTTTATTTTCAATAAACTGTCAATAAGTTTTATGTATATTTCTATATTGTAGGCCAATGAGATTAAAAAACAAAAATCGTTTGTATCGACTTCGGTAAAAGATGGCGAAATTAGTTCATAAGGTATCCGTTAGATGGCATCCACGTTTTCTGTTCTCTTGACAGCCACTTTTGTTTCATTAGTTGCCCTTGGCTATTCGGAGCAGGTGGACGGACTTTACTTCAAAGTGTAACTTTTTGTAAAACATCATCTAAAAATGAGCTCAAGTCGAAGATGTTGTGTTAATGATCCTGATGTATTTGTTACGTTTGTGGGGAATATATGGTAAAAGAAAATAGGAAAAATATTACAGACTTTGTGAAACGTGCTTACCTGGGATATTTTGGTGTTAAGCTTGGTGACCAAGATAAAACATGGGCACCGCATTTTGTGTGTAAAACATGTACTGAACATCTGCGGCAATGGACAACAGGACAAAGGAAAAGTCTAAAATAAAGCCTTGTATCTTGTGCCTCTGGGATAGTAGGGACAGACAAAACCACTGGATTAAGGAGTGGCCTAAGAGAGAAAACTTGGTTGTTGGGAAAGAAAACATCATTGCTGAATCTTTAGTTGAAAGAGAGAAAATCATCTTACCGCCTCTACATATTAAACTAGGCCTAATGAAGCAATTTGTAAAGGCTCTTGACAAGGATGGACCATACTTCGGCTACTTAAGACGAAAGATGCCCCATATAAGTATTGAAAAACTTAAAGCTGGTATTTTTGAGGGGCCACAAATCAGACAACTTACAAAGGATCCTGCTTTTGTCAAGTCAATGAATGAGATTGAAAAAATTAGTTGGATGTCATTTGTTGAGGTCATAAAATATTTTCTAGGAAATCACAAAAGTGAAAATTATATTGAGCTGGTAAACATTATGCTCAGTCACTTCAAATCACATGGATGTAATATGAGCACAAAAGTTCACTACCTACGCAGCCACTTAGACAATTTTCTTGGAAATTTAGGAGACACAAGTGAAGAACAAGGTGAAAGATTTCACCAGGATATAAAAACAATGGAAGCTCGCTACCAAGGAAGATAGGATAACCATATGATGGCAGATTACTGCTGGTGCTTAAAACGAGACTGTTTGAACAAAGTGCACTCAAGAAAATCGCGAAAAAGAAGCTTCCGATGTGTTGAGTGATGTTTTATTATAATAATCCAGGCAATTTGCTCTTAGTAGCAAGTTATCTTGGTTTAAGAGATAATTGTTTATCATAGTAAACGTTGCAAGTTGTCACAGTTTATCAGTTATTTGTTATTAATCTTATTCCCTTCGGTGCGCAGTTGAGTTTTTCTGCCCAGGTTTTACATTTTGGGTTTCTCATTTCAGTAGCAGTTAACTTCGCATGTAGTTCGTTAAAACTTTTTCCTGCAGTGGTGCGCTCTAATTTTCGTACAAGCAGTGGTATTCTCCGAAATGCAGAGGTTATAAATCTCCAGTATAACGCATAAAAGCTCCATTGTATACCGCCGACTATTTTCAAAATTAGGATAGGATTTCGCAGCGCCTCTTATCCGGCACGTTCTCGCTGCAGTTTCGCCTTCTTCCCTGTTCATTTGTCGCCCTGATTGCCACCCATCTTGGCCCCAAGCTGCCAAGATTGGTGATGGGCATTTCTTTCTCTTTGGTCAAGTGGAATTTCAGAATTTCTCAGAGTGCCAGAATGTCTTCAGCTTCCCTCAACCTCGTTCCTTTTAAAATGATCCCGCTGAAAACCTAGGAGCCGTGAATGGAAACGTTGGAATTGGAAATATTTTGCCTCTTCAGATTCGACATTCCACGTGGAACGGGGCGGATGACGACGGGGATTCCACTGATTCAGTTACGTATGTCGAGCAGCGCGTTTGCCTTAGAGTAAATGTTCTCTCCCCCCTACCAAGATATTGACCCTCATAAAGGTCAGTTTCCCCTATCTCAAACAAAATATCATTTCATATTCATTCATCCAAATGCGTTTAATTATCCACTGATTTCGCGACGTGTCATGTAGTCCATTGCTCACGTTTGAAAACGAAATATGCGAGTTTTATTTATCACCCTTATCTCTCCACGCTATGGAATTGTTTTTTTTTAGCGGAACGCCCTCCTCATGTGCAAACCCAACCTGGACAATCACTCGAGGAATGAATGGCCTTCGCATTTTTCACTGCGGTAGTTGTGAAAACTACGTTTTTGATCCTCTGAGAAATTTTCCTGCTCAAAACAATTCACTATCGAAAATTGCGTCTAAGCTACATGCGTGCCCATCTAGGCATTGGGGTGCTTAGAGGGGAGGGGAGGTGGCATTGGTGTCAATCCCGTTGGCGTTAGCGAGGGGACATGCACCGTGTATCCCTCCCAAATTTCGTCTCTTTCTATCTTGCAATGGAAATCGGACTCCGGCTCATCTTCCCCCGCGGTCAGCCTTTTGGAGCTGGTATTTCCAGGTGGTCGGCGGGCGTGGTGTTGAAATCACTTCCGTTCTGGAGTGGCGGTGGGTATTTCCTTCCGGGAACTATTTCCTATTTTTCCTAGTAAAAATTAACTAGACCCGCGAGGGTTGTCGACAGACCGCTTTGGTTCCTCGCCCCTTTTCCCTTCAGAGTCCGCCCCTCCCGACCTTCACCCTCCCCATTGGTTGCTCACACACCCTCCCTCCTACCTCCAAGGGCAACAGCACGGCCCGCTGCCGAAGGTCCCCCACCTTCCCTTTCCGCGAGGTCCTCGCAATTAAGCAGCTGTGGGCGGGATGGCCAAACAAGTGGATGGATACCACATCGCTCTCCGCGGTTTTCCCAAGAACAGTTACTGCAGGCCTTCGAGGTTTCGTCGGCGCGGAGTGAATCGGCTTCGCTTAAGCGAGCAGTTTTTCCACGACTGGAAGTTGATACGTACTTTCAGCAGATGCCTTAGTCAGGGTGTCCGCCTAGAAAACCTGTAAAATTCGGGGAATTCGGCGGATGTTCTGAAATGATCGGCATTTGACACATTTGACTTGGGCAAGTTCCTCGCCTGCCTCTTTGTGATGCGTTCGAGAGATCTGTCCCCCACTTTCCATCTCTTTCCTTACTCGACTTTCCATTGGTAAACCCTGCATCGAGATGGTACAAATTGAGGCAGTTTTTAATGCTTCGCGTGAAAATGAAGACCAAAGCGATTCAATCTCTGGATATTTTTATTTTGTGTTCATCATTGGTCCGCGATATCAGAACATAATGTGATTTTTGTTGCTAGTTATTGGAGGAAACCTTTCATTTTTTTCCTCGGCGGACTGATTGTTAATAAATTTCCTCGTGCGTGTGAGAAATTTTCAGGCTTGCTGTTGATCGATAAGAATGGTAAATTTGTAATGAGACTAAAATTATAGTGCCATAGTCAATGCTGGTGTTTTTGTTGTTTTCTTGCATTTCATTGAAATGATTCGTCACTATTCCTTCAGAGGTCTAATGTCAGTCGAGATGAATTCCGTGTAGTGATAGTAAGACCTCTCGCACTCAATACACTGTCAACGCAGAGAAACGTGCGATTACCGATGAATGTCTTGTGTGGAGGGTGTAGGTACCTATCAATGGTGTTCACTTACTCACGTATGCTTCCGGCATGCGGTAGAATATTATACGCACAATGCACCTATCGCAATTACACCGCCAACCGTACTTTGTCACTTACTCCACCTGCAGTGAATAATTATTATCACATGATCAATATTTGTGGGGATCGGGATGGCGCGGTGGATAACGTACTCGCTTCCCACCCTGAGGGCCCGGGTCCGAAACCCGGTTCGGGTTATGTGACGACAGATCTTTTTCAGTGGTGTCCCGATCTCTACTTGAGGTGCTTCGTGGAGGGCTCTTTGAGTGAGTACGCCGTCCGTTGGATGAGGTGTTAAGCTGCGGACCTCTTGGCGCCTTTCATTAAGAGCAGGCTAATACCGACGCCGAGCTTCTCTCCACCCTTCCTCCTATCCTATCCATCCCCGATGGCGCAAATGACCTCAGCTGTCGATCACCTCCCATAAAAACACTAAAACCAATATTTACCCGAGCACATACTTGTTTGTGGATGTGAAACACCTTGGAGAACTGGAAATATCGCTACGCCATCCACAAACCATGCTTTAAATCACATCATCACATCTTCCCATCGTAATTCACTTGTCTAAGTCGAAAATGTCAGAAACTCAGTGGTTGTTGACAGTGGAATATCAACGTGTGACCGGATGAAAACCTGACAGTTATATAATACATATAAAACCTGATTGTAAAGATATCTCTGTGCATTTGATTATCTAAATTAATATATCGACGCCTTCCTCATTCCTGAGCACAAATCATTCGAGTGAGGCCCTAGCTTCGACTCCCACGCGACCATCGTCAAAAAATGCGGAGAAATTAACTCACCCCTAAACCGCGAGATTCCAGAATTTACGTCATGTATTAGTTTGCCCTTAACTCCTGCCTAAATGGATAAAACCATTGGCTCGACTGTGTTCCCTTCTCCTACTGCAAAAGATTTTATCGCTCGGCCTATCGCCGTACCCCGACTAGATTATTTTTATCGCCCGCAAATTGGCGATCCATCAATCCTGGTGGCTCTCGTTTATGATATCGCCTAGTGAGTCATTAGTGGCGCTCACGAGGCGGAGGGGGGAATTTGACAACGCGGCTAATTCACGGGTAAATCCTGAGTGGGCACCCTTATCGCCCATGTTACAACCACAAAATATGGTTAAAACAGTATGATAAACACACTATCAACTCTTGGAAATTGATTGAGTGGTAGATAGTCATTTGAGTCTAATGGCGTATTCCGGAAGCAACCAGTATTTCCAATTACGAGACCAACCAGTACAAGACCCGCTCGTCAGCGGTGAGGACCGATTAGAAAACTGCTTTGTCCTCTCCGCTCTACATATTTTCCAGTCCCCTCTTTATTCCATTGTGGCTTCTTGTAATTACGTCTTCTGCTGTTGAATATTGTGATAGAAGGGAGAACTTCAGGCAGACGAGGTAGGGGGAGGAAAGAATGGAGGAAGAATGCATGAGTAATTGCAGAATGGTTTAATGTGGTGTCAGGTTGCCCCTTGTTAGTCGAGGCTTAAGAAATTATGTACAAGTGTTTAGTCTGTGTCCATCCAAAGCCTACCTTATAAGGCAGACTTCCAAATAATTATGATTGCGTGTCATTCGTCTCCGTTCCCAGGTACTAACTGTTCTTCACTTATTTTCATTAACGAACTGTTTCCGTTCTTATTAGCTCGCTCTTTCTCTCTCTGCTGTCGGCAGCATTTTCTTTGCTAAGAATTCCTTGGCAATATGATCTCAATATCTCTCTTGCTTCACCCAACACTGGCGGTCTTGCGTCCAAGGTAACCAATTTTTCCATCAGCCTTGCCTCTTTCCACTATCCTTTAATTTTTTTGCTGTTGGATTTTTCAAGTTGAATTTGTTCACCTACTTTTCCGTGTCCACCGTCGGACACTTCTTCTTTGTCAATCAATATTCATGTGTCATCAACTTCCACAATATACCGGTTGCCGCATATTCACACATTACATATTCAACCCGAATGTTAGTTCAGTAAGATTTGAGAGTTCAGCTTAAAGTCGTCCGAAATCTAAGACTGCAGGGTATTGACGGAGGGGCTATACGTACATTTTTCTCTGCCACCATTTGGATTCTAACGAAGTTCTAATAGCCGCTTAGATTTTGAATGGTTTTGTCCTGCGGCGTCGTCCTGGTTTGTAACCGAAGACCCTTCTTTCAAAAGCCAAGCGCTCGACCCAATAAGCCACCACACCTTCCACTGGCTTGTTGATTTGCGATAATTTTGGATCATCATCGGGAAATTGTCACCGTGTCCAAAGGCTGAATTCAGAGTTGGGAGTAGCAGACTTATTCTGTATTTAGCCTCACAGTAATAGTATGACGCCAGAGTAAAAGACCAATATTCCAATCCTACCTTTTGTTTTCCGTACGAATATGGGTTGCGATCCGGGCGGCATTCGGGTTGCGTCCTCTCTGGGCAACGTTTTCGTCAGCATTCCGATCTGAATCGTGCGGCCCGAAGTGAATTAGCAAAGGCTTTAATATCCGCCGTGCATAGAACTCGTGGGCTGGCCTCGCTCTGGCCTCACCACCAAAACGCCCACGCTGCCAAGTGGAAAGAATGTAATGGAAGGCTGCCTCCCTAACATTTTAATATTTCTTTTCTGTTTGCTATTACTCGGAAAATGACTGATTTATACGTGATAGCGTACATCTTGTGGCGCAGTTTCGGAAGCTCCCATGTAGAGGCGAGGCATAAATGTCGGGTGGATGAGTTTGATACGTGGTGCCATTCGCTGAACTTGATAGTTCTGGTGCGTTGGTTGCCAATTAAAAATAATATTGCATCCCCCCCGAGTTTCGTGGAGGTTGAACGTTTCGAATGCTGGAAATGGCGAAGTTCGCCGGGTTTTTTGATCAAGAGGCCATATACGGTCGAGGATGACCCACAATGCCTTTACAAATTGCCTTGCGTGACCTTTGATGCTTTTCCTACTCTGGATGAATTGTCATTGTCAATCTTCCTTTTGCGGTTGCAGGAGTTTTTTTCTCTTCAAGTGAGTAGTAAAAATCGCGTTTCATATTCGCGTCACAATTAAAAAAGATAACATGTCGAAACAGATATGATTCTGCGCGACGCGGAAAATAATTAACATTCACTTTGAAAGCCTTAACAGAGAGTTTTCAAGCCGGAATCATTTGCAAGTCTACCCATTATGACTTAATAGTTTTAACTTAAAAATTTTCAAATTTATTTGGCTTTCCAAGATAATTGAGTCGAAGTAGTTACTTCTCGCTCTCCAGCAAATTGTTGATTTTTGTTTTCGAGTTAAAAAATATGTGATAACATCCAATGGCATAAATAATTATATACTCCCGAGTCTTTTCTTTTTAAATTACGAGTATAACATCGCACTGGGTACTGGAAACATTCTTTTCCGCTCCCACAATTTATTTTTATGCACATAATTAGTGAAAGTGGTTGATGTATGTAATGCTGACAGTCGTCACCATCAAAAAAGCCTCTTAATGCCAGATTGAGGTCACCGGTCTACTTGGCGACGATAATGCCTGGTGTTGCCTGGAAACGGCACCCCGTAATAGAGTCGCCGTGCCCTTATCGCCTCCCTGTTTGCAAATGCTTGACCGCAGTGCGATATATGTGGTGCCGTCAATCTTCGCCTTTATTTAGAGGTGACCGACTGAAGTTGTGGTTTTTTTTCACCTCCGCGTCAACCGCAGCGGAAATATGAGCCAAGGGTGTGGGAATGAAACTAAATTAATTTACCAAGCGTGCTTGAGGCTCCCTCTTCCCTCACTCGGGCTCTTTTCAGGTGATTTCTCATTGATCCCTCCCCTTCTTCCGTGATGACGTATCTCATCGTGAAGTGGCCCCGCGCAATTAGTCTTCGGCCCCACTCTCCTTCGCACAGCGCCGGCGAGACACGCGGCGACGACCAACAGACGCTTCGGTGAATGTTCATCGTCGTCATCCGCTGCTCTGCAGGAATAATGAATTACGTAGATGTGTACGTGTCATAGCACGAGGTGCTTTTACGTAATTTAAAAAAAGAACAGACTTGAATTCATATATTCTAAAGCATATTCTCCGCTTTAACACTGACGTGGCTGAACGAAATCGATCATAACTGAGATCTAAAATGTTTTCTGTAATGATTTCAAACTTCCCCGGTGTCTTACTAAACTGCCAGAAAAATATGAGGAAGATCATTTGTGTAGTTGAATGGCGCAACTGCATGTAGAAGTCATCCAACCATACATGTGTAATTGCCCTGTGACGTTATCGGCCCGATCAGCTTAATGGAAAGCAAAGCCGGAATTCGTGGGTTTCTTATCAGCCTGTGACTATATTTGTTGCTAGTGAAGTGAAAACTTTTATCGTGATCGTGGCTTTCAAAGGGACCGCATTTTGGCGATAGGTGGCCTTAATCCATCTATGAATGTAAAAACCTCCAATCGATAGACCTATGCTATGATGATTATGATGAGTGTTCACTTAAAAGTATTCCAAGTGTCTTCCATCCCCTTGGGTCACTCTTCAGTTGATCGGTCAGAAGAAAGGCGAAACCGAAATATTTCCTCCCAAATGATTCAACTTAGTGGTGTCACAGAAATAACACTTATATGTGCGTCAAAAAATTAACTCCTGTAGCATTTTTGTTTCGAACACAGCCAATGGTTGACGATGGAGGCCACTGCAAACCTTTCATTAATTGTGTTCTTGATACTTTAGGAAAGGAATATTCGATATTAAACTGAGAAGTAGAAAAACTTCAAGGGTATTTTTAAATACCATACCTTCTCGAAATTCAAAGTGGGCAGTGCACAAATGAAAAGAGACCAATTCAGGGAATCGATTTGAGATAAAACCCAACGAGTGAAATACTGCTTGGTTTAACCAACCCTCCGGAGAACAAGAGTATTTTATTTGTATATAACCTGCAAGCCACCGCCAGGGTGTGTGGCAGGGGGTGAATACACACCAGAATAATTTTACCCGAAAATGACCCAAGAGGGGTAGAACAATGTTATCCTGATCCATTATCGTTCGTGGAAAAAAAATTCATTTTAGATCTATCTGTTCTGCACTTAATATCTCTCATTTTATTAGCATGATCTCTTTTACCATAGTACGATGGAGATAATAATACATTTTCAACATCACTGTTAAAGAGACAGCCTCCCAATTTATGCAAGAGCTTCAGTCTGTGGTTTAACCTTCGCTCCGTGAGTGATTCCCAGCCTAGCTGCTCTAATATTTTGGATACGCTACTAAGTTTATCATAACAACGTTTTACAAATCCTCTACGCTGCACGTGATCCAATTCGGCAATTAATCCAACTTCGTGAGGATCCCATATACTTTCAGCATATTCTGAATTAGGCCCAACCAACGACAGGTAACATGGATATGTATAATGGGGTTTAATAAATTGATTACTCCAGAGGGTTTAGTTTAACCAGTATACTTTACATTGATCACCCAGGAAATGCATTCCGAAGGCTCCTAATTGATACGTTTTCTGTTAATAGCAGTGGGCAGTGCCCCTGCCCTCTTAGGCGCACTACGTACACAGCGTGCGCTTGCATTTCAGGCAAACATGTCGGTAGGTTCTGATTTTAATGTTCGAGCACATGCAGGGGAATGAATTTTCTTCCAGGCTGACGTACTCTTGAGAATTGTATCCCTAGAACACTGAGCTCTGGAGATGAAAAGGGACTTCATCATGAAAAGGGAGGGAAAAACTTCTCCATTGTTTGTAATTATCATTTCTTCGTCAATTCCTCCTTATAATAAATAAAATTGCCAGATGGACTATGCATATGTACAAATTGGATCATCTTCGGGTAATTCTTCTAAATCGGTCGCTAATACGAGGTGGATTTCATCTCGAGCCGTTGCCGCTCTGCTGTCTTCAAGAGTCATCGCTTTCGAATGTCTATGAACCCAGCTGTCTGGTCATCATTAATGTGACATTTCTGTCGGTATTATCTGTCTTGGCTTGCTCTCCGTGCAGGAAAGAAGTCGACCCTGGCCTGCTTGCCTTGGCTCCCGTGATTCAAACGTATTCGATTCAAAAATGTAAAGGGAATTCTAAGAAACATTTCCGGGGGAAGTGACTCTCATGTAGTTAGTTCCATGCATGCTCGCTGTAAAAGTATATTTAATAGGAAAGTGTTAGTGGCCTTGAGTGTTAGCGGCCCTTTTCATTGGTCGGCAGATCATTTCAATTTTTTACTTGACACCACCGTTATTAAAGCGTAATCTTGCAATTCTTGCTCTCTTGAAGGAATAAAAAAACTAATGACGCGACATATTTTCATTTTATTTTATGGGCATTTACAATTAACAAATATTTGTTTTATTCCGCGAAAGGCGTGCACAGTGACACGGTGATTGCCTGATTGACGCCATCTGATGCATCTGGTTTACGAAGGGCTGTGACCCAATACGGTTGACCTCACTTATTACGGAAGCCTAATCCAAGCGTCAAGAATTTCACTTAAAACACTGAATGACACGTTTTGTTAATTGAAAAGGAGCACATTCAAACCTTTTCACTCGATGCAACGTGAAAATCTCACGCCTAATTAGAAGAGGTACATGTAATGTTGTTCGATACCAGTATATAATTGTATGTCTATGTCTATATCTATGTCTATGTCTATGTCTCTATCTCTATTGTATGTCTATGTCTATCTCTATGTCTCTATCTTACATTTGTGGCTGAAAATTCTTTATAAGTGGAGAAAAACTTAACCAATATGGTCAATTGATCGTTATTAATGAAGAAACTCATTTTTTTAATTATATTAAATATCCTCAAATTTCCATACATCCATTGGATCACACGGGAGTGAAAGTTTTACGGAATTGTGCTTTGAAATCAAATAAATGGTTTCAGAAATAAGCTTTCGAAATGAAAATCTTCCGCAAAAATATGGCGAAGGGACCGTCCAATGTGTCCGTAGGCGGATTGAGACGCGAAAGAAGCTCCGAAAACCGATGCCTGTTACGTCGATTTAATTCATTTTCATTCGACTGAAAGGTGGACGTTTCGGTGTGTCTCCTCAAATGATGACACGAGCAAAGACACAAAGACGTTCTATTAGATCCTGTGGAACTGGCACAGCTCAGAGTGAAAGCGTAACTGATGAAAAGTTAATAAAAATGTTTGCTGGTTAAGCAGCGTTTCTTCCAACTGTCCCAAAGTTTTCGAATCCTAAGTCGAACCAAGGAACGTACGGAAATTGTACGCTGTGCAACGCTGGTTACCTACATACCTTGTTTCGACGGAAAATTTTATTCATTGCTTTAGCATCGGAAAAAATGGAAGACGGTTGCATTCCACGTTGGAGTATAAGACTTACTTATATCCAAGGTTGTTCATGGAATTTGATTTCCATTTTGCCTCCTGCCATGAATTTAAATGGAGATTCCTCATCTAGGGCTTCCATCCCATGTCCATGGATTTAGTTCGTACCCCATTCAGTGCTCAAGGAAACCCCCGTCGACGGTTTACCGGAACAATTTGGCATGGATTTCCATTGTGTGCGCCAGAAGCCAATGAATGAACTTTGGTGACTATATGAAACCCCGTTTCGAAGAAGGAATCGCGTTTGCTGAAGTTTCGCAAGTTCTTTTCGCAGCGCGTCCTTTACCGCGCGGCAGATATAATCATCGTCCTCAACTTGTAGAGGAGGAGGAGGCTTGTCGTCGCAGCAACACGACTCCATTACTGTTCAATTCAAATCCTTGAACAATAAGCTTAATATCCCACGCAGCTAAAGTTATTCTCAGGATCATCAACAAAAGGATAGAGAGTAAGGCAAATGATTACTTTGAGTATGATCAGTTTGGGTTTAGATAGGGGAGAGGTACGCGTGATGCCATTGCAGTAATGATATCACTAATGGAGAGGAATATAGAATGCAATCTGGACGTATTTGTCTGTTTCGTAGATTTCGAAAAAGCGTTGGATAGAGTAAATTGGGAAAAATTAATGCGTGTATTGCAGAAAATCGGGATTGATTGGAGGGACAGGAGACTGATCCGCAACCTGTACATGTCTCAGACTGCTCAGGTGCGAGTGGGGAACGGAGAGTCCGGATGGGCAGTGTTAGGAAGAGGTGTAAGTCAGGGTTGCCCATTGTCACCGGTACTGTTCAACGTATTAGTAGAGGAGATGATTAAAGAGGCATGGGAAGAACTGGAGGTAGGAATGAAAGTCGGAGGGGAATTCGTAAAATTGGTTATGTTTGCTGATGACCAAGCATTAGTTGCTCAGTCAGCCAAGGGGTTGCAAGCATTGCTGAATGAATTGGAGGTTGAGTGCGATAGATATGGGATGATAATCAATATTAATAAAACAAAGGTTTTGCGATTTTCCAGGAAAAAGAAGGCTAAGATAAACATTAAAATAGGAGGGGAAAAATAGAGCAGGTAGAACAATTTACGTATCTCGGAAGTGTGCTGGACCAACCCGGTCAAAGTAGTAGGGACGTAAGGAGATGAATTGCACTAGGTAAGGAGGCTTTCTCAATGAGGAGGGAGTTGATGACGGGGAAGTTGAGTAGGGATGTTAAGACGAGACTCGTAAAAACTCTGATATGGAGCGTAGCTATGTACGGCGCGGAAACGTGGTCGCTGAAGCAGGAGGATAGACGTAGATTGGAGGCTTTTGAAATGTGGGTGTGGAGAAGAATGGAGAAGGTGAAATGGACCGAAAGGAAAACAAACGAGGAAGTACTGGAGATGGTGGGTGAGGAGAGGGGTTTGTTGAGAGAAATCCTATGGAGGCAGGAAAAATGGATGAAAGGCGTATTGAGCGGTAGTGGAATGCTGAAGAAGGTAATAGAGGGGAGAATGTTGGGCAAGCGAGGAAAGGGTAGGAACAGGATAGGGATGTTGGACGGAATGAAGGAAGGAAGTACACAGAGATTAAGAGAAACCTGATGTAGAGTAGGTTGCTGGATTGGGTTTTGTTTGGAATTACAAAATATTTATTTATTTGATAGTTTTGTCCATCCAAAAACCTACCTTAACCGGTAGATTACCTAATAAATATGTTGTGACTCTCAAATTACTTGTTATATCCTTTGTCAAATGTAACTATATGCTGTATTTACTTTTTTCCTAGTACTAGGAAGTCGTTATATGCTGCAGAACATGTCCAAAAAATTTAATTTTCCTTTCCTCATCTCTTTTATTAGATTCCTATCCTCTGTAATTTTTCTCAATACTTCTATGTTGCTTTTCATGTCCGTCCACCTTGTTCTTGTTATTCTCCTCCAAAGTCACATTTCCATTGCTTCCAACCGAGCCTTTTCCCAAATATCCATGTTTCGCATCCATATAATAATCTACTCCAAATAAAAGTTTTTGCAAAATAATTTCTAATTTCCAATGTCATGTGCTTGTTTCCTAAAAGAATATTTTAATTTTCAAATGGCTTCTTTTCACTGCAGACGTGCTACAGCTTTCTCTTGTGATAAGGCTCTCAAGGTAGCAGAACTCTTCTTCTCAAGAACTTGATTTGTCTTTAACGCTTGACTAACACTTGGCTTATCATTGATTCCCATATCGTTAAATTTACAGGGTGCTCTGTCCTGTCTGTAGACACTTTTATAGCTTTGGTTTTCTTCACATTTATTTTCAATTTTCCAAATCTGTGGACTGAATTTTGTGCTTTTTATTCATGGGATTATGGTCCCATAAATTCACGGAAGCGCACATTAAACGAAATAAGGTGATTTGGATTTATTGGGCCTTTATTTGTTATGATTACATTACGTGTGCACTGTCATATTGTTGCACGCATGTACGTCATTGAATAAATGCCTACTTTGTCTATAAAATATTATATAATATAAAATAATATAATATTGTCTCTGGCAATAAATGCCTATGTTGACTGACGGGCGGTCGGACTCGGGGTCGTCCCCGTCGGAACGCTGCCGTTGCTCCCCCGCCCCCCTATCGGTGCCCTTCCCTCGACTCATCCCTCCTCCTCTCCTCTCTCCAATTCCAGGTACGCTTACAGTCGAAGAAGTGTACAAAGACCGAGATCAATTCGCAGCATTGGTGCGCGAGGTAGCGGCTCCTGATGTGGGTCGCATGGGAATTGAGATCCTCTCGTTCACCATCAAAGACGTGTACGACGACGTGCAGTACTTGGCATCCCTCGGCAAGGCACAGACGGCCGCCGTCAAGCGAGATGCAGACATCGGCGTGGCACAAGCGAACCGGGATGCCGGGATACGGGTAATTGTTCTTTAATATTACGGCGAGTCGACCCTCAGTGGCCTCTCTTCCAAATCCCGTAACTTCATCCAAGCTCAGCCAACTGTTTGACCTGACAAAAGTAAATGAAAAATATGCCATCATTACTGTGAAGAAAAACATAGTATTTTGGCTTGAATCAATGCTGACCGTTTAGTCCAGCACTCGCTTCGTGTGCAAAATCAAATCCCACTGCTGGATGTCGTCCATGGAATCCAGAAAGACATTTGTGTCGCATGCAATCAATGTGTTACTCAAAGGTGGGCAATCTAGAATACAGATTCATTTTTTATGTGCAGTCAAAATTTCACTGGCAAAAATTATGTATTGTAATGTGATACTATGGAGGGAGGGATAATTTTTTTCTATTTTAAATTATATACGTCTAATGATTGAATCTTTTTCTCAAATTTCATTTAGCGAATTCTTTAACATGAGTGGGTAATGAGTTAACTTGTTTTAATAATAGTTCATTCCTGCTAATTGAACTGGAGTTACTATTTAGATTTTATTGAGGTGTAACAATTTACTAAACATTTCTCTATTTTTACATGGTTAAAATTGTACCTTTTACTTACTGGCAAAGGCAAATGTCTTTTAATTTCATTAATTTTTAGGAAGCAGAATGTGAGAAATCAGCCATGGACATCAAGTACAACACCGACACCAAAATTGAAGACAATGCAAGAATGTACAAACTCCAAAAGGCTAATTTTGATAAGGAGACCAACACAGCCGTAAGTTAAAACTGCTATCCTCCCTCCGTCTTTGGTTATTAGTACAATTAATTCATTATACATTCTTAGGGTTATGTTGGTATGCAATGATCTCAACTTTAGTTTCATAATTTACCCTCCCATTTCAAGGATACTCTGGATGTTGTGCATCCATAAATTGTATACTTATATCATGGTGAATGCAATAATAATCCTCTGCTTTTGCTGGTCATATCCGCTGTAAAATTGCGGAGATATTAAAATGTACTTGTTGTTATTCTGAAAGTACATTTTCAAAATTAAAAAGGCAATAATTTCAGTCTATAATCTAATATTAATCATGTAAGATGGGGAATTGAAAGGGATAAGGATAGTCTGTAGCTTGCTTTGCATGAAAAGATCACATTTTATCATTTTTTTGCTGCATTTGTCAAATTGGACTAAATTTATTCAATTGATATATCTTGTAATTATAGAAAGCTGAAGCACAGCTTGCATATGAACTCCAGGCAGCTAAGATCCGTCAAAAAATCCGAAATGAAGAGATACAAATTGAGGTTGTGGAGAGAAGGAAGATGATAGAAGTTGAGGCACAAGAAGTGCAAAGGAAAGAAAGAGAATTGAACAGCACAGTTCGACTTCCTGCTGAAGCTGAGAGCTACCGTGTTCAAACTATTGCTGAAGGAAAGAGGTGAGGATTCACTGTATTATTCACACTCATTTGCTTAGACATTTCAGGTCTCACTATTTGTACTTATGTTTGAACATATATTGTTGTTATGTTTTTATCATAATTACTTCGCATCAATTTAAAGAGACTGATTATGGTATATAGGTGACACCATTCAAAGATTGATAAAGATTATTATTTTTATAACCATTAGTTGTCTGCTCATTAAAGAGTATTGCTGGCCTAAGAATTAGTGGTAAATTAAGCTTTGTTTTAACATTCTTGTGGGTCCTCATTGGAAGAATTACAAATATTTTTGCTTGAACAATGAATCTTTATTCATGTTCTGACAGAAAAGCCAAATTTTATGAGAAGCAGTCATTGGAAAGAATTAAGCATGTCAACTTCATAAATGTTACGTTAGGTTTATTTGTGATTTCAGAAATTTCAATATTTCCAATTTCATTTTGAGGATTACTTGTAAAAGATTGGTAAATATGTAAGGACATGTATTTTCATCCAAACAAAAAACACTCACATGAACTAAGTAGTTAAAATATATTTTTCTAACGGTGTTCATCTTTTTGAATTGCTAGCCATAATTGAAAAGGTGATTTTTTTGGAAGCTTAGGCACTTAGCTGCTCTGTTTTTAGGAGTAATGTTGTTGCAACCTGAGCACTTGTTTCTAATTGAAATATTAAATGTTTTTTGTTTTTTGAATACTACCATGAATTCCAGTTAACCGTTAAGAATTCTATAATTCTCCCCAGTAATATTTAGTTGTCTGCCTAATGTGGATATTTACTTTCCTTTCAATATTTCAATGGTAACTTCAGGCAATAGGAGAACTAGAAACCATCTTAGACAGCAGCAGGAGTAAATCTGTTGTGTGCTCAGAGATACCTTATCATATGAAGTTGTGAATGTAACCCAACCAAAACATCACTAATTACATTTCAGAACGCAGACAGTTGAGGTAGCCAAAGCAGAAGGTGAGAAGATTAAAATGATAGGATCAGCGGAAGCTTATGCAATTGAATCGGTGGGTAAAGCAGATGCAGAGCGCATGCGAATGAAAGCTGAAGTGTACAAGCAGTATGGGGAAGCTGCCATCATGGCTCTGGTGCTTGAAGCCTTACCAAAGGTCAGTGCGAAGGGAAAGAAAGTCATTCACGTGAATGCAGCAGAAAAGTGATGTCATTATTCATTGCGTGATTTCTTCCAATTTTGTGCTGATGTTTGTTTGACTTATTTCTGACTGTCGTTTGCAGATTGCAGCAGAGGTTTCGGCCCCACTCGCAAAAACAGAAGAGATAGTTCTGTTGGGTGGGGATGATCGCACGACATCTGAAGTCACCCGCCTGGTTGGCCAAATTCCTCCAGCTGTGCAAGCACTCACCGGGGTGGACCTGTCAAAGGTACGAAGAGAAATCTTCTTTGACGAGGCAAAACATAACTTTAGCATAACTTATCACCTTCTTGTTATTCTTCTTAGGACAGGTGCCAGACTACAGGTCCAATTCCATCAGAGAAATCATATTAGAATTGGCAAAAATGTTCAAACTCAAGATTTTGGTGGAAATATATGTCTGATAGGTGCATGTGGTGTAAAAATTAATGATATACCATTCTATTTATGTGTTTATACATTTAAAGTTAAAGGGTTTCAGTGACCCATTAGAGTCCTTATCCATTCAATTTATGCACCTTTGAATCATCTTGAATATAAAATGTGGGGAGATAACCAAATATGGTACAGAAGCACATGGTAATTTAATTTCGGCAATCTTTCGATGGCGTCAGTTAATTTTGTTTTCCCTAAATACAGTACTTAAAGTGCATCATTCTGCATGGGTTCCATGGTAACCATCTTCCTCAAGATTCAATATAATGTGTACAGGAGTAGTGTGGTAGTAGTCTGTTGACATTCAGGGTGGTGGTGGTGTGCCTGCAGGCATGCTGTTGATCGAAGGCCATGCACTTGGCCATTTAAATTATGAGATAAGCATGTACAAGCATTTTGGTATCTCTGATGATTTATATTGTGTGTGGCTGTGATGCAAAGTGTCAAGTTTTCAAAAGACAACAAAAAATGGCATTTGATTTTTTTTAGATCACAATGATTCATTTTGAACATTTAATTATCTGTGCATATGAACTTTTGTTGTATAGTGCAGTGGAAAAGTAGGCTTGCATTTTTAAACTCATATAATGTTCAGGAAATTGTGGGTACCTCCTGTTCAATTTCCGCCCCTCTTTATCTAGACTTCAATATTCTCAGATGACCTATCAGACTTTCATGAAATGCAGTGATGGAAAGTTGGATCCCAAAATCTGCTCCTGCATTATTTTTTAAATTTCATTGAGTCACCGCCTCTCATGTTAATATTACTTTAGTTTGCACTCTTTAATAAAGCTTTTATATTCTACCTTGCTTAGCTTTGATATCGTCGTGAATTTCTTGATTTTTTCATTTTCAGTTTGCCTGTTATTAATGATTTATAGCTCAGGCTAATTTCTCCCTTTTCTGTCTTCTCAGGTCCTTTCCAAAGTTCCCGGAGCCAAGTAAGATGTCACTGCCAATTTGGCACTGCCTCTCGCACCTTCTTGAAGCCTTTATGCCAACACCCCCAGATTGGTGCGATGTTCATCACTGAATTTTTCTATATGGGGTCCACTTTGTTCACTTTGGGAGATGGGAAAGGTGCCAGAATCAGAGACAAAATAGCCTTTGGATGATAGGAGTTGAATGGTTCAAGCATGGTCATCATTTTTGAAACAAGAATTAGATAGGGAGAGAGAAGGAGCTGAAAATGAAGAAGATATGATGGACAGTCAGGGAGAAGAGGATTTTTTTTCAGGAAGCCATAAGAAATGTGTTCATTAAAAAAATTGAAATAATTACAAAACAGTAGCTAAACCATGTACACTTTGAGGTGTTGTTGAATAGGATAGTCAGATATTTAGTTAGGTAACGGCCCTGATCACTCAAGAGAGAGGATCAGATGGATGGGAGGATGTGTAGGGTGTTTCCGAGACTGCATTCATTTCATCGTATTACTCTTTGTCAAGTCATTTAAGGAAAAAAGAATTACCTCTTCTTAGCTCCCCCATTCCTCTTCCCAAGTGCTCCTTTTGTGACACTAATTGAAGCATTCGGGGGAAAGTGATCCCAACATTTAAAGAATAATAAAAAACCCAAGCCAAGCCCGTCCAGTAGATGGAAAGGTTTGACAAGGTGCTAGCTGATTGAGCTGTATTATGAATTCTCATGCACTCTGTATCTCAATTATTATATTTGTGTAATTTCTCCTGTCCCATGGTGATTGTACCAAGGAAGTTAACAAAGACAGCTTATTTAACTAGTCGTCTGGCAGATTTTTTATTCCAGCTGAACTTTTATTTGTCAGCCATGTAAATGAAGATTCAGTGAAGATGATAATATTGATGATCTTAGTATGGAATTTTAATGCATTATCATGATTTTGAATTTTCTTTCAGTCAGGCAAAAATTGGATTTCTGAAAGTTTGTAGTGGCCGTTAGTCAGCATCTATTACTTATGGTAACGATTGCGTTGAAATTCCCTACTAAAATGGCTTCTTGACTTCTTATCTGTATATTTCAGCTAAACCGAACCCTGCAAAGGCTAAAATTTAGAGCTTTACTTTCTGTCTCCAATTTATTAGCACACTGATATCGTTATTTTTGTATATTGTGGACTATATTCCTATATTGCTTCTGAAACCCTGTGCATGGTAATACTAAATGCTCAATGGTAGGATGTGTCCATTTGTTTTATGCTGTGGTGATTTAAACATTAGCTGCTGAAAGATGGAGTGTTTGCTTTCCTTTTCCATTAAAGGAGAAGCATACAAGGAGCAATTTTCATAGCTTTAGGTGGCAGTTGTATGTTCTTGCATAGGTCTGTGTGAGAAAATCTGCATGTGAAAACTTTTAGTACGGGTCAGTCAAATGCATATTCATTTTGTTTGTTTTAGCGTGCAGCCTAAATATATTTGTTTCGATTATCCTGAAAACCTTGTGACTTGGCCTGAAGAAGTTTGATCAGGAAAATATTTGTCAGCAGGATATATATTGTATCGACTCCCTCTTCTACTGCACTTATTATCACAGAGAGAAGAAAAAACATTTTGGTAAATGTTGGCATGGGTTTTATCTGTGAGTGATGATAAACTACTGAAGCAAGAATTATGAAACGTTCACTATATTTTTTTCTCATCGTGTTCTAGAAAATAGTCATCACATTCTACTTTTGAGTGTAATTATTTAAAAAAAATGCTTTGGAAATGTAATTTAGCTGATGACCAATGCAAAACAATAGGCACATTTTTACTACCAATTCATAGCTGAATTAGATGTTGTTGTAGTTTAGACGAAGAAGAAAAAAAGCATTTCAAAACTTGTATTTTTGTACTGTCTGATTTTTTTTCAAACTTTCATCGTACTGGTTCATGTGAGTTTCTTGCGGTACCTGAGCATGGTGGTAAAAATGGAGAAAAAATGAAATTTGTCATAATTAATCCACTCAGTGTTCAGATTAGATTTGGAATGAGCAATCCATCATTGGGATCAAAGTCATTGTACGATGTTTTCACACATTCAATCAAGTGTCAACATAGAGACATCAACTAAGTGATATAACATCCTCCACTTTGTTTTATGAACATTTTTATCACAAATATATCTTTTGATGCATACATAGGCATGATATAGCTCCTAACCATTAAAACTTTTGAAAATTGCCATTTTTTTCAAATGGCATAGTTTTTATCAATCTGCTATTGAAAATATGAGAAATTTCTTCGTGAACGAATTTGGAAAATAAATTGTTCGGTAATGTGGTGTAAAGTCATGTATAGGTGAAGGTGTAGGAGAGAATTTTTGGTTAAATGTACTTTCATCAGGGAATGGATTGCTCATCCCATGCCCTCCCTGTTAGTAGTAGCAACGAACCGATGGTTTAGAGTGCATGTGATTTTCAACTGATATTTTTATTCCTATATTATAATCTTCAAATCAATCATATGGAGTTACTGCCAAGGGAGTTTACATGTCCTGTGTTATAATGGAAGTGAGAAACAAAGTATATACTTCAAAGATAATTTTTTGAAGAATCAAGTTTGATCCAATGTTGGAATGAATTGGGGCGGAGTTGCATGTATTGTAAAGAGGGTCTCAGCTATTTTTTCCAACCCTCTGTACATTTACTTGTTGCCCTTCTTGCATGTTCATCCTTCCATCCAACCCATGATCAATAAATATCTTGCCTATTAGTCTGTTTTTTATTCATGTACTTGTGACTGTTAACCATTTTTCTGAAAAATGAATTGGACCCTACCTTAGACATTGAAAGCAGCAGTGACTGCTCTGCTGCCCTCTTTATATTTTATCTAAATCTAGGGATGAATATATTGAACTCAGCATTTTCAGTCCTACAAAAGTATAAATATACATATATTAATTGTAATAAGAAAGATTAATAGCAATTAAAAGAACTCACTTTAATATTTCAGTGGTCCCTGCCACAAACATCAGAGTGTGAAAATTAACTAATGGGAAGATCAGTAGAAGAGGGGAAAAGGGGGGAGAGGGGAGGATGGAGGTTTAAACAGAGGAGCAAATGTAATGGGCGATTAGTTGTTGAGGGGGTGGCAGGATTTAGAAAGTCTGGTACAAGCTAACTCTAGGGTCCTTAATTGGATTGGTGTGACTGTTGGCGGGAAGGAGGCAATAATGGATACTTTGTAGCAATTGTCAAAATTATCACTGTAGGTAGCTGCTTGTCTGGGAACAGGAATAGGTGCAGATATATGATGGCTGACCGGAAAGTAACTTATGTTTCAGCCTAGCGGGGCAGTGGGCAGGGCTAGAGCCACCATCTTGGTGTCTAAACGTCCCAACACTCAGTACGCATCCTACTGTGGTAGTGTGTAGACTATGGTTATCCAATGTTGCTCACTTCCAACTCTTAAAAGATGTGCTGCAATAGTCCCACGAGTTGTGAAGTGCGATCTGTGATTAGGTTTTTACTGGCACAAAACCACAAGCCAATTGAAATTCATAGACAACTTTGTGAAGTCTATACCAAATACACCGACTGTGAAAATCAACGAAAAAATTTGTGAGAATCACTGATTTACTGTTATAAATCTCTTGCTAGAAATGGCTTCCAACACAGGGCTTTGACAGTGATGCGGAATTGCCTGCTGGTGTAGACAAATGGTTAAAAAGTAAGGCGGCAGATTTTTTCAGAGACAGAATTAAAAAGCTTTTGTGTTGTTATAATAAATGCCTTAATTTGAATTGTGACTATGTTGAAAAATAGTTTGTGAATCGGCCTTTGAAATGGAAATAATAAAACTTTGTCTTGTCACTAAGTTCATATATTATTTCAAAAGGTACGTTACTTTCTGGACAGCCCTCTTAGAAAGATAGTGTCTTTATTTTGTGGTGAGATTGTGACTATGGGGCCTCTTCTTCCACCTAACTCTTCAACACATATTTACAAGATGAAAATTCGAGATAAATTTCACAAAGTATGCATAAATAGCAATAAAATTAATGCATAAATTATCTTAGGGCTAACATACAGCAAAACAATACATTGGTGGCCTAGTTCAATTACTAACTGAAACGCAAAATACACACAATACATACTATGCGTACACATACCAATACGCTGGGAGGAAAGTGGATGAGGGGGATGGGTTACAGGATGCTCTGTGGTAGTTGATTCTAATATTGAAGGGCATGAGATATTGGCCAATATAAAAAGCAGGAAAGAAGGTGCATAATAGGAGATAAATGACATTTTTAGAAATGAAGGAATAAAACATCTACTCAGAAAATTTCAGAAACAATGTCTTGTATCTTTGTTAGGACGGAAACTTTTCAGACCACCCTTGTACAAAATAAACAGCCAATTAATTATAATTCCACCCATTCAAGAAGAAGCACCATTATAGTTTGGTGAGGGGGTATGTAATAGGATTGAAGATGTAATTGGATACATAAAATGCTGAAAATTAATATTGAAGGCTGAAAAATTGGTTTCCACAAATTTTTCAGTGTAAACGAATTAAGGGTATCATAATTAGATGTGGGATTTGTGATTGTCTTACATTGGATAACTCTTCTTCTTCCCAAAGCTCTTTGAAATCGAGTATTTATTGCTATTTGAGTGTGAATAATGGCTTCGCTGTGAAATTGAATGGCTTACTTATCCAACTTAAGGTTATTTTGAGGTTTTCTATAAATCATATAATCGTAGTGGCTTGACAATATATTAACTGAGGATGGTGACTACAATATTTAGAGGTAAATGTTACTCCTCTAATTATGAAATCTTTGAGTCTGCATGAACGTATAATAGCCTAAGCCACAAAATTTGCAGATAACTCATCAGTATTTTTTAGACCTGTAATTATTACCTCTTAACTATCATAAAACTAGCCAACACATTCCAGAAGTTGAGAGAATTTAAAAAAGAGAAGAATAGGTCAAATTTAAAGGAAGTTCTTTTCCCAAAGACCTTTTGTTAGATTAAATATTGTGCCGCTACCAATGTATAGAACAAATTCATGCTTTATAGTATTCATATAAGTAGATGCTTATATGTAGATTTGTATATATTATATGGTACATGAATTAATTGAACCTCATTATTTTTCAATGTTAGTGAATGCCTAGAATGCTAGTTTGTTTTTACATTAAACTAATGAAAAGTCATTCTGGCCATTATGGTTTCTCAACAGATTTGTAATAAACAGTGTATACACAGTCATCATGAAATGAATGTCTTGTTTCCAACCAAATTTTACCCAAAAATTAGGGGCAAGTATTATAGTACTGCTTTTAAATGCAGGAATATTTGTTCCAAAATGTTGTTTTTCTTGATTTTTGGCCGGTTAATTGTAACACTGTCTTATTGTCTTTGTTTTCAAAACAGTCACACTCTTCAAAACTGGTTGCTTCATGCTTAAAATATCACTGTCTCAAGAGCACACTCAAAAATAGAATGAATGCTCGCAGGTAGTTTCTGAATCTGCTGCATATTCATGTCATTATAATCCAAGTTTGAAGCACCAACAAGTGCACTTCCTGCCCCAGTGTGGCACATATCCAAGTAAGCAATAAACTTTTGCAGTGAATTCTCCTTTTAAGATGGAATACTACCTTCAAGGTATGCTTCAATTAATACAGTATGAACCCATGTTCATACTGTATCTGGACGGTGAATGAAACTATATATTTGGTCCTTTGTCTCATTCTGCTGCCAGCATTGTTCAGTGAAAAATTTTCATATATTTGTTCTACTTAGACTGAGCACTTAATTTCTTCAAAACTTCTACCACTCCAGTGTGTAGCACCAACAAGTGCACTTCCTGCCCCAGTGTGGCACATATCCAAGTAAGCAATAAACTTTTGCAGTGAATTCTCCTTTTAAGATGGAATACTACCTTCAAGGTATGCTTCAATTAATACAGTATGAACCCATGTTCATACTGGGTCCATATGGTCATATATAAATTAAATGACTGCAAGGTATATTCTCTAGCCCCTTAGATTTTGCATTTTATGGATGCAGAATGTAATTCTTCAAATTACAATTTTTTTTATGGTCAATTCTATTCTTAAAATATTGCATGAAAAACTTTTGTAGATATTTTGCATTTTCTCCACCATTTACCTCCACCACAGTCAAATTGTCAGCTGTGATGATTTTGTCAAGTTTCATCTATTCTACTGTGATTTAATTGAAAGCACAGTCACGTGGTATACACCCATTTTTTTCTTCTTAAAAAGTCCATAGTGTCAAAATATTTGTAGCTGAACCGTAACTAGTGTTGTTTTTCCTTATTAGATGTTTTACTGAAGTAAATTTTGTGATTATGCATTTTGTGATTGGATTCAGAGTGCTGATGGGAAAGGAATGGAAATTAAAAGTTTTACAATGGTTCCTGATCATGTGACCGGTGTTAGGCTGAAAAATATCAGAGACTTGGAATTTTAAGTAAGTCTGCAATCCAAGATATCCCGAAAACAAATCAACATATGAAGACAATCTGTGCCCCCAAGTAACCCTCTAATTCCTAATTAAATATATTTAATGTCAATTGTCCAATAGTTATTTTTGAGATTTTTTCTGAATAGTTTAAATTTCACTGAGCATGTGATTCCTTATTGTAAATTAATCTATAAGACAGAAAATTGAAGTGACAAATCAATAAAATGTGTTTGAGACAATTGTATTTGTTACTTCAAAATTAAAATGGTAAAATGTTATTAATAGGTCACCACCATTTTGAAGAGTGTATTTATCTTGATAGAGAGAGGATGGAAATTGGGAACCAAAATAAGAAAGGATAGTTGAAGGAACAGTTTTAGAGAAGGCATGAGTGAATCGTGAAGGATCTTAATTTTGCTCACCACTAGATCCAACTCATTGATGAAATATAAGTTCATTCCAGCTAATGTAACCCGACAGCTTTTATTCTTATGACTCCAGGATGCTTAACCACTCCTCTTTGAAGTGAGACCATCATCTTGAATCTCTTCGTGTGCATTGATCAGGTGGATATTTGGATAATGAATAAACAGCATACTAATTAGCATAATCTTCAAATCAGCAAGTAAAGATACAATTCAAATTAAGGTCATTGTGAATTCATAATGTAAAGGGTCATTTCACGTCTTTCTTAACGTTCACCTGCCAAGAGTAAAGATGGATGTGTCTTTGCAGAGTGCAGGTTAGTACATAATGGTATTGTATGTCCAAGGCATTTGCATGCTTTGTGTTCTCAGAACTAGCGACAAGCATCATGATATTGTGGTGAAGAACTTATCCCTATCCAATAATTTTAATTGCAGTCACATATAAAAACCTCAATGCAAATAATCAACTTCCTTTTAAATATATAATTGAATACCATTGTATTTAAATACTAAAATTTTGGTCTGCCATTTTCAAATATTTATTTCAACTGAAAAGACAAAATAATAAGAATTATTTTTGGCTGTGCTTGTTGAATAATGAGCAAATTTTTTATTAAGTTATCAATAACTATTACAGTCATAGAAATCATAGAAAAAAATTATTACTTTATCTATCACATAGAAACCACAATAGTTTTTAGGCTCAGACTCTGTGTTTTATTCATTCAAAGAAAAATTTTAATCTTTTATTTTGAAATGTGATCCCAAAGAAATTTCTGTGCTTAATGAATTTCTAAAAAAATATTTCTTACTTTGCAATTATTTTGATCTGAGCCTTATGCACTTTTTTAATCTTTAAACATTTTCTCTCTCTAGCTCGAAGAAATTCATTCCATTCCAGCGGGTTGCATCCCAAATACTAATCTAGTATGTGCTATATTTTTTATTTGCTTTTACGATGTTCTACCACAACTTCTCTTTTTCACTGGTATTAATCTACGAGGGTAATCTATTATTTAAACAAAGTATCATGTTACTCATGTACAATTATGACTGCAGAGTCCATAGTTATTTATATCATTAAAGCAAATCAGTCTCTGTGATACTACGTGATCTTTGTAAGGCTTCCGACTGTTTTAATAATTCAATGTTACTATCAAAGCTAGAATATTATGGTGTTCAAGGTTTTGCCCTGAAACTAATGAATATATATTTGGATGATCGCCACCTATTGGTTGAGCTTGATGTCTGTCAATCTGCTTCTCTTAAAGTAAAATGTGGTATCCCACAGGACTTTGTGCTTGGCCCAGTACTTTTCATCATAATTAATGATTTACTCTGTAATATTGAATTCTTAAATACTAGGAATTAATGTTGATACAAAACTTAAATGGGAGACACACTGGTCAGATGTGTAATAAACTGAGTAAAGCTGTTTATATGCTAAGAAAACCCAACTTTCTCATTTCAAATGCGTATCGGTCAATACTTAACTGTGCCTTCTTTCAAAATTATTTGAATTATGGTTTTGAGTTATGACGTCATTTCCATTCCCCACATGTGAAACAAATTTTGCTACTTCACAAGGCTATTCGCTCTCTCGCTGATATCCCACCACGCGATTCCTGCAAGCCTTTTTTTTATAATGTATGGAATCATGACTGTATTTATATATCTTTAAGGCTCCGATTCGTGTGAAAGTTCCCAATTAAGATCTCAATTATATAACTACACCACAAGAGGTAAAGCGAATGTAAATAATACTTATTGTAGATTCTTATCAACTTACAACACATTTCATAATGTGAACATATGACTTTATAACTATCTGCCTACTTAGTTGAAATTGGACTGTATCCAGAGTTTCAAGAATAGGTTATATATCCCTGGTTACTTGCTCAACCACTTAATTCTTTTGACGAATTATTTTGTGACAATCTTCATCACACTTAAGAAATTATGTTTACATATTAAGTATTAGTTATAATGAATACATCTGATATGGATGTACCATTTTTCAAAATGAATAAATTATTATTATTACAACAGATAACAGCATAAAAAGGGCAATGCCTTGACAGAGACAAGAAAGGCAGTTTTGCTTTAGACCTTCACGTAACATGCACTCAGAATTCTCTTTCGTAATTGAATTCAACATTTTAAAATTACATTATAATATAAATGTTTCAAATTGGATTTGTTTTTCCTGGCAAGGGCGACGGGCCTTTCCTATTGCTTGAAAACTAGGCTCGGGATATATCGAGAGTTGGAGTGGCTTTGACGACTAATCGCTCTGAATCGATCAATCGATTAAATGTAAATTTGGCTGATGTGACATGTGTTTTGAAGTTCTTATTAGTTTTGCTTGTTTTGGAATATCATGAGTGTAAATTTATCTAAATGAGGAGAAAGAAAGTAACATTTTAGTTCATCCTTCCAAGTTTCAGAGATGGATATTGCCAAATCCCTCTTTGGATCAAGAACTCCTGAGGGTTACGCGGGCAAGGAGGATTTTAATGTAAGTTTTCTGTGAATTTAGTTTCTCCTACGAGAAAAAAGTATTGAAATATTCGATGCTGACAACGTTCGGGTAAATTAAATTCTCACATTCCTTGTTGTTGCATGTAGGAAAAAGTAGACACTGCAATTTCTGAAGATGAAGGAGACTCGTACTTGCAAGATGTTCCCGAGGGAGTTAGTGTTCTTGCCGACGGATTATCTCCTACACCAGGTGGTCCGTTTTCCGCACTTACACCGTCAATGTGGCCTCAAGAGATATTAACTAAGCTCGGGCAGCCTGAGGATCCAAATTCTCAGCCAGATTACAGGTGAAATGTTATGATCAACCTCATTTATGTATACAATTTTTACAACTGTTGGAATATGTAATTAAGAATTTCACCTGAACGATTAAGGCTGTATTTAATCACGCTAGGTTCGATGAATTTGGCTTTCGTGTTGAAGAAGAGGATGGACCAGAACAAAACTCAAACAAACTCCTGGGGATACCATTTGTTGAAGATCCTCAACACAGGTACTTATTTTTCATGAAATTATGAATATCATTTGTACCATCATTCCACTGCTGTTTCATTATCTGGCATTTATGAAGATCCGAATTAAGAATGAGTATTTAGTAGATTGTTTTCGTTCAGGTTGCAATGGGTAGCGTATTTAGAATTTAACCAAAACAAGGAAGTCTGTGATCTCACCTGGGACAAAGTGGAAGTGCGTTTACCTAGGACTGAAAAGCTGAGGGCGATGGTTCGTGAGGGCATTCCACACTCTCTACGACCGCCAATGTGGATGAGGTTATCAGGTGAGCTTTAAGCAAATGATGAATGAGGGCAATTGGTTCTGTCACAAGGCTTGAGTTGAATAATAATGTAAATTTAATGGCATTTAGGTGCCCTGCAAAAAAAGTTGTCGGCTGAAATGAGCTACAAAGAAGTAGTACGAGCGTCTAGCAATGATGCCTTGATGACTTCAAAGCAAATCGAAAAAGACCTATTGCGCACTCTACCTGGCAATGCATGTTTTAGTCATCCTAACAGTACGGGTATCCCACGCTTGAGACGTGTTTTAAGGGCCCTGGCTTGGCTTTTTCCAGACATAGGGTAGGTAATACTTTTTGCAGTAATGAATGTTTCAAATCATTAGAAAATCTTTAATCAACTGTTTGCCACTTTTGCAGGTATTGCCAAGGCACTGGTATGATGGCTGCAGCACTCCTCTTGTTAATGGAAGAGGAGGACACATTTTGGATGATGTGTGCCATTGTTGAAGACTTACTGCCAGCATCTTACTACTCCTCAACCTTGATTGGTATTTTTATAGAGTTTATATATTTTAAATAATGTTTCTCTTACAAATATTTCCATTGAACTTTTATATAATTTATTTTAGTGAGATATTTTTTATGATTTTTCAGGTATTCAAGCTGATCAGCATGTGCTGCGGTCTTTGATAGCCAACTACCTTCCAGATGTTGATGCAGCACTTTGTAAACATGACATGGAATTATCCCTAATTACCTTACATTGGTTTTTAACACTTTTTGCATCAGTTGTTCACATGAAAGTTCTGTTACGAATTTGGGATTTGTTATTTCTTGATGGATCTCTTATTCTATTCCAAGTGACCTTAGGAATGTTGAAGATTAAAGGTAAATATTATTCTCTCTGTGTGTTAAATTTACATTACATTCATTTTAATACATAATTTTTCCTTAAATTGATAAAAAGCATTGGTTAACTATAAAATTATAAGCTTCAGTGTCATTCACCATAGCTGTAAAAGTTATGCTATAGTTCATAATTCACATGATGAACTTAATCTTAAAATAGGGTAATAAATGTAAGCAATTGCAATTTTTCAAATTGGTCTTTTTCATTGTTTGTACTGTAATATTTACAACTTAAAAAATATAACTTTCTTGTTTTTACTTAAGAGTTTTCAGAGGGTTTTACTTTTTAAATTGACCTCACTTTTTGCATTCAAAATTAATATTGCCAATTTTTATTTCTGCTTTTGGAAATCGAGCACCATTGACAACGAACCCTCTAGTTTCTAAGTTATCTAACTCCAAAAGCTAGAAGTACTCGGACAAATAATACCTTTACTTTTGCTTCTCTGAATGTAGCTTAATTGTCAGTTATCAAAATGTCTCATAATCACCTGTATCTAAATGGGTTAACCTTATGCAAGGGCTGCTCATTGGCATGATCATAGCAGGGCTACCTCATAACTTATTGTGCAAAAATTCAATTTTTTGTTAGCCTAATGTGTGATGCATATGTGGTACAAGTTTCATTGATTTGACTTTAGTATTATATGAGTGTCAGTCTTAGAAAGTTGAAACATGTTTGGTTCACTTATGGAAATGATGGAGGTAATACACAGCATATGTTTGGTATTTGAATGCTTAAAAAAGTTTATGGGTTGAAACCGACTGCGCTCCTACATTTCCTTGCTTTGCCTGATTGGCCTGCAATAAACTGTTCTTCAATTTTCCATTCATTCCTTCTTCCTTGCCTTTGTACAATATCCCTTTCCTATCCCTATCTTACTCACTTTTTGTCCAGTATCAAACAGTATTCAACATCCCATCACCAATCAGAATGATCTGTCTGCATCTTTCCTCACATCTTTAGATTTCTGCTAACAATTTTCTCTCCTCCCCCAGCAGCCTAGTATTTCTTCGTTTAATATCCTAGCCATCCATTTTAACTTTCCCATTCTTCCCTACATCAATATCAAAAACCTATTTCTATTAGGTACCTCATTATTGTAGTAGCTATGCACATTCCTCTCCCTTTCATGTACCCAAACTAATTGTCTCCTAAGTAATCATTTTCCCAGCTCTCCACCTTCTTGTCGATGATCCTGAGAACAACTTTAGCTGTGTGGAAATAAAACTCATTGTTTCAATAGTCCTCACATGCCTTTCCTTATTTTGGTATGAGAAGTTAAAACTGACCTAACAAAATCTCCCAGCCAAATTCCTCCCTCAAAATTACTATTAAATAGTTGCAATCAAGTATACCTGGTCTTAAACTATCTCCGTCTACTCCTTCTTCTTTGTATTTCTTGGCTCAATTAGCAATTTCTTGCCATACCTTTAAAAATTTGCTCTAATTTCCATTCTTACTTCCTGATAGATATTACACCCTTCCTTTGTATACTTACCATGCACCTACACTCTATCCTCCCACATACAACCTTCTTTTTCCCTATTAGTTTTCGGCCTCCATTAAGTATTTATTTCTTGTACTTCTTTCTGCCTTTTGTGGTTAATTGAAATGTGTTTAATAAGTTGTGGTTAATTTGTGGTTTATTGAAGGTAATTTTAATCTATTTGTAACTGTTGCTAGTTACTTTATAAATTGATGCTCACATCTGTTAATAACTCTAGAAGAGTAACTTTAACAGAGCCCCTTGTGTAATTTTTTTCTTGTATACATTCTTAAATTTAAATTTTTGTGCATTTCTTGTGCTCTTTTTTATTTTAGAAATAAGATCTAGTACTATGTTTAATGTTATTTCTGTACATTTCAGAACCAGCCTTGAAAAATTTAGAAAATTCTGCTCAAATCTTCAACGTTCTTTCAGACATTCCAGGTGACATTGATGATGTTGATAATTTAGTTGAGGTAATTATTGAAGTTCATCACCTTGTGTGCATGATAAGCCCCTGAGAGGGAAGGCTGGGTAGTGGAGGCTGGTGGAAGAACGCCATTGGATTGAGGCATATTATACCCCAGGCAACCCTTTAGTTTAGGCAGTGGCTTTAAACTCTTGATTTTCCATTCTCGCTCCAATGGTCTCTCGGTTCGAGTTGGTTTTCTTCCTTCCTCCTCCCTGGTAGCACTGGCCATATATCTTGACCTCAGCTCCTCCCATCTTAATTACTTCCCCTTTCTGTAAACAGTATGTAAAACCAATAATTTTTCATATTTTGGAGACAGACCATTATCTGCTCTCCAATGCTAACTTTTGTACTCAGTTGTAGTTCTTCTGTCTGATATCCCTTCTGTCATAACTATGTCAAGTAAAATAGTGGATGCCCTCTCCAAGGAGGTAAATGTTGTAACAGGAGTTCCGCAAAGCAATGTTCTTGTGCCATTAAGTTGTATAACTTTCATAAACGATCTACCAGATAATATAAATTCTGCAGTAAGACTCTTTGCCGATCATTGCTTTGATGTAATTAATTTGACCAATGATACGGCATGAATGGCTTAAGTAGTAGGTATACACAAATTATTGTGGAAGTAATCACATTATTCCTTCCACATGGCTTTATGAAACCTGGTCTGGTATTTTAATTTGACCACCTTGACAGAAGTATTATTCCATCAGCTGATTTTTGATGTCAATTTATTTTCAGGAAATATTTTTCTTGGCTTTAAAAACAATTAGTTTGTAGTTTAGGGTAATCAGTAACTATTACTCTAATGCTGTCTGAATTATTTAATACTAAGACGTCAACTATATTCTTGTGCTTTTGAACTGAGGTTAGCTAATTCTTTCACCCTTATTTTTTGAACTCAGGTGTCAATGAGTGTAGCGCCTTCCTTGAGTGATGTTTCCATTGATACACATCGAAGACGTCATTTGGCATACCTAATGGCCAATGCAGGAGCCCTGGTCGGAAATCCAGATGCAGCCCTTGCTTCTGGTTCCTCCATCAACTTGCCTAAGCAGCACCTCAGCAGGTGTGTAGAGGTGGGAGAGGGAAGCCAAGCCCACGCAAGTAGTGTTGGAGGAGATGGCAGGAGTGGATGGAATTGGTCTCGATGGTCTGTGCTGTCCTTGCCTTTCTGCCTCATGCTGTATTTAAGTCGTCTACTAGCCAGACCTAAACAGCGGCAGATTTAATCAATCATCAAACAAAAAGAAAACACACGTATAACTACACATTCATTTCTATCTACTTGATTTATTTTTACAGTAGTCGGGTAGTATTTATTCCATCCATTCACCTTTAGTTAATTTGCACTCATTTGATGTAGTGTAGTGTTTTGGTGCTTTTTAAACTCAACATGAGTTAATATGTTATAAGTTAACGAGATGGTTCTATTTTTTTGTTTTATATCGAGTTACTTAAATTAGATGGTGGTCAATTTATAATAATGCATTGTTTATTTATTAAATATCATGAAAATAATAGGATGATTACTCATCACCTTATGTATTTTCTTTGTGCTTATTAGTGACCTTATGTCCACCTAAGTTAGTTTTGTTTTGGAAGTAACCAGATCCTATTCCAAGTGAGTGAACCCTTTTGCTTAAACAAACAAAGCTCTTACCTCATTGTATTTCTTTAACTTGAGAGTCATTTTTATGTGATTTGCATTTCAAAAACTTTTGTTTGTCTATTCCACATTAGTGAGTGTTTGAGCTCCATATTGTTATATTTTAAATGTATGCATTTCACTTCTCTGTGTTTTGCTAAATAGTTACTTTTTTCAATTGTAAGTAATACATCCAAATGACCCTAATTGCAGATTGATCTTTACTATTTTTATTTCTTAAATTGTAATCAATAGAAAATAAATTATGTAAATAAAATTTTTGTTTGCATTCATTACTGTAAAGGACTTTTAGATTTTTTTTATTTAACCCATGTTGAAGTTAGCATTTATTATTTGCCTGCATTAAGTTATTTTATAATGTATATGCATATATTATTAAGTAATCTACCTGTTAAGGTAGGTTTTTGGATGGACACAACTACCAAATAAATATTTTGTGACTCTGAACAAAACACAATCCAGCAACCTACTCTACATCAAGTCCCTCATCATCTCTGTGTACTTCTTTCCTCCCTTCATCCCGTCCAACACACCTATCATGTTCCTTCCCTTTGCTCGTTTTCCTAACATCCTCCCCTCTATTACCGTCTTCAACATCCCACTGCCACTCAATATGCCTTTCATCCATTTTTCCTGCCTCCATAGCATTTCTCTCAGCAAACCCCTCTCCTCAGCCACCATCCCCAGTACTTCCTCATTTGTTTTCCTTTCGGTCCATTTCACATTCTCCATTCTTCTCCACATTCACATTTAAAAAGCCTCCAATCTACTTCTATCATCCTCCTCCAGTGACCATGTTTCCCCACCATACATAACTAGGCTCCATATCCAAGTTTTGATGAGCCTTTTCTTAACATCCTTGCTCAACATCCCTGTCATCAACTCCCTCCTTGTGAAAGCATCTTTGTTTAACGTAGTTCTTGTCCTTACATCCCTACCACTTTGTCCATGTTGGTCCAAAACACTTCCAAGATATGTAAACTGTTCTACCAGCTCTAGTTTTTGTCCTCCTATTTTAATGAAATCGCATAACCTTTGTTTAATGAATATTGATTCTCATCCTATATGTATCGCTCTGAATATCCAATTCACTCAGCAATTTTGCAATCCCTTGGCTGACTGACAAATTAGAGATTGGTCATCAACTGACCTAACTGATTTTACAAATTCCTCTCCAACTTCATTCCTACCTTTAGTTCTTACCATACTTCTTTTGCTTTATTTGTTGCCCATCTCAATTTATTATTTAACTCTTTGTACTTCCTTTTGCCTAACTCTGTGTTTACATTCTTCCATCTTCTTCTCTCATCCATCTTTGCAATCATCTCATCCGTTACCCATGGTTTCCTTATCCTTTTCCTATTAATGGTTCCTATAGTGTCCTTTGCAGCTTTCGATATGACTTTCTTGATACATTCCCATTTTTCTTCGATAGTACCCAGCTCTTTACCGTCATCCATCATTTTCTCTAGAGCCTGCTGATACTCCTTCCTTGTCAATCCATTTAATGCTTCAACATTCCATTTCCTAACCTGCCGCCCCTGCCTTATCTTTTTGAAATGGATGCTACACTTCATAACCACTAAATTGTGATCAGTCCGCATCCGCTCCCAGGAAGGTGTGCGAATTTATCACACTTCCTAAACCGGTGCCTCACCATAATATAATCTAACTGATACCTTTCTGAGTCACCTGGTATTTTCCATGTATACCTATGCCTTTTGTGATGTCTAAACCATGTGTTGGTGATGACTAACCCCTGTCTCCTGCAGAACTCAATTGCTTTCTCCCCGCAGTCATTTCTCGTGCCTAAACTGTAGTCCCCCACCTCATCACCATCTCTTCCTTCGCCTACCATCGCATTCCAATCCCCCATCACTATCAAATGTTTCCCTGCAGGAACACACAGATTATGTCCTCTTAATTGATGGTATATCCTATCGACTTCTTCCCCCTTATGATTGCTTCATATATATATTAATAAGCTTTGGTATGGATTTTTTAAAACATAGAAATACAAAGAAAGGACACTCACATACGTTGTTCTGACAGCACAACCATCATCAGCAGAATGCCATTCTCGTGGGAATTGTGGAGAGGATATGTGTGAGGGAAGGAGAGGTAAGGGACGAATAGGAAATGGACAAGGGTGGGGAGGGGATGTGGAGGTGGCTGATGGATGGGGAGGGTTTCAATCACCGAAACAGAGAAGCAGTCGTTGAATGATTGGTCATGGAAAGCAGTGTGAGTAGGGATGGAATAAATAAGGAAGATGAAAGATTTGGTGGAATAGCAGTGGCTATTCATGCAAAGGGAAAGGGTGATGGTGCATTCACCTACCTGTATGTAGAGGGCAAGGCAGAAGTTACAGGGGAGACAGTATATAACATATTTTGAGGTGCAGGTGGCTTTGGGTTGGGAATTGGTAGTAAGTGATGTGATGGGTCTTCTGGAAGATGGCCAGATTTTGCAGTGTGGGCAGTTGCATGGTGTGGACAGGGGTGCCCGCAGGTGGTCTTGTCGATTCAATCTTTCTACTGCATGTGACTTTCCTTGCCTCTAAAAGTAGTACCCCCACCTGAGCCTCCACCACTCTTTCTTTCAAAACTGGATCTTGCAACCATAATATATGTATGTATGTATATTCCACCAGCAATGGTTCAACAGTGGTACTCCTAAACACAGCAGACTACCTACAAGAAGCTAACAGATTACTCTCAGACACTTCTTCCTGAAAACATATTCCTGCTGGTTTTAATCCCACATACCAAGAGGATATAATTGATTTCCTTTGAGACAACGGCCCTAATGAAAATCCTTCCCCCAGTGACATCTCCATCCCTTACCCTTCCCAACCATACCCCCCCACTTCTATATCCTTCCCAAGATCCACAAACTTAACAACCCAGGTCGCCCTATAGTCGCTCCTCCCTTTCTTCCCTCATGGAAAGAATTCCCACCTTTGTGGACCACTACCTCCAACCTTCAGTTCACTCCGTACCCTCCTATGTAAAAGATACCTACCACTTCCTCAGATTGCTCCACTCAACTTCCCTCCCTCATGACACCCAAATCACTATGGCCACAATCGATGTCACATCCTTAAACACCTCCAATCCTCACCAAGAAGGCCTTTCTTCCGCATACTACTTCCTCGCCAAACCCCTACCCATCACATCCCCAGCACCGAATTTCTCATCGATCTGACCAATTTCATTCTCATCCGTAACTCTTTTTCTTTCAATAATAACTTTTTAACAAATTAAGGGCTGTGCCATGGGATATAGAGTCAGCCCTTCATGTGCTAACCTCCACCTTGGTGTCCTGGAAGAGAATATCCTATCCAATTATCCTCTGAAACCCCTCCTGTGGCGCTGATATACTTGGTACTCTGGCCACATAGTATAGATTCCCTCAATTCCTTCATCTCCCAACTCAATGCTTCCTCATCTCTTTCTTTCACCTCCATCATTTCATCCTCGCCGATCACTTTCCTCGATGTCAATATTTCCCTAATCAATAACAAATTCCTGACCTTTGTCCACACTGAACCTATCAATAAACAACAATACCTCCATTACAATAGTTACCACCCCACCCATACCAAATGCTCCCTCCTTTACTCCATCTCTATCTGCGTGCACCGTATTTGCAATCATCCCAAATCCCTTAACAAATATCGTAGTAACCTTCACCACTCCCTCCTCCATCGAGGATACCCAGATTCTCACCTCACTAAAAAAATCCTCAAACATTCCTATACCCCAATCCTCCCTCAATCACAGACTCCCACCTTCTCTCAATCTGTACTACATACTTCCCTGGCATTCAGTCTCTCAAATTCACCCTCAAAGACCTGTACCCCATCCTAAAAAATCACAACACTTCCTCCAACCTTCTTCCCAAATGCCCCTCTGTCACCTTCACAGCCCGCCAACCTAGTAGTTCTTAAATCCACCAAGCCTCTCTCAAAATCCCCTCCCACCCCCATGTCATCGAGGGAGATGCAAAACTTTCTCTATTTTCATTACACCACCCCTCTCCATCCCACCTTTTCACTTTCTCTAGCCCTTCTCCTACTCCTGCACATCCAAGAATGATGTTTATTTTCTGGCTTGTAGACTCTGACTGGCCTTTTACATAGGACAATGTTCCACACCCCTGAACCTTGGGATAAATAATAAATCACACCAATCATCTTATGATGCAAAGGGCTGTGCACATCTTCTGAAGGCCACATTCTTTCACAGAGATAGTTGTCTTTACATGATTCATTTGGGTTGGAACAAAGAATGTCACACTGACTAGGTAATTTGGACAAAAAAGTTTTGGAATAATGATAGTTAATTTGTTTTGCCCCAAGATCATATTACAAAAATGCCAGGTTTAGAGAGACTATTCTCAAAGAGTTAACATTAATATTTATTAGCCAGTTATTAGCTGATGGTTTACAATGATTATTCAAAGAAATGTTGGCTCTGTAAGTAACTTTACAGTTGAAATGTAAAAAATATAGGTTTAAAGCATTGTCATTCACTTCTTTAGGGAAATATGGCCAGTTGGATACAATTTTGTCTTCTTCTCTGAAATTGATGGCAAATTTTGTTTCTTTCTTTTTCAATGTAAGAATCAAGTTTAGTGACTTGCTGCCAAAAGTACCCACTTGCTTCGTTTTCATTCTTTATTGGTTTTTTATCAACATTTCAATAAACAACAACAACAAAAATGTTGAAAAACTAGTTGGTTCACATTGGTAATTAAAGGCATATGTGAATGTGTGTGAGGAAACTTTAGTGAACTGCAATTGAATTATCATTCAGGATCACGCCATACTAATGCAATATCCTCTCTTTGTGCATACTTGATGGACTTCAAAAAGAGATGTGGTGATGTGTAAAATGTTTATCGTTAAGGTACATCAACTTGACATCACCAAAGACAAACCTCAGAAATAATGCTAGATTAAGTTTTTTAAGATGGTTATTTTCTTTTTAAGGCGTCAGGTTAAGAAATCAAAATCAATGCTTCAAGTATTGCTCTTTGGTGATGAAGATGGAGAAGAGGATATCAAGTCAAAGAACATTCGCCAGACAGGTCAGTATGACCCATTTGAAACTGGTGTTAGGTAACATTGATAAACATCTAATGCATATTTATTTTCACACTAATTTCATATTATAATGTACAAATAACCTGGCGATTAGTTTTGAAGTGCACATTTGGTATTTATGATTAAGTGGATTGCTTCCCCTGAAGCTCTTACGAGAATGAAGATCTCAAAATTCAACTGCACAGTGCATTTATTAATTAGAGGGCACGTGAGTGGGAGCTGTATATTGGATAAAGTTCAGTTTGTTAAAAACATGAGGAAACCAATATTAAACTTTACCCCTGCATATTTACTATCTCATTTAATACAAAAATTCTAACCACGTTTGTCTGTGGACTGATATGCATTCAGATAATGAAGGGGACCAATATAATTCATTTGTTTTGGTGGAGATGACAGTCATGCAAATGATTAAGTTCTGTCACCTTTTCCAAGAAACTGCAGGGGATGCCGCAACAGTACCTTTTAATGGAGTCGTCCACTAATATGCATTTCCATGCAAAAACAGCTTAAGTGGCTTAAACCTTGTGGACTGTGGTGTGTTGCACATGACTAGGAATGTCTGTGACATTTTATGCATGGTATTCTGTCACAGCATCTTGCTCCTTTAAAGCCCACAAATTTTCAGAGTTTAAGAGGATGCCTCGACAGCTTAACTGGCTAAAGTACTCGGCTGGACATCAAGGGATCCGGGTTCGAATCCCGGTCAAGTTGAATAATTTTTACACTCGTTAATTGTTGCAGTAATCACCTTTGCCAAAGTTTGCTCATTTAACTTCAGTTCAGTGGAAAATTCCTAGCATTTGCTTGATACTAAGGACATTTTTGTTCAATTAACTTGCAACTGATGATTAGTACTTTTATATTAACCCATTTTCATATAGTAATTGCTCAGTGCATTGTCCTAGCATCTATGGAATGAGCTACCCAATAATATGATGGCCATAAACTCTGAAAATCTATTTAGAAAGGGTCTAATATGTTAAATAAGGCTATATTAATCCTATCAAATATGTTAAATGAGGCTAGTTTAATCGTATCAAATATGTAGTTCTTCCTCTCCAAAATGGAAGAATTATGCATTTTCCAAGGTATAATGTTGTGAAAGGTTGTCAAAAATATTTACATACTATGTAAATACTTCTGTCGACTTCTTTTTTATTATTATCTTCACCTAAACTGTCCCCTGTTGTTATTATCAAATATATTTACTGTGAATTTGTTCTGAGAGATGTGTTGTTCCGGAACAAGAAATCTTTATTCTTAACTTTAGCATAAGAAAATATCAGAATAAATACTTATCTTCTTGGCTTTGAAGCAATCAGACTCTGGTCACTTGAAATAATTACATATAATCTTATTTTATTATTTCTGCAGTAAGCACATTTGCCTAAAAGGAATATAATGAAAACTTCTCTAACCTATTGCATCTTAAATGATGCTGATTATATAAATTATTATTAAAGCATCTTGGTTTCTTGGATTTTCTTTCTCTTTAATCTTGTAATTTGAACTCCTTTGAGAAATTATGACCGTATTAGAAAATAATCTCTCGAATACTTTTTTAATATATTATTTTATTCTGGCACTATATGGTTTACTATTTCAACCAATAGTTCTTCATTCGACCTTATGCCCAAACTTTAGGTCTGGGCATAAGGTCGAATTCTTAATTGAACATGGTCAGCTCTATAGATTGTGAAAGATGCCAGCAAAGAAGCACTGAATAAAGTAACAGACAAATCAGTTCTTGAACCTGAGGTCATGTACTATGAGCATATTACTTTGTTAACTAGGTACTTAAGTAAGGATGTCAGGATCTTCTTTAGGTAAAACTCAATTTTTCCAGGTCTACTGTTTCTGTTGAATGCTTCTTTTCATTTGCAGAAATCATTTTGTTGCCAGAAAGAACACAGTTTGCCTGTTGTGTTCTTGAAAACATTAACAATCCATCAAAATTCTTTTGAGCATGAATTCATTTAAAACAATATCATGATAAGCTGAATATATGTAATTTAATTTGCCAATTATATTAAGTAATCAATCAATTTATTTTTGTCCAAGAATTTGGTGTACAGATATAGGACATGTCAAAGAAATATACAGGTGCAAATTATAGTTGCAGATATTCATTAACAGAGTAGAACATATGCTTTAACAGATATTCGCAAAGTTTCTTTTAAATAGTGACATTTTATTGACATATTCTTCACACTGTCAGGTAACTTATTAAAAAGAATGAGGCCCATATTTTTAGGTCCAAGTGCTGCATTTTTAGTTCTTACAAATGATTGGTGTAGGTTAATAGAGGTTCTGGTTTTATAAGTATGATAATCTTCATTGCTATTGTAGAATTGGATGTTGCACTTTATGCTAATGATTGTTGTATACATGTACATGGAAGAGGCTGAATGTGAAGCTTTTTAAAGAGGGGGCGGCTGGGTGCATAAAAAGATGTATTGCACATTATTCAAACAGCCCTTTTTTGTACTTTAAATATTGTACTGACTTTTTTGAGGAACCCCAGAAAATGACACTGTACATTACATGTATATATAAATAACCATAATGCCTAGTTGATAGAACATCATTACTAATGGTGATCCTGATCACTCTGTTGAGAGAATGAATTGAGCTTAATTAATAACATAACTTGTTTATATATCCCAAGATAATTTACTAGCTATTTCAATGCTCAGGAAGCAAGAACTGGTGTTTTGTGGAATCAATAGTGATACTGATGTTAGCTTTTGGCTTATTTCTGTTAGTTAAGTATACTAAGCTTGATTTATCCACATTGAGGGAGAAGGAGTTTTGCTGGCACCACTCATCTAGCAGTAGTGTAGCATGGTTTTAAATGAATAACATTATGTAAAAATTTGTACAATTATCTTCTGTGATCTTCTTTAATTGTAAAATACAAGGTAATCTGTAATCTGATTATAAAAATGTGGTGAGATAGCATGTAATGAAAACACTAGTGATTGCAGCACCGGGGAATAAATTTTATCACAGTGATCACTTGAGTTCCAAAGCAGTCACTAATTAATAACATTTATCTTGAAATCTTTACATTTCTGTTTGCAATCTATTCTACAAATTATCCTAAATTAGCTAGTTTAAAGAGGATAGCTTGTAATGCTAATAGATGTTTTTATAATAACTCCACTTACCATAATAAGCAATTATGTAGGTAGGAATTTCAAGCATGAACCTTGAGTTTCATGCCTGGAACGTGGTATTTTAATGATTTATGTAATATTTCAATATTTCAGAAGTTTTGGTGGATCTGAGGGAGGCAATTTTGCAGGTTGCACGGCATTTTATTTCGACTGATCCAAATTTACAACAGCAGAGCTCCAAAGTTATATTAACCGCTGATTACTCAATGGAAAGCCATGAAAAAGACCATGAGAGCTATTTGAGTGTATCACGCAACAGGCATAGGCGGGCAAAGGCACTACTTGGTAATGAATATATAATTAGTTAAGTGGCTTAGAAAATAAGTCCTTGATGTGTGAATCCATACTGTTAGAGTGAGGAAGTGTTCATTCACTCCATTTTGCACCTTCATAGTGAATATTCATTCCTGTTTTGGTACCTCAATTATACTTCACAAATTCAGAGTATGGCAATAACATGTGGAAGGCATTCATGTATTTTATGAGCAAATTATGGAAATATATGAGGTCTTGTTTTTATGATTCAGTTCATGGTTTTTAATTGATGCTATTTTAATTACATTTAACTGGTCATTTTGCAGATTTTGAAAGGCATGATGATGATGAGTTGGGCTTTCGAAAAAATGACATTATAACAATTATCAGTCAAAAAGATGAGCATTGCTGGATTGGGGAGTTGAATGGATTACGAGGTATGTGTAGACTGTAGGACAAATTAAATAATAATTGTTAAGCAAGCACATGTTGGGATGGCTACGAGGGGAGGGAGTGGAAGGAGTGTTCAGCACTGGGTACTGGCACTTTGTGTCCACTAGTGTTTTCGAGGAACTAGGATAAATGGGGTAGAAATTGAAATTTTGTGAGGGAGAGAGGAATGCAAAGATTTCTGGCCTCAAATCCAACCAAAAGTGTTCATTTTTATTATTTGCATAATTAATGAAGAAGCCTCACTTATACTAACATGCTCTAACCTTGACTATGTCAAGAAATAAAGTTTATATGGTTTCTGACTTCATACACTTCAATGTTAATACCTTGAACATCAGTAATTTGGGAGCCTGAGAAAGTCAGGGTTTGGTTTACCATTAATGATGTACTTGTCACTCCCCATGGGCTACAACCTTGGAATGGTAGAAGGGCTTGTGTGTTCTGATGACCCCTAGAGCTGTGCTGGCAGGAGTAATGATATTTACTCCTGGAATGGTTGCCCAAGGCAGAGGGGTTGAATAGTAGGAGCTAGACAAAAGGTAGTCCATGCAGTGTCTGTTCCTCATTGAGGTAGCTGCAAAGGCATCTAACCCCAGTGAGGCAGTTCATTTCAGTGCTGCCTATCAAGGAAGGCAACCAACTCAATTATTATCTATCCCTAGGATTGAATGATGGGCACTGTAGAGAAAATGAGTCTTGCTAACTACAGGACTTGGTCCAATCAGCCTTGTGTTGTGCCCGACAGCAGGAGAGCCAAGGCTTTCATGGTCATCATCTCAGGAAATCCGTGCAAAGCAAAGCAGACAGTAGTAGCCCAGAAGATGCAAAATAAGACCGAGTTAGTTAGAATAGGAACTTCGAATGTTAAGAATATGTTGAGGACAGAAAAATTAGAGAATACATGTATAATGCAATAGATAGAAAGAGGAAATATGGATGTTTTACGTCCATGTGAGTCAAATGGGAGGATAGCAGGGATTACTAAAGTGATAGTCAAAGAGTAATATACTGTGGGTGGGAAGAGAGTCAGTATGAAATGGCCAAAATATTAAATAAAATGGTAGGAAAAAGTCTACATAGTATAGTCTACATAGAGCAAGCAATGGATAGAATATTACTAGTAGAGATAAAAGCTGAATGATGAACTTGGTCATTGTTCAGGTATACATCCCACTGAGCAATCATAAGGAGGAAGAAGTTGATGGGATATACGATCAGTTAGAGGATATAATTTCGCGTGTTCCTGCAGGGAAACATTTGACAGTGATGGGCCATTGGAATGCGATGGTAGGTGAAGGAAGAGATGGTGATGAAGTGGGGGACTATGGTTTAGGTATAAGGAATGACTGTGAGGAGAAAGCAGTTGAGTTCTGCAGGAGACAGGGGTTAGTCATCACCAACACATGGCTTAGACACCACAAAAGGCATAGGTATACATGGAAAATGCCAGGTGACTCAGAAAGGTATTTATTTATTCTTCTTGGCCCTTTACATCGGACAACAATAACAACACAACAGTAACAACAATACAAACACCCAAACCCCAGGTGGAGAAAATCCCACCCTGGCGGGAATCGAACCCACAACCCTTGGATTAGCAGACGAGGACGTTACCCCACCGCCACTGGGGCCAGCATCAATTATCAATTAGATGATATTCTAGTTAGGCATAGGTTTAGGAATAGTTTGATCAATTTGCATGACTTCCTGGTAGCAGAATGACTGACAACAAGTTATTAATTATGAAGTGTAGCAACCGTTTCATAAAGATAATGCAGGGGAGATGGGTTAGGATATTGAGCATAGAAGGATTAACTGAATTGACAAGGAAGGAGTATCAGAGACTATAGAGAAAACAATAAGTGAGGAAAGGCAGCTGTGTTCTACAGAAGAAAAATGGTAATATGTCAGAAAAGGTATATTAAAAGCCCCTAAAAAAATATAATAATAATATACTTTATTCATCTTATAATCATAGTAATGGTAAGCAGGAAAAGGACAAGGAAAACACTGCTTATGGACAAGATGATTAGAAAAATAAATTAGGGAAGAAAATGGAAGAATATAAATACAGAGTTAATTAGAAGGAAGTATAAAGAGTTAAATAATATATTGAGGGTGAGTAACATATAGAGCAAAAGATGAGTGGTGGAAGAAAGGGTATGAAATTTTTGCAAGGAAAAGGTGGGATTGGTATATTTTACAGGAAAATTAAAGCACTGTCAGGAAGTAAATAGGGAAAATCATTGCATAAAATCAGATATAAGTCAGGAAAAATATTAACTGAACCAGAAAAAATCCAAGAGAGATGGAGTGAATTTATAAAAGACCTGCATGGTGAAGAGCTTAGGCCAGCAGGTTTAGCCAGTAGTAGTTTTAGGAAAGATGACCAACCAACGGCTGAAGTTTTTTGTGCCATTAGGGATGGACAGGAAAGGATGAAGGGTGGAGAGAAACCTGGCATCAGCATTAACCTATTCTTAGCGAAAGGCACCAAGGAGTCTGCAACTTAACGTCCCACCCGGCGGACAGCGTGCTCACTCCACAAAGTGCTGCCCTCCACAAAGAACCTCGAGTAGTAGGGATCGAAATACCACTGAAAATATCTGCCGCCTCCAGGATTTTAACTCGGGTCCTCTGGGTGGGAAGCCAGTATGTTAGCCACCGCATAGTCCTAGAAACAGATAGGCCTTGGATAATGATTTCTCCAAGCAAAAGCCAATTTCCAATTAAGGAAAGTGCTTATCTCATGTTCTTGGATGAATTGTATTGGTACACAAGGAAGTAATTTTTTGTAATTTATCAATTTTTATAATATTTATTATTGTTTAATTTGACTCAAGGGTGGTTTCCTGCAAAGTTTGTGGAATTATTGGATGAGAGAAGTAAGCAGTACTCGTGTGCAGGCGATGACAGTGTATCGCAAGCTGTGACTGATCTAGTTCGAGGCACCCTCTGCCCTGCCATAAAACAGGTCCTGGAACATGGAATGAAGAGGCCAACGTTTTTAGGTATGAGTATCAAATTTCCGTATGAGAAATTGTGTGATTTGTGAATTGATTACATTTAATAGTTCAATATTGTTTAGTCTACAGAATATTATATAATCCACCGCTGCCACTCTGTATTTATTTGATTCCCTTTCCAAGTTTCCCCTGAACTTTTTTCTTGCCACACTTATATATTATTGAAGTGCTTATGTACTTGATGCATAACTGATATGTGTGAGTGGTATTCTGATCCTTCCTTTGATTTAATGATCACTGCCATTTCTTGTTTTTTGCATCATTATGGTTGACTTGTTTTTACTCTGTTATGTAATAATAATAATAGATTTTATTTGTCCGGCGATCAAGTTGTTACAACTGTTACATTTGATATAGGACACATCAGGGTAGTAAGTAACAAAATACATACATGGCAGGCATTATCAAGAAATTCAGCAATTGAATAAAACATTTTTAATTTGAAGAACCTGAGTAGATTGACTTTAAATGCAGCCACACTATTTTGGGCCTTAATCTCAGCTGGGAGTTTATTATAAAGTTGAAGGCCCTTAAAAATTTGGGTCAGCACCTGCAATTTTTTAGATTTCTTTTTGTGTGTACTACTGCATGAAAAATATAAATACATGGCACTGGTAATACATCCAATTTTTTAAACGGGACGGCAAGGGGCATTTTTTATTGGTCAGGCCTAAATTTAAAGAAAATGTTTTATTCTTTGTATGTTTTTATATTTTGGCCATCCCTAACAGCAACTCATCACCTTAGCACTCCATTTTCTAGGATAAGAATCTGGTCTATGCGCAGCTGAACATTTATAGCAAATCCTTATTAGAATTATCCCAACTCTCCAAAGTATTAAGATGTTTTTATCTGTGCACAGATGATTGCTATCATGTGTGTCACATTTCACATTTAACTTCATAGAAAACCTTTAATTTCCATCAGGTATTTAAGAATCTACATTGTCGAATCATCAGTGGGATTGGAAATAATAGCACTTATTTTTCCTGAAATTAGCACAAAAATAGGGGCATTAAGGAAATTGAAATCAAGTAAGGCCCTGCGGATAACTAACTCTACTATGAATGTACTCACAGTTTGGGAAAATGGGGAAGGAATAGATGTGCTAATTTGTAGCATTTATTAGGGGAGAATTTTTGAAGAGAATTCCGTTATTTCAGTTTTACAAGGTCTCCCAAAAGTAGCAGAAATGAGTCGATTATAAAAATTTTTTGCCAGAATTAATACATTCACTCAAAAGACTTCCTAGTAGCACCCTTGTGCGTCCTCACACTGCTGCCAACAGGTTTTCCATATATCATATGCCTTGTGGAAGATGGCACCCAGAGTGCTACTAAGCTCCCTCATCATGGCCTCTTGTAATGCTTCCACCAAGCCATAGTGACATCCTATCAGCATGGATTTGGGGCAGGGAAAGAGTTAGAATTCTAGTGGGGCAATGTTATAGCCGTAAGGTGGCTGAGGCAGGGTCAAGAAGCTCCTGACAGATCTGCATATATGTTTCCTTTTGTTCATCTGAGAGTACTCTCGGCACCCACTTCACGCATACCTTTCTCATGCCCTTGCTTTTGGTCACAAGTCAAAGCACTTTTGGGATGCAAAGTTCATCAGAAGCCATGTGAACACTGAATCTTTGATCTCTGTTCAAAAAACCTTCACTCTTACAAGATTTTCATCACTTTTTGAGGTCAAAGGGCATCCTGAACTTTTGGCATCTTCAACATCTTCACCATGCCAAAACAACTTGTGCCACTCAAGAACATCTGATCTACCCATGGCGTTATCACCATAAGCTGCCTTGAGCATGCCATGAGTCTCTTTCCTGGTTTTGGCCAGTTTCACTCAAAATATAATGGCATAGTGGTGTTACATTTACCAGTTCATGACAGAGCATAATGAGGTCACGTTTTTTTGGTTTTGCAAACAAACAATCCACACTCTACATAGGCTGGGAGCCGACTACCACCGGCCTCCAGCTTTTCCTGAGACTCCTCTTCCTCAAACCCAGCCAGAGAAACTATCTGTCAATCCAGGAAAAAATAAATTGCTACTACTTTTGGGACAGATCTTCTATCCAAACAAATTGGACTAGACTGGTGGAATGTTTGCACTGGGCAAAAGTGGTTTTGACTGGGTGAAAGTGGTTTTGACTGGACCCTTTGGTCTGGGCCAATCCTTTGTGATATTTTCTTGTTACATAAATTAAATCATGTTTCAATCGGTTTTTCTGTGCAATGCATCAAATTATTGAACTAAGTTGATTTACTTGAATTCTGACAGTATCCATCAGTTCACAGTTGATTACATCAACTGTCATACACTTTGGCTTTCTCTCCCTTTGTGCTCATCCACTCAAAGAAACACATTGGACCTTCATTTACTTTCACCTTGGTAGTTTCCCTGGAGAGACCCAGAGGTTACATCAGCCTGTTGGCCCACTTCCTGAGTCCACCACCAATTTGAGGGCCCCCTGTTGTGCATATAAAAGATATTTTCATAGTTAAATGCTATATTATTTTTATTATTAAGGTAATCTACCGGTTAAGGTAGGTTTTTGGATGGACACAGCTATCAAATTAATATGTTATGACTCCAAACAAAACCCAATCCAGCCACCTAATCTACATCAGGTCCCTCTTCATCTCTGCGTACTTCTTTCCTCCCTTCATCCCGTCCAACATCCCTATCCTGTTCCTGCCCTTTCCTCGTTTGCCCAACAAATGCTATATATTTTCATAATTTTATTTTATTTGGTCTTAGGTTCTTAATGATGCTTCACTGTATATGAAAATTTTTTGGCAGCTTTTAGCAATGAAATTGTTGATATTCTTACCTGAACTGATTGAAAAAGGGAAAAAAGTCATGTGAAAATGTTGAAAATAACATTTATCATTGAATTCACACTAATCACAAGAATAATTGCTGAAATTAATTTTTCCAGGCCCTAATTATCATAAGGAATGCTATTATAGTATCCAGTAAGTACAAAACCTAGTAGACAAATGTCTTTAGCAATAACCCTTAGCTGCAACAAGCTTGGGCTCTGGTGTTTTTTCAATAGAAATTCACATGTAATCATTGTCTGGCATGAACAAAAGAATTAAAAGGTTTTATCTAAATTTAGATAAGAGTTAACTTTGTGGCCATTGTTGAAGTTTTTTTTACAATTATGCATATTAAATTGCTTTTAATTGTTGCAATTATGATTAAAACTGCTTTTCACTACAAGATTTCTATCTACTTTCACAACAAGAGTTACTTTCTACTATTTATTCATTCGCTTTCTTTAAAGCCTTTTTGCTATCTTTATGTAGATTTGCTGAGAATTGATTCCTCCATGGCGTAGGATGCCAATCGATAGACAGACCTGACCCAATAACAGTATTTTTCTAATCCAGTTGATATGGACCTTGGTGCTGTGTACATTGTGATAAAAAGCAAGTTTCAAAGAAGTTGTAAGAAAAGTTCACACTACATTACTTGATATGGAAGACCTGGATAGTTGATATAGGATGGACATTATAAGCTTTTCTTTTTACTTTAATCCTTGTGACGACGATGTACTCATTGTGGTCAAACAATCTCATCCTTGCAAAGCAGAATGGTAAATCTTGTTCCCATTTATGTAGGAAGGAATTAAAGTACTGAGTAAAATTTTAAAATTTTATAATAATAATAATTTATTTCCCAATTGACAAATACATAGTATGGTACAGAATATCATACAATTATGTAATAGGGTACGTCAAGAAGTACAGTAACTGGATTACTAGCCAGAAAAAAAAATAAAATTACACAAACATAATTAAGAATTTACACAATATAAAATTAAGAATTACCCAGAATTTAAGTAGTCATTCACACTGTAAAAACATTTTTCATTTAAGTACATTAATAATTTATTTTAAAAAATAGAGAGTGATTTCACATTTTTTAAACTAATGGGAAGCCTGTTGAATATTTTGATGAAAAGAGAACGAGGTCCCTTGGTCATCATTGTCATGCTAGCAGACACTACACACAGATGATTTCTAGTCCCTGTCTCATAGGTGTGAGTACCATTATTAGATGGGAATAGACCCATGTTCTTTTTCACAAAAATTGCCGTATTATAAATAAAAACACTAGGGACTGTTAAGATGCCAAGGCTTTGAAAGAGAGGTCTGCAGTGGGCTCTATAAGGTTTATTGCACATGGACCTAAGCAATTTCTTTTGAATAATAAATATTTTATTTAACTGACGTTTTTATAAATCAAACCACTTTGCTTTTCCACATAAACTTTTTAATTTTCACAACCCAGGTTTCGTTGTAGCATAACATCATCAGGTCTCCACCAAGTTATGCCAGAAACTGTTTTATTTATTTTATTTAACTTAGTTGATGACCCGCTTCCCCAGATTATGATACCGCATGATACATGAGAATAAAAGAGACCAAAGTAGAGTGTTTTTAAAACATTATTTGTGAATTTATTTGTGAACACAAACACATTTATTTGTGAACATGTTGTGCATTTTGATATTTTAGCCTCTCGCCCTACTGTAATTCCCCTGCTATTGTAGTATATATTTAGCCTATGTTAGAAATGTAGCACACTGGATGATGAAATGTCAAAACATGTGCTGTTCTTAAATAAATTTTGATATTTTACTGTGTTTTTTTCTGTGTACATCAAAATGACATTTCACAAAGTTAAGGCTTCAGCCTTCTATTTGTTCTCATCATTATTTTGGTATTTGCATTATTAATCAATAAGTCCATGTAAACAATTACTTTTCCTCTGAATATAGAGTGAAAAGCATGGGTGATATGCTCAACACTGTCTTAACCCTCTGTATAGCATTGGCCATCCTGATACTCCATCCATTACCTGCACTTGTGCAATCTGAGACATTTAAATATTTTGGATAAGTCATCAATCCCTCCACTCTGTTCCCAATTTCTGTAATGCATTTATTAATTCTTCCCAGCATACTCTTTTTAGTGCCTAATTAAATCCAAACAGCAAAATAATATCTTGATTATACTCCATATTACTTTCTAGCAGAGATCTCAACATAATTATTGTATCATTAAGTGTAACCCTCTCCTTTCTAAGCTCCACCTGATCTTCTTCCAATTAATAATTTGCCCTCTTCTACTTTCTTTTGTTGATTATCCTGATTACTGCCTTTGCTGCCTTAATAATCAAGCTAATGGTTCTATAGTTGCCACACACTGCTGCTGTGCTTTTCCCATTTTTGAGATGTGAAATAATACAACTCTGTAAATTGAAGTCTCCTGACCAAATGAAATTCGTGACCTTCATTGGTTTTGTTGAATCCAAATAAGCATTCCTTCAACTTTTTCCTAAACTCATTAATGGCTCTGTGTGAGCATTTATCCCTGCAGCCTTGTTTATTTCCATTTAATGCCTTTTATACCTTGCAATCAAGTATGATTGGACCCAACCTATTATCATTGACATTTTCTCTTTATCTGAACTTGAATAACTAATGCAACAGTATACAATGTATGTAGTCTTTCATTGTGGTTTTTACATCTTGTCTGAATCTCTTGTGGTTTGATTCATTTTCCTGTCTCATCTCTCTCTGAAAGTTTGCAAGGATTTTGTTGCCTGGGTTTTTAGTTATCCTTTTTTTGAGATATTCCCTCCTTTCTTCTTCTGCATCCACTCCATTATGTTCATTTAGGATTTCATCAACTGCTTTCCAGTATCCTTTCATTTTCACCCTAACTGAAAAGATTCAGGAAGATTAACATTTCATTTTCTTTGTCATACTCCTTGTCTACATTCTGCAATCTGTAGAATATAACATAATGAGAATAATATTTATGTACTGCTGTGTCAAATGCAATCCAGTGTGAAAACTTTAAATTTATTTTGTATTTGGTTCATACAAAACTTCAAAAAATCAGATTTACACAAGGTGGATATTGTGTAAACCAGGGATTATTTAAATAGTTAATGTCTTTGCCAGATATTTTTCAGGTATACCCATTAAAAAACTGATAGTGGAATAGAGAATAACATGTCATCCTCAGGAATTATAGTAAAACAATTGATTGTGCTGATTTCTTGTCTAGAAACAAAGAATGAATTCTGAAAAAGGAAAGACTTGGAATGTAAATTTTAGGGCTATCTGTGTGCTTCTCACTCATAGTAATAACTAAAGCTATGTCACAGAACAGAATTTCTTTAAATACCTACAAACTTGGTTTACTTAGTGTACTCTGGTCTTACAGGAGGTACCTGCCACCCATGGCTATTCATTGAAGAAGCTGCTTCCAAGGGCATTGAGCGTGATTTTGAATCAGTATACAGTCGACTTGTCCTATGCAAAACGTATCGCCTTGATGAAGATGGAAAGGTGTTAACTCCAGAAGAGGTAGGGGCCTATTAAGCTGATCAAAGTCCACTGGAAGCAGAAAAAATAAAGTGCAACTCAATAGTGAGAATCAAGGAAACATATCATGAGTAATTCAAATTCAAAATGTTGATCTACTAAATATGCCACATCAATGTGATCATTGGACTTGTATGCATTTATATTCTATGGTAGCAATGTAAAAAATGTGGAACAAGGTCAATAATCTTATTGGAGTAGTGAATACAATTGATCCCACAGTATGACATGCTGAATAATTTGAGAAATTTAATTTTTAATATGAATAGACTGCTTACAGCATGAACAAAACACTGAAAACTTGAGTGTAAAGATCGGGTCTTCATTCAAGGATCTTGTTGTTTCATCATTCTTCAAAATACATTTTAACTCGGTTACACAATAGTCAATAACATACCTTGTGACCCAGCTAGACTCATTATGTCACAATTTTTTAATCATGAATTTCACAAATTATAAGTATAACATAAAACCTTTTCTGTAGACAATTTTTCAAATGATAACTTGTGAAAATCCTTAATAAATAAGCAGCTTTCTTGCACTTACTGATTGTGCTTGTGCACAGCATATTCTAGATGTAAAACACTAGGCTGTGCTAGTTTAAAATTAAAAAGCCTGAATATATATTATTGCAATGGCTTTACTTGGATGAGAGGTACTCCTGAAGAGGCCAGTGAAAGAAACCACAGAAAGTCTTTGTATGTATTTAAACAGCAGTTAATTTATATAGTATTCAGTGGTCATGTGAAATCCTGGCAATATAAATGTCATGAATGCACATGCCTTTGTGGCAGATGTCATTAATTTGCTGATTGGGACTAACAACTTACATGCCCAATTTTCTTCGTAAATGCACCACACCAATATTTAAAGAATGGTCATGGCTGTTATAACTATGCAGTTGAGAATGATAATACTTGAGCATTCAGAAAGAAACTGTATCAATTCGTACAGTTATAAATAAATATAGCCAGAAATCATCATATCTGAGAAATTTAATTTGTACAAACTTTAAATGTGCTAGTATTTCTATCACCAGAGTCAATTGAATGCCTTTGTTAATTGACATTGGGAGTAGGAATCATTAGTATTAGAATGCTTAAAGCCTATTGTTACATTTTGAACTTGTTCTACCTCAGCAAATGCAGACAATCTTCAAATTTTTGTCATGTTTGTTTACATTTTTGCAGTAACATGAAGGCAAATATTACATGCGCAGTTTGTTTTGTACGAATCGTGTTGTGGGAAAAGACAGTTTTGTACTAATACACTTCTGTGTTTCTTCATTTTGTGAACTTAATATAGTTGCTGTATAGATGTGTTCAAGCCATCAACCTCACTCATGATACTGCCCATGCTCAAATGGATGTGAAACTCAGAAGTTTGATTTGTTTGGGCTTGAACGAACAAGTACTTCATTTATGGCTTGAGGTCCTATGTTCCTGTGTCCCTGTTGTACAAAAGTGGTAAGTTTCAAACTACAATAGTTGTTTTTTTTTAATAGACGTGTACAATCAACACTGGAGATGTAAAGGACGAATACTTTTGTCAAAAGCAGATATTATAGCTGTTGGAATGTTATCTTGTTTTATAATGCCATAAAGCCAGGGAAGCTCCTGAGTTTTCGTTTAACTTTTCTAGTCAGTTAAAAATCTAGTTTACAAGGCAAACATGTTTCAAAATTGATACCTATGGTATTTAATATTTTGCATAAATTTTTGTGGAAGAGAATTTTAGATCACTTTCAGTTTTTATTTTATTTGTGGTGATTTTGTTACAATTCGTCATGGTCCAGCATCGCAATACCATGTAGATTCTTAAGTGTCAATGAAGAGGGCACCCAACCCTGGAATTAAACCCAGGAACAGGAGATTGGGAAACTAATTCACTTCATACCTCATTAGTTCAATTCTATATTTATGGCATCGTTTTCACTATTTAGTCTCTTTGAAGGTGTTCGTGACTCAGCTTTTATATATGTAACTTAAGTTGTAGTTTTTTTGGGGAGGTGATCAACAGCTGAAGTCATTTGCACCATTAGGGATGGACAGGAAATGATGAAGGGTGGAGAGAAACCCAGTGTTGGCATTAGCCTACTCTTGTCGAAAGGCACCAAGGGGTCCGCAGTTTAATGTCCCATCCGATGGATGTCGTACTCACTCAAAGTGTTCTCCACAAAGCACCTCAAGTAGGGATCAGGATATTACTGTAAAGTATTTGTCTTCAGGATTTGAACTCAGGGCTTCTTGGTGGGAAGCTTGTATGTTAGCCTCCACACCATCCCAATGCCCATATGTAACTTAAATGATATTGCTGGCTAAATGTATTTTGCAAGAGTTCTTTTTCTCACTTGAGCCTCAGGAATGCTGCCTGCCCCATTCTAATCTCATCGATGGCCTCTTCTTATCCCAGGTTTCACCCGTGGAGTTTTGTGTGCAGTCCTGGTTGGGTTCAGGTGAAATGTGAGCTGAGAGTGCTTTCTCAGTTTGCATTCAGCCTCAGCCCTGATTGGGAGTTGCCTCCTCATGCCAGGCGCTCCCATCACTCACAGCAGTTGCAACCTTTGAAAGATGGTGTCAGGGATATGTTGGTCAAGCACCACCTTTTCAGTTGGGATCTGTGAGATTTGCTAGTTCCCTTGCTCTGGTCCAGCTGATAGGAACGTATATGATGGTCAATTGGGCTGCCAGTGAAAACATTGACAAGGTACATATTTCATTGGGAGAAGAGTTCAGATCTGAATTAATTTAGTTCAGTGGCTGCCCTTTATTTTCACTATTATTTCCCCAGAACTCCCTCGGGGGCTCTCATGGATTAATTTCTCCTACGGTGAGAAATTAAAATGTATGCTGTTATGCAAAACATTGTTTTAAATTAACTTACTGTTACACTAATTGTGGCTATGTTGTAAGTTATTATATTATACATATGATGTATATGAACTGATGGGTACAATCTTTTTTACCATTATACTGATTTAGAGATTAAGGTGATAGAACTATAATAACTCCCTTATTGCTGCATTTAATGAATAACGTTATTGTAAAGGCATAATTCCAAAGACTGGTCATCATCATGAAAAAGTTAATGATTTCTAGGCTTTAGGCTTTATTTATTTGTTGCTGGTAAATGCGGGAATTCAATTAGAGATGAGTAATACATGATTTTATTTATGTTTTCTTTTTTATGATTGTGTTAAAATATGACCAAAATTCCATGGTATGTTTGGGGTATGGCATAAAAAGCTTGTTGTTATTTTCAGATTAATAAATATGTTGGCTCTTAGGCAAGAGTAGGATATCTTTCATTCCATTGAATTTTTTAAAAATAATTTCGTTTTATTTCATGATAATGGCATTACAATGGATTAAAAATGGTCCCTGGCTGACCTATGTTGTAATTAAAATCTTCAACTTCTTGCAAATAGTCTATACCACTTTTCCTGTTATACCTGTAGTTTTTGTTACTGCACATTGATCAAAATAAATCAAATGCTTTAAGTTTGTTTATTTAATTATATATTTAGTACCAAAACAGCACTAGGCAGCTAACACATCGGTAAAGTTTTCCAAAAAGAAATCATGGTGATATTGTCTTTTAAATGGGAAACATGGTAAATTTATGAGTTCCACCTACTGTTAAGTCTTTTGAATCAGTCTGAGAGATCTGTTTTAAGTTCAAGATGGCCTCAGCTCTTCTGACTAAACATTATTTGAAAAAAAAATGGATTTTTTAAGGAAAAATCTTATATTGAAAAATCTAATGCCCCTCATGCCCCTCAATTTAAAAAATCTCATGATTCTTCTCTAATTAAAAAAATGTGCTTAAAAAATAAAAAACTGTGGGAACATTTTAAAATCACTTACTATCAATCATTGATGGGTATTTTACAATTGGAATTTAAATTATGTACTCCTTGTTTTAGGAAATGGGCTCCATGTTGCATGTTTTTGGGTTGTAACCACCATTGGACAGAATGCTGCATTCTTACTTGGTGTAATTACTCTATGAAAATTTTTCAAGAAGAAATCACCTAGAGTTAATGGATGGAAATCCATTCTCTTACTCTAACTTGTAAATTTTTCAATCTTGTAATTTATCAATATCATTTCTTCTATTATATATGTGAAATAATTCAAAGTAAGTGAACATAAAAAATGATCTCATTGTGCAATATCTGAGGAGCTCTGAGGGGCAAAAAAGGCTTCATATAATGGATGATCTTTTGGAGTGTCTATACCCTTACATACTGGGCAGCAGGTCTGCCCACCAAAAAGTTACTTCAAAAGAATGTATGGCTTTGAAATATATGTATCATGGCATAAATTGCTTCTCTAGAGGAGATGGTATTCCAAAGTTTAATACAACATCTGTGTGACATTAAGAAATGATATTTGAAAATATTTACTTTTGCTTTCACTGAGCCTCACTTCTCGCTAGACTGCTGTTTCAGCTATTTCCATCAGGAGTTTCATTTTCATAGTTGATTGAAGAAATAAGCTTTTATTTATGTCGAAAAATGAAAAAAAATGAGTTTTGTGTGGTCATTAAACACTTCTATTTTAAAGGCTTAACACCAAAAGAGATCAAACCTGAGTTGAATGACGTTTATGATTCATCATCTCCTGTGGTCATGGCTGTTTACAATTGGGTAAATGACTTTAAACTTGGCCGTACATCCACAATTGATGAACATCATTCAGGACACCCAGTGGAAGTGACTTCCTCTGAAATAATGGGCAAAATCCAGCAACATGGTTCTAATTGATCAACGAATCAAAGTCGGTGAAATCAGCCAACAAGGTGATTGCTGGCTATGGGTTTTTGAGATGCATGAGGAATCATCTACAGTGATTACTTGCAAAAAGGACAAACAATAAATAATAGAGAGTACTTGTTACCTTTTGTTATTGACCTGACTGAGCATGGAAATCAAGAAAAACATCTTGTCTAAGAAAAAAGTTCTCTTTCATCAAGGAGTACACCTGTGCAATTTCAATGGCAAAAATTGTGGAATTTAAGTTCGATTGATTACATTATTCACTGTATTCACCAGATTTGGCTCCCAGTGACTTTATTTTATTTTGAAGCATGAAAAAATAGCTCGGTGGACAATGATTCACGTCAAACAAGGAGATTATCGCCAGTATAGGTAACTATTTTCAAGACCTGAAATTCTACATTTTGGATGGAAATATACCCAAAATAATTTGCTTTCATATTTTTTTCCTAAGAACATATTGAACGGCTCAAATGTCACTGATTGGGGAAGTCCAATGTTATTCTCTGTTACAGCATAAAGTGGGGGATTAATACTGAAATTATCTCTACTTTTAATTCCAGTAAAATTAATAAATGCATTGAAGTTCTTCTGGTGTGTAAATATAAAGAACTTTGCTGTTGTCCCCATATTTATTTTGTTGCAACAAGAGATTTCACTACACTCTAGCATTCTCATGTACAAAGTAAACAGGCAGCATTTGATTTATGTGGGCAATGTCTGGGGTTGAATAGTGGGGGGGAATGTGCATTTGAGGAGTGAGAACCTGACCGTCACACTGGATGGTATTCTTCTCAGCGGAGGGGGAGAGGAAGTTTTGGACAGAGGGCCAAGGCCAGGAGGGGTGGGAATGGAAGGATGGATACTCCTGGCATGTTTTGAGGAGACAGGATAAAGGGGAGAAGGGAATGGTGGTTTGGGGGACACTTAATATTGGGGCTAGGGGTGGTGCTGAATGGGTTCTGGGAAGGAAAACATTTAGAAGGGAGTGAGGGTGAAAGGTTTTCAACCTTATACATCATATATATTGGAGAGGGTTCCTTCTGAAATGCCAGCAGAATGACTATTGGTAAGTATGTGGAGCACATATGCATACCAAAAATAGAGGGTTTATGAGACAGCAAAGGTGGCAATATGTACATAAATGTATAAAAGATATATATTAGTACATTATCTGGTACTCTCCTCATAATATTGTCTGGAAGAAAAACTAGGGTAGACATCAATTTCCACCAGATGTGGTGGGAATGGAATACTTAAAAAGTGTATCTGGTCAAAAGAGGAGAGAGGATGAAAGAATACATATTGGATACACTGTTGCTAGGCTAGTGTGAAAGAATTGTGCTATTCTGGTTTACTCATGTTTGAGAGAATGGACAGCAGCTGAATTATCGAACAGGCAAAAACATTTCTTAAGGTTAATGGTTTCAGAGGAAACAATAGATAAGAAAGTCATTGTTGAATTCCAGTGAAAAGACTTCATTTATTTATTCGTCTTGATCCAAAAACAATTACAGTGTGGAGTGGTGTGTATGCATAAATAAATATGGTGTGTATGGATAAATGTGGTGTGTATGCATAAATAATAACTTGATTGACAATGAATGTGTTCTGATTATTAAAAGGATATGTTGTAGTAGTAATTGATTATTGAGGGCATATTCTATAGCCACATGTTAAATCTTATGAAAAACTCACTTATCAACATCTATTTTAGCTGCCTATTTATTGTGCCTGGTGAAGAATTTTGTTAAAAGGTAAAATGGGATACGTAAACCATAGTATGTCACAAGATATGTCCTACTACTTTGAGTAAGTCAATGGTTACTTACAATGGAATCACATATGTATATAAATAATATAATATTTTGGTATTGCCGCCACGAAATCAAGATACAATACAGTAGAGATGGTCAGTTGCACATAATATGTCAACATTTGAAAAGTCACAAAATACATAGAAATATATAAAAATTTAGAGTATGTCCTACTACTTTGTATTTGAATATTATTTCACTGATTAGAACATCTCCTTTTGGAGGTATTCCCTAAGTTTCACCCTACAAATACTAAAATTTTAGATTTCTTTCAATTATAATGTTAAAATATTAAGTAATTGTATTCACATTTCTATTCAAAGTTTTATTTAAACAGTTCACCTTGTACTAAGCCATTGGGTTGTATGACATAAACATAATTACTATGTCAATGGTTTTTTTTATTAGACAATATATTTTGCCATCTCATCAGATGGGCTTTAATTCTTAGCAAAGAGGAAGATATTGTAATTTTTTTAAGACATCAAAAGGAGGTCCCGATAAATTCCAAGGTTGTGCCTATTTTCATGAAAATTACATCTTTTTCAATAGTTGTTCATTTGCAGGTGATAAAAATGTAAATAAATCCGCAGAGTTTGTATTACGATAGACAGGATATCCTGCCTATATTGCAGGATAATATGGTATCCTGCAATATAGGCAGACTCCATTGCAAATACGTGCTAATTTTACCATCCTGGGACAACTATCGCGAAAGCGTGTATGTAACGTTGAAACTAATCGCATGGATAGGAATCGTGCAACGTTAGCTGTGAATAGGTAATTATTTATTCAAGTTCCTTTATTAAACCGACAATTGAATTATAGCTGGGCGTTAATATACCTATATTAATGTCTAACTATTCATCATGACTGTGTTCTGTGTTATATGTAACGTGGGCACGTGCCATTCGAGAAGAATTATTTCAGATCAAAAATAAGTGATAAAATACCTAACATTTGCTTTGTATGAATTATCACCGTTCACGACGATTGAAGAGTTCAGTGGAAAATGAGCAAGTAACGTTCCAGTTTGGAATTTGTTTGCTGCTCATAATTTTATTTTCTAATACTTAGTGACTTAAATTTGCTTGGAGTTCCCCGAATACTTTGTAATAGTTGTTCGTTTCCAGGAATTTTGTTACGTACATTACGGTGGCAGAAAAGGCATTTTGGACATCCATTCTGTAATATGAAAACGGAAAGCGTCGGTGAAACGGAAGCGCAGAGTTCAAATGTAATGAACGTGTCTGATGGCTCTAGGAAAAGACCTCTTAGTATAAGTTCCAGTACTCAAGAACCTACCGAAGAACCAAAAAACCCGAAACTGGAGAAAGTAAAGCGAAAGAAAATGGCCGTGTTACTGGCCTATTCTGGGAGTGGTTATTTAGGAATGCAGAGGTGAGTTATAGCATGAGTACTTGCTAGTATGTTTAATTTCTCATAAATATATTGTTCATGTAAAATAATTGAATGATAATCTCAAAAGTATATTTGCAGCTTTTATGAGTGAAGTTTAAAGATGTTTTTTAATGTTCATTGATCTGGGAACATTTTGTTAAGTTTTGGCATGCTATCATTTCGTCAATTTTCAAATTAGGTAATCGTGGGAAAACCTTGGGGCGTTAAGTTCGTTACTTTGCAGATCAAGAAAAATTTAATTAATTGCCATATATTTTGGCATAATCTTATTTGTGGTAAATTTAATTGTTAAATTTACATTTTGAATACTGTGGTTATTCATTTACATGCAATTACACACAGGAGTAAAATAACACAATGGTGTAATGTGTAAAATGGCAGGTAGGCTTTTGCTCAAAGACCAAAGAGATGACATGACAACTAAACGCAATACACACTTAGAAAGCCCCTAGAAAACGAAGTCTTAATTGAATATATTTGAGATAAATTATTTTGTGTAAAATATAGCCATGAACCAATTTTGACTACTTAAGTACTTTTTACAGGTATCGATTTGATGAAAATACTCATAGCACACTCTTAACCTATTTATTTATAAGAGTTTTTATCATACAAATACAATTACGCTCATATTAAGTATTATATTGTTAAAAGCAAAGATAGATCAATGTTAACACCATTTGCCAAGTGAAATCCTATCTATATGTACATTTGCTCAATATTTAATGTGATTCCAATTTACAAAAAAATAATTTCTGTGGACATTTTTGGGAATTGGAAATTTATTGTTTTCAGATAACTCACTATCCATACAATTTATTCCGTTATTCATAGATAAATATAAGATCAATGTGTTTCATTAGGACAAAAAGATAAACTTAAGTCCAAGGCAAAATGTTATCATCGACAAGAATGTATAATTATAAATTCCAAGAGACTGTGGGAGATGCCTTTGCAGTAACTTGTGACGGAATCATCCACTAATATGCACTGCAATGCCACAAGTAGTATGGCAATGAAGGCCAAGATGGTAGGAGTGAAACCTTTAAATTTATGTTCAATATATTCTGCAGGAAAACTTTTAATCTTGGAATCAGAATTCCAAACTTGAGCAGACATTTTAAATTTGCTATCAATAAATAGATAAAGCAAATGAAAAACTTGAGGAATTTCTTTCATTTTTAGACTGGCGTAAAATTTAACCAATCTTTTTCTAGGTTTTTTTTATGTAGACAATATGGTCATTAAACTTAAATTTTTTTGAGAAGAAAACATCATGATATTTAGTATTAGATAGGATTGTTTTTTCATAATATGAACAAATATACAGTATTTCATACTTTGAAAAATGTTGATTTACATTTATTTACAAATAACTTACAAGTAGTAGTGTGATATCATTTTTAATAACTACATTTTTCAATGGAAGCTGAACCTGTTTAAATTTTCGGTTTTTAAATCATAAGAACTTCAGGATTTCATTTTCAACATTTTTAATTCATCTGTTAAACGGAGGCAATGAATATCCATGAACATTCTGAAAAAATCCTTTGTAAATATTATGATCATTAATGAGTGTAGATGTGTGCCTGTGATTCACCTGAGGAAGCCTTTGGTTTTAATATGAAATTTTACATATTGAATTCTATTTGAAACATAACTCAAAACATGACAAAAGTGAAAAATAAAACAGTTTCTGGCGTAACTTGGTGGAAAATCTTCATACTGACTGATAGTTTATGTGGAAAAGTAAAGTGGTTTGATTATTAAAAGTCAGTATGACAAAAGTGAATAAGAAACACCCCTGCTCTGTAACTTCAATGTTAATATCATGCTTAACCAATTCAAAAGTCCTGGCAAACAAAGACCTAACATCTCAAAACCATGATATTATAAATATTTACACGTCAACTGAAATTTTAATTTTCCTTTTGATTAGTTCAGTTTATATTTACTGTTCATAGAAATCCTGGGATGAAGACGATAGAGGAGGATCTTCTTGGAGCCATGAAAAGTGCAAACCTCATCTCAGAGGAGGCATATGAGCATCCACAAGAAATTCAGTTTCAAAGAGCAGCGAGAACCGATAAAGGAGTATCTGCTGCTCGACAGATTGTTTCTCTTAAACTGCGTAAGTGTATTGGAATAATATTTTCTGCTAGTAGAAAGGTACCTACTTGGCATTCATTATGTCAACTGTTAAAATGGTTAGATGCTTTAATGAAGTTAATCGCAAATTTTGAAAGTTATTTCATATAATTTTTGGTAGGTTGTAAATTTTTTCCAAAAATTGTAATTTTTTAATTAATCCTTGATGTGTGCATTAGGTTAACATTAATCATGCGGCATTATATTTTAGTTAGTATTTACTATATCCTATATATACTGTCCTCCTTTTTTCACCCTTCTGCTCTTGTGTGCTCCACCCAGACATACTAATGTATTACACACCCCATATATTATATGTAATGCCAGTTATTGTTTGTCCCTTCCATATTTAATGCATGAACGTTTCTGGAGTAGTTCTTACAAATGTAAATGTTTTAAGGAAAATGTCATCCATATTTATTTCAAAATCTTATTAATAGGTTCAGTTGTGACTCTGATGCTGTTGGGTTTCTCCAGTCACCATTTTACTCTTATTTCTAACCTATTCTGACTGAACTACGTTCTCATGTGTCACTCTGTGTCCCATTGTGGGTTTTTTTTTAACTTTTATTAACAATTGCATATATTCTTTAATTCTTTTCATCGATTCAGCATGTGAGGGACCAGTAGTGGAAAGTATCAACGAGTATTTGCCACCTCAAATTAGAGTGATTGGCATGAAGCGTGTGACTAAGGGCTTTAACAGCAAATCTGCCTGTGATGCACGGACGTACTCATACATGCTCCCAACCTTTGCCTTGGAGCCGAGTGTTGTGCCTCAAGAGCTGTCGGGGGAGAGCCAGGAGACAAAACTTCAACCTGGCAGTCGACCATCTGAGCCCAAGGAAGATTTCAGGTTACCTCCGGAGGCTCTTGCTCGGGTGAATGAAATCTTAAAACTCTTTGAGGGCACCCACAACTTCCACAACTTCACCTCCAGAAAGTGAGTTGAATGTGCCCTCTGGGGACTCATTACTACCATCTTGAGTAGTAGAAAGTCATTAAACATACCTCAGCGATGGGAATTGACTTAACTATTCACATGAACCTTGGATGTATTTCCTTTCCACAGAAAACCATTGGACCCCAGTGCACAGCGTTATATTTTAAGCATGAAGTGTGGAGAACCTGAAGTTTATGATGACATAGAATTCTCCACCATCACTGTAAAAGGTAATAATTATTTTTTGGCTCTCAAGGAGTTAGATTAGTTATTGGAAATGTTTACAGAATTGGCTATGTTTAAGCCTTATTGTGCTACCATTGTAAGGAATGATGCTTTTGCAGGTCAGAGCTTTATGCTACATCAAATAAGGAAAATGGTTGGACTGGCCATAGCTGTTCTTAGAGGTCTTACTTCCTCAGAAACTATAGCAAAGGCATGGAAAACTGAGCGTTTAGATATCCCTGTGGCACCCAGCTTGGGATTAGTCTTGGAAGAGGTATGTAAATCATCGCTGCATATGTTAGTTCTCATAGGAAAATGGTTAATTTTTTTCACTTAGTGATTATCATCTGAGAGAAAGAAATGGATACTGCTGAGTAGTTCGTTGTCTCGGGCATGACTTCATGGAATCGACTTAGCATAATGAAAAGAGAAACTTTATAATTCCACATAGATTTATTAGACGGACGGATACCTGATGATGACGTGCCACATCGAAACCTAGGTCGTCCGTCTAATAAATCTATGTGGAATTATAAAGTTTCTCTTTTCATTATTTCATTACTGCTGAGTAGCTTTTCATGAGGAAATGTTGAAGGTGAAAAGCAATAGTGGAGGAAAAATTAAATGTGTGAAAAACTGTCTTGATCGGCCGTTATGTAGCTGAAAGAAAGGTGACTTTCTGTTGGTGATCACTGAATGGAGATTAAAGGAGATGTGAGGTTTAGAGGGAGTAGTAACAAGATGGGTTTCATATAATTTTATTAGGCAACATAATCACCAACTTAGTATTTCATTTTATTATGGGCAAAAATAATCTCTCATAGTCGTCTGTTTTAAATTCATGCATTTTTTCAGTGTTTAATGACATTCCGATGATTTTATCAATTTCTCCTGTGTGCCAGGGGCTCTCTCTCCAATGCTAATCTTATTCGATGAGGCATAATGCCAATAAGGTTAATGCCAAAGATTCATTTAAATTTGATTATTTATTATTCACTACTTTTAACTTATTAATAACGTAAATTAAATACTTGTGTTGTGCAGAGGCAACCCAACGTTGTGTAAGAAAATTAAATGACTTACCTTCTTGGTCTTCTTGAAGTCTTGTCCCAAACGTCACTGAGGTCATCAAAGCACTCGATGGTCTGTAATTTTTCCTTCATGTTTATTTTATCACTGTGAATTTGGGGCAGAACTTGAGTTTCCTTTTCTGTGACATTAGATGCATTAGATTTGCTCCTCTCTTTCCCATCAATCACTTGACATTTCTGGAAACACATTCCCATTGTTCCTATACATCATTCCAAGATATTTTCAGCCACAGTATAGCCATAAATCAGCCTAGATATTTTCAACCATTTCATCACTAATGGATGAAAAGGAAAAATACTTTTATGCAATAACTAAAGAGGCAAAAAAATTGTTTTAATGTCAAAGGACAAATAAAACAGTTTCTGGCGTAGCTTGGTGGAAAATCTTCATACTGACTTTTAATAATCAAACCACTTTACTTTTCCACGTAAACTTTTTAATTTTTACAACCCAGGTTTCGTTATAGCATAACATCATCAGGTAAATGTGATCATCATGTGGAAAAGTAAAGTGGTTTGATTATTAAAAGTCAGTCAAAGGGCAAATTGAAATTTATTGAAAAAATTGTACATTTTTTAACTCTAGTCCCATTTTGGTACATTAATCAGTTCATCTCTTTAACTCACTTTATAACATACACAGACATCCTTTTTATTTAGAAGAATTTAATGAAAAATTTTAAATAAAGGACCAATCAGTGAGTGGGCTGAGCTGCACTGCTGTCTCCCTTCCCCTGTCTTTCCCACAAAAATCCTTTGTCCACCTCTGAAATGGGCCATTTAAAAATCACCATAATTACCACAGTAGTTTAACAATTACATGAATAGACCAAAGTATATATGTATTGGTAATTTTTTAAATGAACACAATTCATTTTTGTCTTCCATTCATTTTCTGTGTAATTATTTTTAAAATTTTGAATTATTAATGGAAATTAATACCTTCTAAATGCACATACATTGAATCTTATAAATAAGCATAATCCGTTCCATGAGCTTTCTCGTAAAGAAAAACACTCTTTTAGAAAAACAACTTTCTACATATTAATTAATGGAAAATATGACAATGTGCACAAATACTGTAACTGAATCATTTATCAGCAAGCCTTAGAATACTGATTACACTTAATTTCACATTTCCAGTAAACTGATGGGAAGAGATGAACTGATGCAAAAATGCAAATTCATGAATTTTGGCCATTGAAATAATGGATTTGTGAGCTGTGCAATGTCTTGATGAAACAACACTTTCTTCTTAGCCAAATGCGGCTGCTTTTGCTAGATTTCTTCACTCAAATGTTGCAAAAAGTTGGCATAATACTCACCATTGGTAGTTTTTCCTTTTTCAAGATAATCAATGAAAATAATCCCATGCCCATCCCAAAAAACTGATGCCATGACCTTGCCTGCCGATGAAACAGTCTAAGCCTTCTCTGGAGTCAGTTCTCCCTTTTGAATCCTTTATTTTGCATGTTCTTTTGTCTCAAGTATGAAGTAATGCACCCATGTTTCATCCAATGTTATGAAACCGTGCAAAAATTCTACTTTGTTGGTGTGAAACTTTGCTAAATCAATTGAATCATCTTCACGACACTGGTTTTGCTTTAAGGTAAGCAAACACGGCACCCATCTAGCACACAGCTTTCTCATGTCCAAATTTTCAGTTTATATGTGATGTACCATAATATTTTAAATGCCAACTATGCTAGCTCGCGTACCTTTAGTCGACGATCATCCAGTATCACTTGGTGGATTTTCTTCACCATTTCTGTAGTTATCTCATTTGGTCGACCAATGCGATGCTCATATTGACAACTGGTATGGCCTCATTAAAACTCTGCTACCCAATATTTTAATATTGTAAATGAAGGAGCAGACTCACCCAGAGTAGAATCCAGTTCAGCTTAAAATTGGTTGGGCTGACGCCTTTCAAATAAAAGTATTATATCATATAAGGATGGCCAATTTTCTCCATTTTCACAAATTCACTGAAAACGTTCACTATTGATGGCTACCAAAGAAATACTAAACAACGTAGTATCTTCAAACTTGAAACATATGTATGTATGGATTGTATACTTTCTAATACAGTGATATTTAAAAAAACTACCGCCTTCTCTAGATCAGGCCAGGTACTTCTGGGACCACCCTCATAAAAGTCTTTGTGCCGTTTTTAGTTGCTTTGTTAAATAAATAAATGAGTATCCTCGTGGCCGAAAACCCTAATAAATGTCTTCATTTCTTCTTTCGTATTGAGCTCCTAAAAGTGTATTCTGGATTGTTGCTGGAGATCTTTGGCAGAGATTAAAAGTTACATGGCAAAAAGTTTTGTTTACGCTACCATTACCTCAAGAATTTCATCATTTAAAAATGTGGAAGAAATTTATCAGAGTCCCATTATCCAAAGTTGCAGCTATTTCTGAGGGAATTTCATGTTCTCCCTCACTTGAATATTTGGTGGTTACTTCTGGGATCACTCCAGATCCACTGCCATTGGCTGGGACATTACTCTAAGGGTCATTTTGATCCTACAAATGAAATAACAGCTCCTGAGTTTCTCATGTGTTGCTGTAGGTGGGTTCTTATTGGGGTTTCAAACTCAGAACTCTCAGATTCTGAAGAAAAAAATCAGTCTCATCTTCACTTCTTCATTAGAGATTTCAAAATTTGGGTCTCAGGAGAGAGTTGTCACACCTTGGAGGGTCATCTGCCAAATCAGATCCTGAAAATGCCACATATTGATAGAAAATACAGACATAAATATAGAACGGTACAGTTTTGGAAATCAAATATTTTAAAACATCATATTACTGTTCTTTAGGGAAGAATGGACTCTTCCATAAGCTGCTGTGGCATTACATTGGCTTTGGATGATGAGTTTTACTAGTGAAAGCAAAATTTCAATACAGCATCACGTGTGATGTAGGAGACCCCTTAACAGAGCCGTTAGACAAATATAAATGTGGCATTAAGAGCCTCTGTTAATGCCTCTGACATCTTACCCAGGGGCTTCAAAAAAAATGAAAACTCTTTGTTTTGGTGGTCGGGTGAGGAAAGAGAGGGTCTGTAACAGAATTTGTGACCTTCTCATGAAAATTTCGGCATTAACAAGTGGATAAAGTGCTAAGGATGTTATAACTCCTCTTGTACTGTTCAGTGTATTCAAATTCGTCCCAGCTCTATCATATGGAGACTATGGCTCACTTACTCTTCTCCTAAGAGGTTCACTCTGTATGTCAAGTTGTTTGTTGCACATAATAGCACAGCCTTGATAGTTCGTTGTTTAGCCTGACTATGCCTTGCATTCCATTTTTATTTTCGCTGGAAATTCTCTAATGCAGATAGTTTCTTCGGCTAGCAGATTTATCAATGCTCAACCATTGGCAGTGTAGTTAAAAAATAACTTTTTGTTTATTATTAACCAAGGAACTTAGCTTGGGATGAGTGCTGGTGTGAAAATGAAAACATTGTCTGGTCTAAATATGAACAGATGCGCGATTTATCTACACTAATACCAATCTGATTTACCAATTATCATAAATCATTAATTATGAATCTTTGCAAATTAATTTTGTCCAGTTATTGGACTGCCAGAAAAATGTTTTTGCAGAGATATGACATCATAGTAGGAGTAAAGAATTGAGGGTTTCTCACTGCTTTTAACATTTTGTTAGTTTTGAGGTTCCATCTTTAGTTTTAAGGTTATTTTTGTGCTATATGGAGTTAGCCCAAGTTTATTACTTATGCTAATGATAATTAATGTCTAGTTATTGGTAGTGTCAACCCTTATTGGGAAATGTATGGTAAACATTGTGGGTATTTTGCGATCTTTCCACTAAATGCTATTTAAAAATTGTGTACTTATAAAACTTATTTGCTGCTTTTCTAGGTCCACTATGACAAATACAACCGAAAATTTGGGAATGATGGAATGCATGACGCTTTGGATTGGTCGGAGTATGATGAAGAGATAACTGTTTTCAAGGAAGAATTCATAAGTAGTATGATCATAAAAGTTGAAAAGGAAGAAAAATCGTATCCTTTTCTGTTGTAAATTCGTGAAAGTTTGACATCATGCTTGAATAATTTAAAGCACAGGATAAGTAATTAAAATATTAGTCTTAAATTTATGGCCTGCCTGGTGTGAAGTTTCTTTCCATTACATATATAGATAGATGTACATATTTAGATTGGCTTCGTTTGTAACCAGTATTTGTCATTCAGATTTAGCTTATAAAAATTTGCAAAAAATGATTTTAAATTAATATATTATTTATATTTTCTTCTGTTTATTTTAATGAATTGGGAAGAATACCCTTTGTCAATTATTGAAGCCATCATGTAGCTTCTGTAAAAATGCCTCTCTCTTGCACATCCTGTAAAATTCTTGTTAAAAGTAAACAATTTCAAGAAAGCAGATTGTGTGTGTAGTCTCCTTAAAAATGGAGCTGGTGCCACCTTAGCTGCTGAATGGCAAATGCTGCTACTTATTCTTTGTGTTTTAACTGTTATAATGCTCATTCTGCTCTTATTAAAAGAAATCTTATCATTAAAATCCTAAGAAGTGGTCATCAAAGAGGAAAGTATGAATTGATATTTACCCTGCATCTTTAAGAAATGATAGCCCACCTTAAAATGTTCCAAATTGAATGTTTCCAAGTTCCATGTGTCAGCAGGTCCCATCTTACAAAATTTAATTGAGATTGACATAGTCAAGGTGACTTCGACCTTCGAAAGACTCTCGATGGCCAAAGTTTCAATTGCAATATGTATTTTATCCATATATTTTCTCTCCACCGAAGTCCCTGAGGTTCAATAATAATATAAAATATTGTAGGTATTACTTCTGGTGTATTTACTGTCCCTCCCCATGGACTACAACCTTGCTCTGGTGGAAGGGCTTGAGTGCTCTTGATCCCAGAGCTGTTCCAGCAGAAGCAATGGCATTTGCTCCTTTTAGGGTCACCCATGCCATTTGAAAAGCTAAGGGGACAGCATCTGTGCAGAAGATAACTGAATTAGTTAGAATAGGGACATGGAGTGTTAGGATAATGTTGAGGGTAATAAAATTATAGAATATAAAGTGAGGGATGGAGAGAGGAAATATACATAGATATTTAAGGTCTGTTGGAGGTGAGATAGAAAGACAGCGGGATTACTGGAGTGATGGTTATATGCAGAGTAATATACAGTGGAGGGAACGAAAGCCAGAGAGGGGTTGCAATGATATTGAATAAAAAGTTAGGAAGAAGCATAGTCAACATAGACAAATTAACGGATAGAATATTACTTGTAGAAGTAAAAACAGAACTGATGAACTTGGTCATTGTTCAGGTATACATGCCACCAAGCAATCATAATGAGGAAGAAGTTAATAGAGGTATGCAATCAGTCAAGAGGATACAATCGTAGGTGTTCCTGGAGGACAACATTTGGGGATTGGAACGCATTGGTGGGCAAAGGAAGAGGTGATGATGAGGTGGGGGATTATGGTTTAGTTATCAGGAATGACCGCAGGGAGAAAGCATTTGAGTTCTGTAGGAGACGGGTTAATTATCATGAACAGTATAGACAGCACAAAAAGCATAGGTACACATGGAAAATGCTGGGGGATTCGGGAAGGTATCATTTGGGACTGTTTTAAAGTTTATTAAAGGCAAAGATTTAGGAAGTGTGATCAATTTGCAGTTTCCCTGGAGTGGATACAGACTCTAATCATAATTTCATAATTATGAAGCATAGCCGCCGATTCAAAAAGGTCATATAGTATGAGGAAGACGATTAAGGAAACGAAATGTAGAAGCAGTAAGTGGATCAAAAAAGGAGTATCAGTAGGGTTTGGGAAACTCATGTGTGAGAAAGGAGAGCTGGGTAATATAGAGATAAAGTGGGAACATATCAAAGAAGGGACATCAAGGGCCTAAAATGAAATGATAGGAACTCTGAATAGGAAAAGGAAACCTTGGGTCATGGTTGGAATTATTGGAAAGATAGATGAGAGAAGGAAATAGAAGAATATAAAGACAGAATTAAGTAGGGGGAAGTGTAAAGAGTTAAATAATAAAATGAGGCAGGTAGTAAATAGAGCAAAAGAAGCATGGTAGAAAATGCAGTGCGAGTACGTTGAAAGTGTACAGGGAAAGGGTGAAATTGGTGCGCGATGTAGGAAGGTTAAAACTCTGTTAGGAAGTAAGAAGGATAAACCATTGCAAGCAGTCAAAGATAAGTTAGGAAAAATAGTAGTGAACCAAAGAAAATCCATGAGAGATGTAAGGAATCTATAGAAGATGTGTATAGTAAAGACATTGGTGAGGATAGCTTAGGTCCAAGCTTACTTGGTGGCAAGATTGAAAGGGTGTTAAGGAAATTGAAATTAAATAAGGCCCTGAGAGTAGACAACAAACCTGCGGAACTACGAAAAGGTTGAGGAAAATGTGGGAGGAAAAGTCTATATAGACTGATTCATAAGATCTGTGAGGAAGGAATCTGGCTGGAAGACTTGGTGAGATCAGTGTTCCAAGAAAGGTAAAGGCTACGTCAACAGAGGACTACAGAATGATAATTCTAATTTTGCATGCAGCTAAAGTGGTTCTTTGGGTCATCAACGAGCAGGAGTGCAGGGAAAATGATTACCCAGGGGATGATCAGTTTGGGCTCAGGAAGGGAAGGGAAGAGGCATATGTAATGCCATTGCAGTAGTTAGGGCACTAATGGGGAGAAACCTGGAATGCAATTAGGATGTATTTCCCAATTTCTTAGGTTTTAAAAAAGACTTTGAGAGAGTGAATTGAGAAAAACCAATGAATATATTGCAGAAAGTATAATTTGGAAGGATAGGAGACAAATCCGCAACCTGTACTTGTCTCAGACTCCTCTGGTGCGAGTGGGAAATGGAGAGTCCGGTTGGGCAGTTTATGGAAAAGGATTAAGGCAGGGTTGTCCATTATAACTTGTGATGTTCAATGCACATATGGAGGAAATGATTAAAAAGGCACGGGAAGAACTGAAAATACAAATGAAAGTCAGCATGGAATTCATAAAATCAGTTAGATTTGCTGATGAATGGCCTTTAGTTCGGTTGGGCAAGTTTGGGTTGCAAGCATTGCTGAATGAATTAGAAATTCAGTGCGATGGATATGAAATGAGAATAAATATAAATAAAACAGGTTACATGGTTTTCCAGAAAGAGAAAGGCTAAACCTTAAAATAGGATGGCAAAAACCAGAGCAGGAGGAACGGCTTACATACATATATCTTGGAAGAAGTTTGGACCAAAATGGTCAAAGTTGTATGACATAAGGAGAAGAATTGTGCTAGGCAAAGAAGCTTTTCGTTAAGGGGAGATAATTGACGATGGGATAAGGATGTTAAGAAAAGGTTCATCTAAAACTTAATATAGAGCACAACATGTCCTCAACTCATGATGCGTATTGCAACATCTCCTTTATGTCTGTACATCTAACACCCATGATTCCATCCGAATTGCCTATTCTTTACCTCCCTGTATCTTTCTTTCCCACCAGTCTCCCCTTTTATTAATGATTAACATAAAGGCATGTAACAGTAAATAATAATAAAATGGAAGTAAGCTTTTTCTGAAAAGGTATTAAATATAATTTCTTAAATAGTTAAAATAAAACAGTTTCTGGTGTGATTTGGTGGAAAGTCTTCATATTGAGATTGAAAAATAAGCAGTTTGGCTTTTCCACATAGAAAATATTTATTTAGGACTTTGGTTTCATTATGGTCAGACGTGAAGATGTTATACCATAACAAAACCTAGGTTGTAAATAAATATTTTTTCTGTGGAAAAGCCAAGTTGTCTATTTTTCAATTTCTTCAATAGTATTTTTGAGCTTTGATATGCAATTCTATTCTAGTATATTGTTTAAAATAATGTAGTTAATTAATTGAACCAATTTCATGTAAGGTTGGACCATCTAGATTAGTCAACTATCTTATGAATCCCATAGGTCTAAGAACATGCATGGAGTTGCCAATTTGAGTGCATGCAATTCATTAAAGGTTGCGCAGAAGAGATAAAGACTTTGAAGCCAGAGCCTTCGTATGCGTGTTCTTAATAATTGAGCATTTTTAACATCTTGAATTTGATTTACAGTCGTCACCAAAATTGCTATTTTCCTTGTGCAAATGTATTGACATCTTATTCTCTTTTCAAATGTTATAATCTAAATTCTGTGTTGTTAGATTTGTATTTATTGGTGAGTTAATGGTGCATTTGATTTCCAACAAAAATTTATTGAAACTGCTAATGGAGACTTGTTGACAAAATTTCCCTTAACATGATGTAGTATGTTTAATTGGCTGCAAACGCTTCCCTTTCATTCTTACGATGCTCGAGAGCAGCATATCAACCAGGGAAGTGATGATGACTCGGTGGATAAGGAGAGTAGCAGGGTAGAAGCTAAACAGAGTTCCTCTTTGGAAGTGAAAGTAAGAGAGGATGTTTTCAATGATGAAAGCTCTTCCTCATCTGGAAACCCATCCTCCTCTGAATCTTTGTCCCATGGACTTAGGACACTGGCTAATGCAGCTGAGGCTGTGAGTGGAAGGAGTGGATTAGGGGACCCTGCAAAGGATGTTCCAAATGGACAGTGAAATTCTTGAGGATGCAACTGCTTTGATGCACTTTCATTGTGAGTGAAGTGGAAGGACTGTGATTCATTAGGTTTTATTGGTAGAAGATGGCGCAAGCCACACCATGGGAAATGGTGGAACCTTCACCTGTGTGGTCTGTGAGATAAATGATATTGTTTAGAGTGAATCATATTCTATATTTTCTTTTCTCAGAAGTATTTTGTTTTTTTATTGTTGACTTTCTTAAACTATCGAAATATGACTCACATTGTTTAGTTTTTGATGTAATTGAACACTTTGGTTTATTGTTAAACCAATGTAATAGATGGAGAAAATTGAATAGAAGAGTTTTTCAAGAAAGCTTTACTTTTTCTTGGGGCAGTTTTTCACTTTGAAATAGTGTCTCCATTCATCCTCTCTTGAATGAACATGTGATTCATTAAGTGGTTTTTGGTAATTTTTTTAATTATAATATTTTATTTATGCATATGTTTTAATACAGCAAACTTTTGTGTGTTCCTCATGTGTAGTAGTTATTGTCATTTACATTTAAGAAACCTAAGTTTTATTTATCTACATTCACATTCCGTCATGGTATTTAAGCAAATCATCATGAAATAGTCCAAAGGCAAACAGTTCCAACTACAACAATAAGTATTGAAATTTCTTGTTAAAATTTTAACAAATTAAGATATTTTATGTTATTTCTTAAGTGGTTAAGTACACCAAAAACAGATCTGAAATACTCAGATCCACTGATGTACCTAATTGTATTACATCTATTTTGTTTTTTAGTCTACTATATTATCATGTGTATTGATGAAAGCTTTTTATAATTGATTTTATATTCTTGATTAAAATTTCCCCTCAAAAGCAATATTTAAACCTTGAAGACACTTAGAATAAAATATGTGTTTGTTACAGTTAAATGGCTATGTAAACCTAACCAAAATGTTTTAATTGTTGCTGTTGTATTTGGACCATTTATTATAAAACTGCTACCAGAATCATGAATGATGGCTAATGATTTTTCATGTTCATTGATTGGGAAATTCCCTGAAAAATATAGCTGACATGAAATTCCTACTTCTGCTTAAGAAAACTACTGTGGTAGGAGTAGGATTTAAAAATTAGGCGACATTCACATGCATGGCCTTCCTATGAGGGCTGGAAGCTGTTCAATAAAGACTGATCAAAGAATCTTTATTCTAACAATTTATTGTACAAACATTTTTTGATTTTGTTATTGGTAATTTTATGACATTGTTAACTGGGCATGTAATTTATATTCTGTTAAAATTCCATTGATTTTACTTGAGTGGTGCAGTGTCCATTGAAAGTGGAAACATTCAGTTCACTTTTGGCAAAAAATGGGGTTAAAATGGCTGAGTAATGCATTGCATTGAAATTTGGCATTTACTGGAACAAATCATCAGCCAGGGCCTAAGCCTCATTTGCTAGTAGGCTTATGGAGAGAGTCCTCTCCCTGTAGGCAGGGCTAGAAGATTGTTGAAAGACTGGAGGCAATCAATGTCAAATGAAGGTAGACCTGGAGCTCCAGTCGCCACTCTTATGGAAGTAAACATGTCAACACATTTGTGATAGAAGGTCATTGTATAATGTTAAGATCACCATCACATATATTGAAAACTTAGCCACCCACATAGTACCTCGCAAGGGCGGGTGGCTACTGGTGTTAGGTCACCACCTATAATTTAGAATAAAACCGCATGCAAAATCCTCAAATTCATGCCAATGTACACACAAAATCATACATTTTCATGCAAAAACCTTTACAACTCACACACATGCAAATATATTATCAAGTAACACACACATGCACCTATGAGTATACCTTATGTCTACACAATGTTTAATTTTGTCTTGCCTGTAACTAAAATGTCTTTAATATTTCTATCGTGACTTTGTTTTCTTACTATAATAATTCCTGATAGTCCGGGAAAAGAATGAGTATTTGTGTCTATCTGTGCTGGAATCTATCTCCCTTATTTTATATCTTTATGGTCTGATTTACGTAGGTGGTATGGGGCCTAAATAATTCCTTTAGTGTCATCGTTAAACTCGCTGGTTCTGAATCTTTCTAAAAGTCTCAATCTGGCTTGTTCTATTACATCTCAAGTGGCTCCCAGCATAATTCCCGTAAGAGACCTGTCACATTTATGTTCTTCTCATTACAATTTTCGACGAATCTGGTGGATTTTCTCTGGGGTTATCTAATACTTTTTGCCAAATTTTCTCCCAAGGATCCCAAATACTTGTGGCATATTCCAAATGAGGTCTAACTAAAGCAAAGTAACGCCTCTCTTTTACTTTGTCATGACATTGCCCCACCACCAGTTTAATGAAGCCTAGCTTCTTTGAAGTCAATCCGCAAATTGTCCTGATACGTGCTCCCCATGAAAAGCATGGTGTTAGAAATACCCCAAATATTTAACTTGATAAGTTAGCACTGATCTCTCTGATTTTAATTGTTATGTCTAGCTAATCATTTCCTTTGCTCCAAAACTTCAAACTGTGCATTTGCCTAAGTTAGGTGCTAATCTTCATTTCTTGCACAAGACTGATATTGTGTCAGTCTAGGCATTCTGATTCGAGTCCATTATTACCCTGTATACCACTGTGTCATCCGCAAATAATCTGAGATTGCTACTAACTTGTGAGCTTAAGTCATTAATGTATATTAAGAATAGAAGTGGCCCTATTACACTTCCCTGGGGGATGCCCGAAGTTTCATCTATATCTGTTGAGCACAACCCATGGATGACTACTAATTTATTATTTCCTTATTGGTACCATAGCATTTAAGTTAAATCTCCATCCACATGTTGGTGATGGAAAAGCTAAACAAGAGACATTTATGTGCAATGAGTTTTCCAGAATGGTCATTCCTAAACATCAGGTTGTTCGTGTACAGGTTTGCTTGCAGTTGAAGCTGATGTTACTACAACATGAGTTACTTTTGAAGACTATCACTCTCACTGAAACTTGGCTTCATATTTATCCTGAGAGCAGACAGTAAAAATTCTTTGTTGAAATCTCAAGCATCACCAATAACCAAATGTTGGCTTATGCTGGAAAAATTAGAGATCTTATCATTTTTCAATATTCATGGAATGGTGTCTCCACGTAATAATGGCTTGCACAACTGTAAATGGGTCATACCATGGGGAGAAACTAAACATTCTCACAAGGTCATTTCAGTTTCAAAGCAGCAGCAGGCTGGATCTGAACCATAATAAGTGCTGCTGAAGATCTTGAGTGTTATTGCTGATTATCTCAATTGAAAACTAGTAAGAAGTGTGTTCTTCATTTTCTTTATTGCGTAGACTTGATTCCTGTGACTTTTTCATGTTCCCTAATTTGAAGAAACACATTGTGGAAGTTATTTTTCTTCGTCAGAAGCAGATGTAGACAAACTGTGCATGTTTTCAACTAGCAATGGCTGCCACTGTCACATTACTGGAGTCAGTTCAATGAGACTTTTAACATGAAAACATAAAACACTAAGCAAACAAAAATAACTTTTGAACAAATTATGTGACTAAAAACTGTTCATGTTCCATTCTCTTTTGGAGGCCCAGTGGAAAAAAGTTCAGTTTTACAATGGGAAATGCACTCTCTTTTATTAATTTCTTTGATTGTACTCTTTCACACCTTATGTTCTTGATATTTATGTATCTGATGCCTTTAGAGTCTCTGGATAAAAACCGTAAATCACTCTTAAGAATTGCAATTCATCCCTTTTTGGTTCACCCTATCCTCAAACCATTCACTCATGTCTTGTGTATCTGCTTCATAACTAGTCTCCCTTCAATTATCTTAAAATAATTGAATCAACACAGTACACGACTTCCAAACTTGCCTATTACTAATGCATCTAATCCTAATTCTTGTATTACCCATCCAATCTCTTCTAATTTCACGACTAATTCCTCTAGTATTGCATAATCACCACATTTTGTGGAAATTTATGCTTGCCCTGGCATATCTAGATTTCACTTCCATACAATAATGTTGGCTTAAATCTAATTGTGTGCACTGCCATAATCCTGCCCTTGAATTCATTTTATTTGTATACAAAATCTGCATATCGTTAAAAATTTCTACTTGCAGTCCTATTAGCCTCTTTGTGCTTTCTATCATCTTTCACAAATATTCTCCCATTGTAAATTTTATCTAATTGTTTAATTATCATAATCAAATAAAATAATATACTGCTTTTATCTTGGATGTGTTATCTATAGATATTCATTCCTAAGGTCCAAGTATGGATATAGGCACTTCATTTGATCCTGTGTATAATCTCTCTTAAAATAACAATTGATTTGAATTCCCATACATTTTTTATTCACATTCAGCGATGGAGTTTTTTAGATGACGTTTCATTATAAATTCATGAGGCATCATAATGTGGCTCATGCTGTGATAGTGTTAGTACTTCATAGTTGGTGTGAATAGTTTCTCTGTTTAATTTCCTGTAAATTATATTCTTATAACTAGAAATGTAATAATCCATAAAATGGGATCAGTTCAAAGATGATTATTCTTATAATCATTATATATAGTAATTGGATTTTACAGTACCTACCTTAAGTTATTGATGATTATATGATAACAAATTCAGCCTCATGACAAGCAGCAGAGTAATATAATGATTGCACATTAACCAGATCATCATCTGCTACCTTCTGTGGTAACTATTTTATCCAAAAAGCAGACTAATCTGGCGTAGGGATCGCGTAAATAATTAAATTTGAAAATTAAGATGCAATAAGGACAAAATAGTTTGTTATCTGGTATGTAAATTGTGTCACCAAGAAATATGAGTTAAAATTTGTATGATGTTTTATAATATGATCTATAGTTATAATTTTAACGAAAAATCTCTAGAGGAGACAATTTAGAGATGATATTTATTCAGATATTGTTACTATAGACTGAAGATGTTGCTACTATAATGGATGCTATATATGGAATCCTCTATTCTGTGGTGGTACTGTGTGTTTGAATTTCCCTCTTATTATTCGCATCGATATCATCTACTTGCGGAAATGACATCACCGAAGAGGAGTTCCGGTTTTCGTCTTCATATGTCCGCTGTTCCTTAACTGTCTGACTATGGAACCGTATGATGTTATTGTAAATCAGCCAGTTGTTATTGACAATGTAAGTTTATGCATAAGACGAAAATACAGTGTATATTTACTCCATTAAAGCTGGCGGGCAGCAACTCTGCTGTCAAGTCGTTTAACATAGAATCATCGCCATGTTGTAGAATAGAAAGCATCCTTTTAAAGCGATACAAACAAATTGGCGTTCGTTTAGACAGTGAAACCGAACCTTGTTGGGTTTTCAATATCACTGTTAATAATGTTCGATATCTGCTGAACTTGAGTGGTGAATTGATTTAATAAATTATAGTTAATATATGTCGATAAAATTCCTCTTAGGGCTCTGGAGTAATTAAAGCTGGGTTTGCAGGAGATCAAATTCCGAAATGCAGATTCCCAAATTAGTAAGACCTTATCCATTATTTTTCTCTATTGTATGCCATTGGACCCAGTAATTGTAACGTTATTGAACTATTTCCAGTATTGGTCGACCAAAACATGTACGGGTGATGGCTGGGGCCTTAGAAGGAGACCTGTTTGTAGGCCCGAAAGCTGAGGAGCATAGAGGCCTTCTTAGTATTAGATATCCAATGGAACATGGCATTGTAACGGATTGGAATGACATGGAACGAATATGGCAATACATCTACAGCAAAGATCAACTTCAAACATTTTCTGAAGAGGTTAGAGTAAAATATTGTTAATTACATCTTCAGTTGAAATTATTACTTAACTCAACTTGACTTTGTGTAATTCATGTACCATTTCGCAGCATCCGGTATTACTCACAGAGGCACCTTTAAACCCCCGAAGGAATAGAGAGAAGGCTGCAGAAATATTCTTTGAAACCTTCAATGTACCGGCGTTATTTGTGTCGATGCAAGCAGTGCTTAGTCTGTAAGTTTTGGTATTTGATCACAATTTGGAGTCGGTGTTGATATACAATGAAACTGCTAAAAGTACCAACATTGTTAAAGGGAGTTGTTTATGAATAAAATTAACCTTGTAAACAAGAGTGTGCCATTATTGCTTAGTGTTAAATTGTGCATGCCTACCTCGTAGAATTCTGTTTTCAGGTATGTACATTAAAATTAATTTCATTCATTTTAATTACAGTTACGCCACTGGTAGAACTACAGGTGTAGTGTTAGACTCGGGTGATGGAGTAACTCATTCAGTCCCTATTTATGAAGGCTTTGCCATGCCTCACAGCATAATGAGAGTTGATATTGCTGGAAGAGATGTCACGAGATACTTAAGGTACTGCTTTTCACTCAAAACAATTGTTTTCTTTATTATTTAAGTCAAAACATTTTGGTACTCATTTAAGCATGTCTTTAAGACTAAGTAGATACAAGCTGTAAAAATCAACCTGGTAAGTCACTAATGTATTTCTTTTGTTCATCACCAGAAAAAAAGATTATCGCTAGACATAGTTTATTCAACTTATGTTCCACTCTTAGAAAAGTGTGTCCATCTTACATTTTAGTTGAGGTCCAATTTTTCCTCATAAAAATTCCTTGCAATACAATTCCTTCACAATATAATTAGCTTGTAGCCCATTAACGATCTCTCAAGGCCTTTCCAAAGATTTTGACTTTTTATGCACTCCTAAAAAAATAATAAGGGTTTCAAAGTGTGATTGTTTGACCAACTCCTGGGGGTTTCTTAATTTGAGGCTCCCAAACTAGTTGAGGAAAAGAGCTTCACAAGACTAATCCTCTTACTTAATTCTGTAACATTTTGCTAGCAAGGAATGAGCTAGCAGTACTCTCCGATTTATTTTGCTCCGTCTCTTAACCAGACCTTGCAGAAAACCTTATCGGGTCCCAACAAACCTCGGTCAGAGCTTCACTGAGACACTTCACTCGGCAGAACCCACTTGAAATATTCTTAGTGGCCTTAATAAATTTATGCAGAACTAGCTTAATTTTCCCCAAGTGATAGTGCATTTATTTCTAAAGAATGAATGTAATGTTTTTTACCCCATGTTTTTATATAATAACCTGTTTTCATTCATTGCGTTATTTCCAACACATTTGACTAGCTTTTATATCCATTTCTATAAATCTATTGAATTGGTCCTTCAACTATCCTTAACTTCTGATTCATCCTAGGTATGTCTTCATGCTCATTCTTTTTTGCAGTCATCCATTTGTGGAAGAGCCTTATTTTTCCTTCAAAATCATTCACCATTTTTTTTACTTCTGTCACTCACACTCATTCCTTTATTTCTTTCATGATATTTCTGCATTTGTTTTATTTTCTTTATAAGGACTGTATGCTATTTTCTGGGCTTCCACACATTAAGTGGCTTGTAAATGCTCTTGTAAATGCCTCTTTCTTTGCACTGAAAGAATCTCACTCTTCCTTATTCCAGCAGCCATGATGCTTCATTCTCCCGACTACAGCTTTTCCATACAATCAAATTCAGCTCATGCAACAATTAGTATTTTCAACTCTTCCAAGTCATGATCCCTTGGAGGCACTTTATACTTTCCCATTCTTCTTGATTAAAGCTCTTTTTCAAACGACCTTTTACGTTTCTGTTTTTCAACTGTTGATCGCAGTTGTTCATGCCCTTTTAATCTTCATTGTTACTTACTTTTTCATGATATCTTCTTCTGAGACAACCAAATGGGTGTTATGTGCTTTCACCACTTCATCTTTTTTAAATGGTCTTAGTCTCTCAAATTACTGTATGAAATCAATAATACTCCTTCCCATTTGGAGTGTACATAAATTAATAAATTTTTGTATACATATTGTATTCAAGGCATCTGTTTTCTATGCATGCAAACGCTACTGGTTTTCTCCATTATAATTCACTCAAGGTTCACCATATGGCCCTATCACCTTTTTGGATGCATCCATTCTGGCAGCAATCCAGTCATTCATGCCTCCCAGGGTACAGTTACCAATGAGAAATTATCACTTCCAAAGAAACCCCATGAGTGATGTCGACTTTTCCTAATCGCAGATGTCTCATTGACTATGGTTGCTAAAAAGTGTTGACTATTATGTTGCCCATCTTGACAGAAAGTGTGATACATTGTCAACCCTAAATTCCCAACAAATGCTGATGTTTTCCAGGTTGTTTCCATGATAAACAATAATTTTTATTTGTTTATTGAACTTAGTCAATTGCTTTTTATGAATATTATTTGAAATATATGCCTTGTAATGCTCACAGATTTTCACTTTGTGATTCATTGTATACTTTAGTCGCACACACTCACACATATACATTATTATTAGGTAATCTACCATTTAAGGTAGGTTTTTTTTGGATGGACACAACTATCAAATAAACATTTTGTGACTCCCCACCTAGCAAACTAATCTATATCAGGTCCCTCTTCATCTCGGTGTACTTCTTTCCTCCCTTCATCCCGTCCAACATCCCTATCCTGTTCCTGCCCTTACCTCGCTTGCCCAACATTCTCCCCTCTATTACCCTCTTCAACATTCCACTACCGCTCAATACGCCTTTCATCCATCTTTCCTGCCTCCATAGGATTTCTCTCAACAAACCCCTCTCCTCACCCACCATCTCCAGCACTTCCTCATTTGTTTTCCTTTCGGTCCATTTAACCTTCTCCATTCTTCTCCACACCCACATTTCAAAAGCCTCCAATCTACGTGTATCCTCCTGCTTCAGCGACCACGTTTCCGCGGCGTACATAGCTACGCTCCATATCAGAGTTTTTACGAGTCTTGTCTTAACATCCCTACTCAACGTCCCCGTCATCAACTCCCTCCTCCTTGAGAAAGCCTCCTTGCCTAGCGCAATTCTTCTTCTTACGTCCCTACCACTTTGACCGTATTGGTCCAAAACACTTCCGAGATATGTGAACTGCTCTACCTGCTCTATTTTTTCCCCGCCTATTTTAATACACACATCCGAAAATAATGATGGACACATATACATATCTTTCATTAAATGGTTTTCATTGTCTTCGGTATGATTGTGATATTATGATCTTAAATTACGCTTGTCATTCTAAATGCATTTAAAAAAAATGAGTTATACTTCCACGTCATGGCAAAGTTATATTATTAAAATGGCTGTACTTGGAATGGGGATATTTGTGAAGTGGCAAGTTCAGAAGTCACTTCACCTAAAAAAAGGGTTTTGCATCTTGAAAGACCTCTACAGTCTCAAGTCCTAAGTAACAAGACCTAAATTATTCCATAGCTATGGGAATAAAGTCTTGAGTCTCTGCAGAAGATGGCTGTATTTTATCATTTGAGACTGGAGACCAGAGAACAGCATCATTTCAAGGCAATCAGCTTCAACCGTCATGTTCACGATTCACTCATTTGCAGGACTTAAGATGCAAGAGTTGCGACTCGAGACTTACTTAACATGGCCTAATATGTTGTTTACCACTATAGGAGCTGGTAGAAGCAGTTGATAAATATTTTCATCTTGCAAAACTATTGCAAATACATGCTTATTCATGACCATGCCATTTGTATGCTCACTGGGAATTGGGACTGAATATGACACATTTTCAGGGAAAATGTATCTTGCCAATATTTAAAGAATTATCATGCTATTAGAAATGTACAGTTTTGATGGATAATTTTTCAGTAAAATCAGATAACCCAGAAAAAAACTGCATCAATCCATGTAGTTTTATGTTTAACAAATGTAGCCAGAAGTCATCATAACAGAAATGCCACACAAACTTTACATATGCTAATATTTCTATCACCAGAGTCATTGCAATGCCTTTGTTAATCAACAAGGAAGAGGAGGAATCATTGGAATATTAAGGCTCTTCTACCTTGTACACACATGCCAACTCTCCCGATTTAAGCGGGAGACTCCCGATTTTTCCTTCTTACGTTCTTGATGAACTGTTCAACTTGTGTACTTAGCTTAACATGTTAATAAAGTGTGACATTCATTAAAAATTGGCAAAGTGTCATAAAGGGATTAAGGTGCCATGCAAATATTGTGGTAATTAAAAGTGATTACTTCGTGATACACTTCTAAAAATCTCCTGATTTTTCATTTTTGAAAGTTGGCATGTCTGCTTGTAACACTTAACACATGGTGAAATTGAATGTTAATATAAATATGAAAATATATGTTTTTACCAATTTGTTATCATCTTAAAAGCCTGTAGTACCAAATATTGCTACGTTGCTCAACCATTATACGTACATATAATATTTGTTACCAAATAATGTAAAACATCAATTATCCAGAACCCTGTGAAAATTAATGATTTAATTTCAGGATTTTAATAAGACTGTGGAAAGGGAATAATGTGTCTTGTGTGCGTTATTGATTTTTCTCTGCTTCCAAAGATATGTGATTAATCACCATTGGGAAATTCATAGTTTCTGTAAGAATTGCCGAGGAGCCAAGCCACTTCAAGTCTGGAATGTAGCATCTTATGAACTACTCTTAAAACATTATATTCTCATGATTGAACTAAGATATCTTTATGTTGAGTTAGAAGTGTTTTTTGAGTATTAATTGGTAGCTTATTGCCTCATAGATGGTGTCACTAAAATCTTGCTGGATGAGTGTTAGGACTCAATGCAGAAATTTTTATTATACACCTTATGCTTCCGTAATGACCAATTTGCCAGCATGCAATTTATTTTGTAGGTTGTTAAGTCATTTTTACTATGAAATTAGTTTTAATAATTCATATCCTCATTTACTACAGGATATTACTTCGCAAGGAAGGATTTAACTTTAGGACCACTGCTGAGTTTGAAATTGTCCGCACAATCAAAGAGCGAGCTTGCTATTTGGCCAGCAATCCCCAGAAGGAGGAGACGTTGGAGACAGAAAAGGTTCCCTATAAGCTTCCTGACGGCAGTACATTGGAGGTTTGTAGCCCGTTTTTTGCTGGGATTTTAATTATGCGTTTATTTGGATATATTCTGTAACTTAAACCTTAGTGATCCTCTTCTGCCTACAACAGAAATAAATATTATTTCTACCCCTTACACCACCCTTATGCTAATGCACTACATTAGTTTGAGTTGGATATTGTTTGATAGATGTACCACGGATAAAGTATTTTTACTTCCTCGTTTTTTTGAAAGATGGTTTGTAATAGTGTGTGTTCTCATTTGAAAATGGTTTCCTTTAAAAGAATTATTTGCTTATTTAGTTAAAAAAATTGTACTTTAACTAATATCCAAGAACGTATGGTTCATTTATCTATTGTAGCACCTTTTTAATAGCAAAAATCCATTATTCTTTTGTTTATACTTGTGGAAAATAATGCACAATTTTCTCTCTTTTGCCAAAAAGCTTTTAAAATATATTCATGATGACTTTCAAACTCTTCCACGATGGATTTAAATTTATGTAGTATTTTGTATTATTAACTCCTTTAATAGGGACAAGTTTTTTTGCTAGTCACCCACCAGGCGTGGGTTTTTTTTCTGTGGATAAATAAATTATTTTATTATTGGAATATATTGTTATTGAGGGATATGTAAAAAAATTGTCACTCATTGTTCATATTTATGAACAATATATTTAAACATCAATTTGCCAATTTCTTGCTTTTTTCATGCAATTCGTGGGTAATCCCAGAAGTACCCGACCCAACAAAGGAAAAACAAAAATTTTGGAACAAAGTGCATTTATTTGTCAACATAATCTCATTTCAGCTCTATACACTTTTCCCAGCAATGTTCAATAAATTTGATACCCTTTTTATAATAAGAACTGTCTTCCTCCTCAAAATAGCCATTAAATGCCGACATCACTTCTTCACAGTAGGAAAATCTTTGACCACCGAGCCATTTTTTCAAGTTTGTGAACAGAAAATAATCCAAGGGGGCTATATCTGGCAAAAGGGGTGCATGAGGTAGCATTTCAAACTGTAATTCATGAATTTTGGCCATTGCAATGATGGATTTGTGAGCTGGTGCATTGTCTTGAAACATGGAACAACACTTCCTTCTTGGCCAAATGCGGCTGCTTTTGCTCGATTTCTTTGCTCAAACATTGGAATATTTTTGCATAATACTCGCTGTTGATAGTTTTTCCTTTTTCAAGATAGTCATTGAAAATTATCCCAAGCACAACCGAAAAACCGGCACCACGACCTTGTCTGCAGATGAAACAGTCTATGCCTTCTTTGGAGCCGGTTCCGCCTTTTGAATCCATTGTTGTGTTCTTTTGTCTCAAGTATGAAGTAATGCACCCATGTTTCATCCATGGTTGTGAAACCGTGCAAAAATTCTACTTTGTTGCTGTGAAACTTTGCTAAATCAATTGAAACATCTTCACGACACTGGTTTTGCTTGAGGGTAAGCAAACACGGCACCCATCTTGCACACAACTTTCTCATGTCCAAATTCTCAGTTAATATGCGTAATATACTGTAATTTTTGAAACGCCAACTCTGCTAGCTCGTGCACTTTCAGTCGATGATCATCCAGTACCACTTGATGGATTTTCTTTACCGTTTCTCGCAGCAGACTCATCCAGAGTAGAATCCAGTTCATCTTTCATATTGGTTGGGCTGAGACCTTTTAAATAAAAGTATTATATCACATTTTAAATATACAAGGAACATAGCTATGGTCGTGAATCAATGTAAACAAAAAATACCGGGACCGTAAACTTGTGGAGGGGAAGTTTTTTGGGGGCGACACTAAAATTGAGTCCACGATTGAGTAGGGAAAGTTCTTCTGGTGAAAAATGTATGTCTGAGAGGTTTTTCACGAAAGGGTAAGAATAAACAATGCTGGGAGGGGATTTTGTTCTATCGGAAATCAAAGATGCCAATTTTTTGGAGAGGGCGAAGGATTTCATGTGATATTTGTGTTGACTAACTAGGTGAACCTTTCTGTCGAATTCCATCCAAAGGTTAAATTCATGTTCATCGAGATATTTTGTCAATTTAAGGTGGAGGTGGTATGTTTGTAATTCAAGTTTCGCTCTCTTGGAGAAGAGGTAGTGAATCTCGGAATTCAAAATGGTTGTTTTAATTTTGGAGTCGTAATGAGAAAATTGATTCTTTCCAAAGGTGGTTGTTGAGATGAATTTGGGAAGGACTCCGAGCTTTTTGCAGTTTCTGAGAAAGTGGGAGAATTTCCAGGGAAATTTTAAAGAGATTTGTCTTAAGCCGGAAATATCTGTTACGTTCAGATGACATGGAGGCCATGATACAATTTAAATATACAAGGAACGTAGCTACGGTCGTGAATCAATGTAAACAAAAAATACCGGGACCGTAAACTTGGTCCCGGTTACGGTCCCGGTATTTTTTGTTTACATTACATCACATAACGATGACCAATTTTCTCATTTTCACAAATTCACTGAAAAGGTTCACTATTGATGGCTGCCAAACAAATACTAAACAACATGGCATCTTCAAACTTGAAGCATATGCTTTGTAAATTGTCTACTTAATAACACAGTGATAGTTTTCAAACAACTACCGCCATCTCTAGGTGAGGCCAGGAATACCTTCCTGGCCTCACCTAGAGATGCTGGGACCTTCCTGGTAAAATTGAAAAAAGTGATTCCTTACCAATAAGGCAATTTCTTCTTCATTGAACACCGATGAATATAGTTTGTTCTATTATTTATTTACACTGTGTACACACTTTCAATTCTATCCTAGTACTGTGCTTGAGTATGGTACGCACAGAAACATGGAGCTGCGCGGAGTGGAACTTTGCACTCTCTACAGCAGCATATTGTTTCCCTCCACTGCTTATGCGACAAACACACTACACATGTCTTGCGTGAATGTTTTTTAGTCGCAGTTGTGAATTTAGGTCCAGGAAATGCATACCTGATAATTGCAATGCGGGGTCTGATTTAGAATTCTTTCTCGACACTGTGGAAATTGCTCCTCTGTGTTTGTTTAGTAATCGATAAATGAAAGCCAAATGGAAATTCAAATGATTTTCCTTCCCTCCACCAAATTCTATGGAAGAAGCAAAAAATACCCATAGAGTTCTTAAAGATATAAGCTACACACAGTTGGAAAGTTGGATGAAATAGTAACACAATCGCTAAAAGGTTTCCAAAACTCAAAAACTACACACTGATGGAAAGCGCAAAAGTAATGGATGCAGAGAATGAAGAGCGCATCCAGGGTCAAATAATTCAAGGCCAGGGTATCATTAGTTGGGAACAGCTAATAGTGGGTGACACATGTCTATGTGCTACACGAAAGAAATTTAACTCAGAATAATGTAGCAGTCAACACAAAAGGCACTCTAGGCTCTACTTTCCGCTCAAAAGAGAGAATAGATCAAAGAAAATGCAAACACTCAAAAGTGCGTCCGTAACTATTTGAATGAAAGAACTGCTAAGGTACACCAAAAAACTCGTCCATCCACCAAATATACACACCAAATCTAAGTCCACTACTGTAGGAAAAGTGACCAAGGGCGTGTGAGAGATAAAAGTACTATTTAAGGGTCCCTTTGCTTTGAAAAGACCATGAAATTTTCACAGAAGTAAAGAACTCCACTGCATCTACTGCGAACACCATCGAGTTGAAAAAAAATACAGTAGATGGCAGAACTATGCACAACCTAGATCCAAAAGACTGCATCAATGGATGTATTCCACAAGGAGAGAAAAATAGTTTTGTGTGGCGCATCTATAAACACTCCCCATTTCAGCATCACTGCAGGCACATGTCTAAAGAGGTCCTCCCCATTAAAGGGGTTAATAATTAGTATAAGGATGTTGGGTTGGTTCATTGAGATAGGTAAAGGATTTTTCTCTGTGCTGTTTGGTAGTTTGTGTCCATCCAAAACCTACCCAAACTGGTATATTGCCTATAATTATAGTAATTATATATGTATAATTAAATATTGTTATGCTTTAGTTGAAGTTATTTCTCGCCATTTTCTCATGAGGATGCTCAGCATATAACTATGTTCGGATGTGTTTATTGACCTGTTATTGTATGAGTGATGCACAATTGAATTAGGACATTTTCATGTGAAGGGGTGGGGTAAGGTAATGATTGTGGATTGAAGTGTCTAGTTAGCTCCATAGCCTTCTCACTTAACTGACCTAATTGCCAATGTATGGTTTGTTTTTCTTACAGATTGGGCCTGCGCAGTTCCGTGCACCAGAAGTACTTTTCCGTCCTGATTTAATTGGGGAGGAATATGAGGGTTTGCATGAAGTTCTGCTCTTTTCAATTCAGAAGAGTGACATGGATCTTAGAAAGCTGTTATTCCAAAACATTGTTCTCTCTGGCGGCTCAACTCTTTTCAGGGTTGGTTTAAATTCCATTCTATTTTGAAGATACCACATTTGCGTTTGTGAAACTTGGCTCTCATCTCATGAATTCATTTTTCATTTGAACTGGATTCCTACTTTGCTTTATTTACAGAGTTTTGGAGATAGGTTATTGGCAGAAATCAGAAAGTTGGCTCCTAAGGACATTAAAATTAAGGTAAGAATATAGAACTTAGATAAAATTAAAGTTGTGAAAACTTGAATGTAGGGACTTTCACGAGTAGAAAGAGAGTATAAAGATGCATACAAAAAGAGACTGGTCCGTAGCTGAATTCTTGTTCCACTGGGCCATCGTGCCACTAAATTATAATGCCATGGAACTCAGTGCATTTGATTTCTCATTCTGTGCATAGTGGGAGTGACAGCGGTGACATACGAAAAAGATACATGTCATGTTCCAGGCTGGGATCACTTTCTTTTTTTATGGTCTCTCTCATTCTATAAATTATGATATTTCAGGGAATGTGAATAACTGGGAATTTTTGTCCTCTCTGCAATTTTTAAAATTAGAAACTGATTACCCACTAAGTAGTGAACATGAATTCGCTGTGAATTTTGGAAACTGTGAATTGGCTTCAGATGTATTTTTTAAATCTGTAATTTGACCTTACTGTAATTCCGTTGATTATTTTATGGTTATTTTAGCATGGAATAGTTTCCTTCTGGTGTCACACATGTCATTCATAGGAAAACGTTCATTCAGTGGAATATAAAAGCTGTGCACATTATTCAATGGTAAATGAAAACATTCCAAATCAAGTTACGTAGGAGGGTGATCTGAGAAGTCCTCATCTTGATAATGAAAATGACAATTGATGTTTCCAAAAATGTTTCATGTTTTAACAAAATCACCCTTAATGCTAATATATTTCATCCAGTGGTGTTCCAGGTGCCATTATCCCAACTCTGTGTAATCCCACCCAGGAAAGTTTTGAGTTTTTGGAAGAGGTGGAAGTCCAAGGAAGGCAATCCATGAGATTGCAATCTGGGGAAAATAGGAAAATGGAATATGAAATGGTGTAAATATAGGGCTCTACGTGCATTGGAAAAATAGGAAATGGTATGGGACTTGATAAAAATGTTGTAAATTGTGGGAAAATGTGCAATTCGATAATGTACATGCAGGGTTTCACTGTATTAATCTTAGATCCTGCGTTAGAGAAATGTAGTGTTATTGCAAAAGATTCATTCACATTTTTCAAAATAAGCAATTTCCCATGATCTTGTGAAAAATAGTGCATGCCATATTTTTTAGCATATGAGGTGCTATATAATTTAAATCACTGTCACTATATGTTTCCAAAATCAGGAAGTGAAGTCTCTGAAGGACACAACTCTGGTGACTTGGCATGAAATGGGCCATATAACTTGAGTCAAAGCACAGCTGAATCATGAACCATCACGGTTTTAATGTTATCATCTGATTTAAACTGATTATCATTTTTAATCAGCCCCAAACAAGCTTGGTCGAATGATAATCACTTTTTGACTGTTAATTGAGGTAGTCTTACAAATGAAATGCAATTTTCTATAGGTCTAGGTGAAAATTTAACATTCAAAATAACCCTATCTTATTCTATCTCTTAACTAAGGATAATTATACCTGTATTGCCCCTCCCCCTTATGGGCGACAACTTTAATGTGGTAACACATTTTACATATCCTGATGGCCCCTAGAAGCTGTACTAGTGCTATTGGTTTTAATTGATACTGATACTATCCTCAATGGAGTAAGACTATTAAAATCTGTGATATACTATTAAAAGCCCAGCTAATAAAAACAAAGAGAAATCTACACAATTATTCATCCCACCAAATTATGATGGCTGCAAATGTGTAAATAATAGTATGTAATTATTGGGGATGGTAAAAAAAGGACCTTAGCACTTCCACATAAAGATTTAATACTTCACGACCATGGTTTCAATGCTGCGCATCATCATCAGGTGGTCAATATTTATCGGTCCCAGGACTTCACAAAGTAAAATATAGACCAAGTCAGAGAACAAACAATCAGCTGTTTCAGTGTCCCAGAGACTCTAGAAACTCTTCCACACTACAATAGCATTAATCTATCAGAAAATGCTAGAGATATTTCTTAATACCTAGAAGGAGCAGTTTTTATACCTGGTGGCAGATAGTTGAAAATTTTGATGGCCACATGAAAGGGTCCGAGGGAATGAGAATTGGCGAATCTGAGAAACTAATGGGTGGATGAAACAAGGATGAGTGTTGGCATATGGAGATTTTACGGGGGCCAGGTGTAATGGGAGTGCTGTGCTGGAAAGTGAAAAAAATGTCTGAAAGTAAGGGAAACTCGGTTCACATTATCAAAGATGGGTTAGGAAAAGTATTAATTGAATTTAGGGATTTTAGAAAGAATAGTTAGAATAACAATTTTGTGAAGATATCAGGACAGCAAGTTTAAACATAGAACATATGATGTCTGTGAAGTTACCAAAGGCTCTCATGATTGCATTGGTATATGTGATTGTAAAATAGAAAAGGCATTAAAGGAAATGAAATTGAACAAGACTGTGTGGCTATTGCGTGCCAAATCATACAGAAAGAATAAAAAGAGCTGACCATCTCCGATAAGGGCCTGGCCACATTGAAACAACACTGGTTCCCATTAGATCACCAAAGTAAAGCAATATTGGACCGGAATGAAGGCTGAATGATTGACCTCCATCTCTTTGCCAAGGTGCTCTTGTCCCCTATCTGCATTCAGTGAGCAAGTTAAACAGAGATTGGCAAAATAAACCTATGGATCTTGAGTGCCTGGGCTTCCTATCCCCCCCCAATCTGACCATTTATTGACTTAGCCTACCATGTTAGATTTTCATAAATTTCAAACTCTTTGTTTCTTCTATGGTCTTTTTAACAAATTTCACCATTGTTGGGTTAATCCTTCAGGTGTTACAGCCATTCAAAATTTGCAAGTTTAAAATAGGAATAAAAAATTGTTTTCTGTATACAATAGCCAAGCAAAAATATCTTTTTGTGTAATTTTCAGAATTGGGAAAATATTTATTTAATGTTAGTATAAAATACCATGTTTAGAAATGAGGTGATTTCACAGAAAATTTTCGAGACAGATTGAAATTAAATTTGTGTAAAAGGAAATAGGTTGAACTGGATTTTTTCACCACGTTCACCAGAAGTTGACAATTTTCACAGAAAAAATTAATCAATTCTGCTGTAATTAGATCTAAAATTTAAAAAAAATAGAGAAATGCAGGGAACAGAAATCATAGGGTATTTGATGGTTTTTTTGGTACATAAAAGCTTATTAACCTGAATGAGTTTGTTTGTATGAAGGTACATTAACAAACAGCTAATACAATATAACTTTGTATGTTATGCATTGAAAGTTGAAATGTCTGAAGGTACGTCAGGGAGGTATACAGAGTCGAAGAAGGGCTTCTAATTGTTTGGAGAGACAAAGAAATTGTCGCTGTACCATTTGGTAGCTTGTGTCCATCCAAAACCTAGATTACCTATAATAATCGCTGTTAGTTTAACCTCAGTTTTTTAACCGTGTTTGTGCATAATACAAAGGCTTTGGAAATGTTTGTACCCTTTGATTTTAATAGCAAGTGTAATCGAGTTACTATGTGAAAAGGGTCTAGATCAACTCATTGTGTCATTGTGGGGCCAAAAAAATAATTACAACTGACATAGTAGATGAAATTTAAAATATACCTCCTGATCCTCCATATTACCTGAATCAATAAAACTTTATGTACCAATCGTTGACCCATAAACTTTCTATATGTATATATGCTAGGAATCACATTTAAGCCCAATGCGTATTGTGTGAGACAAAAAAATTGGACTATTGTACTCATTATAAGAACTTATTTGTTTGATCCCAACTGTAAAAGTTTCAATATCTGCAAAAGATTGCATATTTCAAGTACCATGTTGAATTTTTGGAAATATGGAAAGCTTGATATTTCTTTACTTTTTCTTGGTCAACTAAAACAATTGATGTTTGTTGCATTTTATCATTAAAATTTGACATCACATTCACTTTAGTTATAGTTACAAATTGAGTAGTTTCAGGCATGATGTGGTGGGATTTGAACATAATGAAGAATGGAAGCAATTATCTACTGTATAAGATTTATTGTATGATTTCAATGTATTACTACCTTGAACAAAAAGTTCCCGGAATAACCACCGTGTGGCGCTCCCATCGTTCCGATTTGAGTTCTGTTTTTTTTTGTTAAATTGGTACATCTGTTGTTGATATTCCCTTTAAATCTTAGTGTCATAACTTGACATTTGCAAAAGTTACGTAGCCAAGAGTACATCTATCTCTGTGTGTGTTGGCGATTTTTTACAATTGCAGAAATGGATTTAAATTTGCAACAACGAACTTGTATTAAATTTTGCGTAAAAAAACGGATTTAGCGGGTGTTGGAAATGTTGGAAAAGTGTTTCGGCAACGATTCTCTAAAAAAAACGGTCGTTTACCAGTGGCACGAGCGGTTGAGAAGTGGTCGTGAGTCAATCGAAGATGATGAACGCAGTGGCAGGCCATCGACATCGAAAGTCGGTGAAAAAATTGATAAAGTAAAAGAAATGTTGGTCAATAACCGCAAATTAACCATCAGAGAAATAGCGGAGGACTTGAACATTGCCTATGGATCCGCCCAAGACATTGTGATTAATGATTTGGGTTTCCGTCGTGTAGCAGCAAAGTTGGTGCCAAAAGACCTCAATTTCATGCAAAAAAGAGACCGTGTTGACGTCGCAAAAGACGTGATTTGCGAGGCTGAATCCGATCCCACATTCATCAAAAGGATCATTACTGGAGACGAGACGTGGGTTTATGAGTACGACACGCAATCCAGACATCAGGCAAGTGAATGGCGTTCACCAAATGAGCCGAGACCAAAAAAACCACGTCGTTTTCAGTCAAAAAAGAAGGCAATGCTGATGGTTTTCATAGATTACAACGGTGTAGTGCATCATAAATTTTTGCCAGAAGGCCAGACAGTAAACAAAGAGTATTATTTGGGCGTTATGAGACGTTTGCGTGAAGCAATTCGCCGAAAGAGACCAGAAATCGTCGCACAGTGCGTCGAGACCGTCGCACAGTGCTATCATTATTCGTAATTTTTTGACGAAAAATGCAACAAATACCATCCAACAGCCACCGAATTCACCTGATTTGGCTCCCTGTGACTTCTTTCTGTTCAATCGAGTTAAAAAACCATTACGGGGAATGCGTTTTAGCAGCCGAGAGGAAGTAATGGAAAAATCGCAGGAAGCACTGATGGACATACCGAAAACCGAATATAAAAAATGTTTCGAGGATTGGATCAAGCGCTGGCATAAGTGTGTTGCAGTCGATGGGGATTACTTTGAAGGGGACAATATAGATTTAGATGAATAAACTTGTATTTTTAATTTTCTGAATAAATTCCGGGAACTTTTTGATCAAGGTAGTATATCATCTTCAGCTGAATATGATGGAATGCATGAAAACCTGGTTGTACACTAAATTTTATCCAGTGAAAAATTGCTACTATGTGTTCTTTATTAGTAATAAATAATTCTTTAAATGTTTACTGAAGACTTGCTTTCGTGACTAATCTTTTCTATTAGCTTCCAATGCATCACACGATGACTTTTCGTGGATAGCGGCAAAGAAATGGTTAGTTTACTATGGATGAAGAAATATCCACTCCAAATGAAGGGTGGTACAGAAAAGATTGGTTTTCACCATTGTAATCAGGTTTGAAATGCCTAAGGAACCAATGCTTGTTGCATGGCACAGTATAAATTATTTCAGAGAGAACCAGGGCTGAATTTAGCCTATTATTTTAGCATATAGTCCCACTGCCCTTATTTTGTTGAAGAAGCAGTGTTTAATTTCTGTCATCTGATTTTTGTGCTGGTTCTTCCCTGCTATTTTGCCTGTGACCTCTTGGCAGAAATGTGTTTCATAAATATTAAATCATGGGAGAAATTATGAGTTGTAAAGGAGTATAGTCAAGGTGAGGTTGGCCTTAGCAATATTGGCTTTCATTAATAGTGCTGTAAATTAGTTACTGATAACTGGTAAGGTAATCTGAGAATTCATTTTTATGCAGAAAATATTTGGGTTTCTCCATTCCATTGAACCACAACCTTGATGATGAAGCGTAGGGCTGAACATTCAGTTGACCTTAAGGGGGATGTACTTTTAGGAACCATTATAATTGATCCTGTTAGGGTCTCCCACACCAGACAAGTTAAATGGGATAAGAAGTAGTCCACATGGTGGTCCATTCCTCATTGAGGTGGTTGCAGAGGCAAGGTATCCTGGAGAGGTGAACATTTTAGTCATGAGGTCAGATTAGCATTGGCTTCTACAAGTTGCCCAACAGTTCCTCAGTATGTGGAAATCAGTCAGGGTTTTACTAATAAAGCCAAAGAGGAGTGCAAAGCATTTTAGTCTTGTAATTAGCCACCATTTTCAACACTAACCTTAGAATTACTAATTATATTTTGCTATTTCATTTGCGTGGTGAACTGTAGTTGCATGCGCCCATCACTTGACCCCCTAGTTTTATTTGTTGGCATTTTTTTTGTAGATATCAGCTCCCCAGGAACGTCTCTACTCAACGTGGATTGGAGGATCAATCTTGGCTTCCCTTGACACCTTCAAGAGGATGTGGGTGTCAAAAAGAGAGTATGAGCAAGAAGGGCAGAGGGCCATCCATCGGAAGACGTTTTGAATGGGAGCTATTGATTTTTATGAGCTAGTGGTTGTGTGTATGTGTGAATGGTTGAGGACTGTAACAGAGTATGGGAAGAGGGGACAACTTGTAGAGCAAATTTATTTCGGAAATGTACAAGTTTTTGGTCAGGTGCTATCGAATGGGAAAATATGTTGGCTCACTCTTCTCTCTTCTGTAAGATACATGGCATTTATCCTTCTCAGTCTTGTCAATGAAGTTAATTGAGGGGCAAGTTAATTGAGTAATGGATGAAGCTTATAATGAATACATACAGCGATTTGGCTCTTTCCTCATGCATGACTGTTGGGCTGCAGTTTTTAATTTATTATGCTTTCCAATCAAAAGAAACAGGAAGACTGTTTTGTCTTAATGTGAAAGTGTTTTATTACAATGCAGAGAAATTGTTATGATTGTGAAGTAGAAAGTGTGTTGTACTTGGTGATTGCTGCTTTCATATTCTCCCATAATCCTGTTGATCAGTTTTTCACTTTCCTATGGCTGTGCACCGGCTGGCATAATTGTCTAATGTTTCTATCTTGAGTCACTGCTAATTTCTGCCACAGAAGCTTACTAAGGTTTATTTAATTTCTTGAGAAAGTCTTGAGTTTCTAACAATTTTAAAATTATTGATACATAAATATAGATCAGGTGGCAGATATGAATTGTAAAATATGCACAGAGATGGATGTATTAAATGATTGGCAAAGGTAAAGATGGTAACTGACTGCTGACTAAAATGCAATGTAAAAGTGATGCTAACATGTAGCGTTATCATTACTTTAGTAGTCGTGAAATTATTATCATTTATTTAATGCTTAGTGTAAGCATATGCACAAAAATTCTCTTATTAAGTCAGGACGTTTTCTTGTGAAAATTTGCTTTCACTTGAATTCCCTGCATAAATTATTTATAATTGTGTTGAATCTGCAAAATTAAAAAAATATAGCTCAATAAAAAACAAATTTAATATAGGTCATTTTTTGGTAACCATAATATATCTATCCTTTAAACCAGGCCTAACTCATTTCATTTTGAAATTAATGCACATTTTTTATATTTATAGAGTATTTTACAGTACTGTCGTGGACATTATTTCAATTTGCTGTGACGGATTTGCTTTATTTCCTAATTTGTGGAATGCATTAAATTGGAAGATAGTGAAAATCATAGGTCTTACATATTAGGTGATTTCCATTATTTATACTAGTTACTTGGCATTCATTTCCAGTGATATAAATTAGCCATTAATTAAATTTGTTTGATATTGCAAGCATTTCTGGGGTCAACACATCAGTTGTGATTGGAAGAAAGACACCAATGAAGGATTGAATAAAGTGTGATACGCATTACAGCTGCAGGTGCTGTAGAATGCATTCTGCTTCATTCCTATTGTTTTTAAATACTTGATACCAAATCTTATAAGGATAAATTAGCACAACAGTGCATAAATTGTCTCAAGTGTTGTTTAGGTTCTTGTTAGAACCAATCTTTGCATTTTATGTGAAATAATTTCTATTTAAATATTAGTTTATACTTTTTAAGTAATAAAATTAATTTAATTGGTAAAAACAAATATTTTGTGCATCACTCAATGAAATATTTATCATCTCCCATCCTCATTATGTGGCATCTTTTATGTATTTGTTTTGTGCCTTAATTCCATAAAATAAAGTAAAAAATAATTAATGTTGGCATTTTAAAATATCTTTCCATTATAGTTAAACCTGAATAGAATTTAGTTAACTTTTTTTAATGTGTGTCATCATTGTAGCTGAACATAAATACATGTATTTTGAATGTATTTTAAGTATGAGCAGAACATACTGGGAAACTGCGAGTGAATCAATGATATCATGAAATGTATTTGTTTATTTGACATTTTAAGTTAGGTCTTGGATGGATACAGTTTGAACAACAATACATTCCTTAGCCTCTCTTAAGAGAACAACTTGGCACCAACACTAAAATCTACCCTTCTTCAATTTTGCACACTTCATTCATTCTACTGATCATACCTAACCTTTTGATATCCCTTCCTTGCTAACATAACATCTTCCCATCTATCACAGTTCTCAACTTCACATTGCCAGGGAAAAGGCTGACAGTCCATTTTTTCTCTCCTCCTGCTAGATTCTCCTAAGGATGTTGGATCTGTTTTGGATTTGATAATTCATTGAACTGACTTCTTCTGACTGACTTGAGTTCTGGCCCATCAATACAAGAAACATTAATCAAGATCCCATAGAAAATATTTTCAGTATTATTGGGAAAAACTGGGGATAATCACAACCACAATGCACATCAGTTCTAGACAGCATTGAAAACTGCCTGGATCAATATTTTGCTTTCCATCCAGACTTAAAGAAATACCATGGGTGAAGGCTGCAATCTTTTGACTCACTTATCCTCTCTTTTTCATGAATATATTCAATACAGTCCCTCCCATGGACCACAACCTTGACGTGGTAGAAGGGGTTGTGCATTCCGATGACCCCTAGAGCTGTATTGGCAGCCAGACGCATCATGAGACGCACCAGCCTTGCATTACTGCGGGAACGGATACACCACCACAGGTGGGCCCTCGATGACAACGGAAAAAGCCTTCTGGATTGCCACTTACGATTGGCAGCCCGCCTGTCCCCAATGGACTGGGAGTTCATCGACAGAGCCACGAACGCGAATGGGGAGGTGCTGCGCCGTAGGGACACACAGAGGCAAAAACGAAAGTACGAACGTTTGGACGTGAGAAAGGATACCATCCCCCCTCTCGACCGACAACGAGTCGTCATCAACCTGACCGACACGGATATTGACGAACCTACTTCTTTGATGCTCTCCAAAGGATTGAACTTTGTCCCAACTCCAGGATCCATCCCCTACCTTGACATAGTAGGAAGTGTGGAGCAAGCCATCCGAAAACTCCCACAGGAGGAAGCTGAAGAGGTCAGAGCTGAAGTCTCCATGGACCTCAAAAGGGCCGTCCTACCCAAACTTAACATCACGAGAGAAGAAAAGCGCGCTCTACTTTCCTTGCGCAAGAATCCCGACATCACAGTCCTGAAGGCAGACAAGGGGAACGCTACCGTATTGCTGAACACTAGTGATTACCACCGGAAAATCCAAGATTTGCTCCAAGACCCAGCATACCGGACTATCACCCGTGACCCAACGGACGCATTAGTGAGAAAGACAGCCACTTTGATCAAAAAATCATTGCCGAGCTCCGAGACCAACAGAAACCTAGTGCCGCAAGCGCCCGTCCCGCCGAGACTGTATGGACTGCCCAAGATCCACAAAGAAGGAGCACCTCTAAGACCAATCGTGAGTGCCATAGGGGCACCTACGTACAATTTGGCAAGACACCTGACCGGGATCCTGACGCCTTTTGTGGGATAATGCGAGCACCATATCAAGAATTCGGCAGAATTCGTCAAAACCCTACAGAATATTCGTTTGGACGACCAAGACATTTTAGCGAGTTTCGACGTCAAATCGCTATTTACTAAGGTGCCGGTCAAGGACACCCTGCTACTTCTCCAAGCACGGTTCGATGAGAAAACCGTCGATCTCTTCCGCCACGTCCTCACTTCGACATATTTCCTCTACAATGGCAAGTTCTACGAGCAAGTGGAAGGAGTCCCCATGGGTTCTCCACTGTCACCATCCATTGCGAACTTCTACATGGAGGACTTTGAAGAGAGAGCACTGAGAACAGCACCCTTAAGACCTAAACACTTCTTCAGGTATGTGGATGACACCTTCATCGTGTGGCCACACGGATCGGAAGCTCTCACTGAATTCCTCGGTCATATGAATAGTATCCACCCAAACATCCAGTTCACTATGGAGACTGAAACAAATAGACGACTTCCCTTCCTCGATATCCTTATCGAGAGGAAAAGAGACGGCAGCCTAGGCCATCAAGTCTACCGCAAACCAACCCACACGGACCTATACCTGAACGGAAGAAGTCATCATCATCCCGCACAAAAGAGAGGAGTAATTTCCACACTTGTCCACCGAGCTACTTCAGTGTCGGACCAAGAGCACCTGGAGGCCGAAATACACCACCTAAGGAAGGCGTTCCAGCAGAATGAGTATGAGACCCGAGAAATCAATTTGGCCCTTAAAAGGGCCTTCACTAAACCTGGAGGGGAGAAAAAAGAAGAGAGAGAGAAACCTGTTGCCAGAGCCTGCATCCCGTTTATCTCTACGATTTCAAATAAAATCTCAAGGATTTTAAGAAACACAAGGTGGAAACTATCCACAAGCCGATTAGTAAGCTGCAATCGGTCCTGGACACCAGTAAAGGCAAACGGGGATTGAAGGCCTCAGGAGTTTACCGAATTCCTTGTGAGTGCGGCCAAGCATACATTGGGGAGACCGGCCGCACCATAGAAACTCGCCTAAAGGAACACGAGAGGTGCATCAGGTTACTATACCCAACGAAATCTGCGGTCGCGGAACATTGCCTCAATAACGACCACAGAATCGACTTCACCGGCACGAAGAGGCTTTGCCATGCCAACATGCCAACGGCTTCTGGGATCACGTTGTGAAAGAAGCCGTTGAAATTCGATTGGACAGCAACAACTTCAACAGAGACAACGGCTTCCAAATCAGCAATACTTGGAAGCCAGTGCTAAAGATTATAAAAAAATGCACGTGAACGCACCCGATTGGCCGTAGCGGAGCACACAAATGCTCCCGGCCAATCAGGGCACACCTGAGCCGGGAGGGAGAGTATATATACCAGGCCTTTTTCTGCAAATTGTATATTTCATAATATGTAATGTTTACCTTGGCGGAATAAAACCTTTGAAACTGAACTGAACTTGCTCTGCATTTCCGCCATCGCCTCCATTGTAATCTGTCATTTCTGTTGTTTTCCACCCCGAAGAGGAGCTTATCCTAAAACGGGGTTTCCGTATTTCTGTATTCCTTTCTAATTCATGTATTGCTATTCTTCATGTATCATACTGTACGGAAATAAAAACATTTAAAATTAAACAAACAAACTTGCTCTGCACTTCACCCTGAAGACGATGGCAGAGTCAGCCTTCGAAAGGTCGGTGCATTTCATCAACCTGACCCGGTGGGAAACCCGAGAATAATTCTTGAATACCATACGCCGGGAAAACCTGAGAGCCTTCAACACACTGTCTGCTTTCAGAAATACTTTTAACTGCCATGAAAACTCCTCCGGGTCTTGTAGCTCTGTTGTGTCGGTCAACTGTGAAATGTATTGAGAAAATTTCTTGGTCATTTATGTCATTACACAGCCTAATCTCTGTGCCTAATACTATATCAGCAGAATAGTTTAAGTAGTGAACCCATGCTGCCTTATTTGTGTGGCAAACTTTTGAATTCACACAGTTTTATCCCCCTTGAGAGAAGCCACCTGGCCGTCGATCTTTGATTGAAGCTCTTGCACCATTTTTTCCGATGTGGTGATACAAGCCCTTAGGGCCGCACATTCACCAGTGGTTTTAAGCATGTTAACAGGAGACCTAGTGGAAGTTACCCTAGTTTAATAAATGAGTTAAAAAAACTAACCTAGATATAAAAAAACCATAAACACAGTATTCAACCCGAAGGTCGGTTTGGTAGGTGGTGGTAGAGTTCACCCAGTACTAAGTCTGACGGCATGTGAAATTCACACATCAGGGCATGGAGGCCAGTTCCTTTCCCTGTGCCAGTTATGGTTTCCCAGGAAGATCTGGTACCCAAAAAATCACATAGCTTGGATGGAGCTGCAGGTGCCCACAGTGCCTTGCCCGGGAATCAAACCCGGGACCCTCTGGTTAGTAGTTAAACGCTTATCTACCCCCTGGACTACTGCGACCCACAACCTAGATACACTATGCTAAAAAACTTGTTTTTTTTACAAGGCGGTTCTTTAAATTAAATTGTACGAATCTGTTAAAAAATTGTAATGGACTCTAAAGCTTACATGGCTACTTTTGATGTTAAGTAACAAAAAATAGGTTCTGTTGCACCTGTGGATATTCATGTGGTGTAGTCATTTCTCAAGGTTCATCCTTATGACCAATATAGAGCACCTTTACAGCAGAACCTAGTTTGTTACAGGATAGCTTTTATATTTTCTTTTAGATGATAACCAACAAAATACAACCTGTACTTCTGAAGAACTTCTTTCTGCTATTGGTGAAGGTATCACAGCGGCATTAATTAACACAATTAGGTCAAAGGAAAACTTTGTACGATTTAATAACCCAAATACTGTAAGGAGCAGTTGATTTAAAATTTTTCAGGTATCACTCTTAAGCTTGACTTTAAGAATTGTTTCCTTTCAGTTAGTTATTCATGGAGTATCCATGGCGCATTTTGTATAGGTCTGAATAAAATTAGCTAATAAATTATTTTTACATTGCCTGTCTTTAATAACCCTGGAAATTAATTCACCATTTGTTTCTTATTCTTCAGATCGTCTTCGGGTATTTACTTTCACATATTCCACAGACCGAATATGGATCATATTGGCGTATATTTTTGCAGTTGATGTATTTTCTATCTTGTGCCGTGTCATTCACATTGTTCAGGCAGTGCTCAATGTACATACACTACATGATAGTTTCTCATATGCCTCCTGGGAATATCTATTCTACGTGGGGTTTTCCTGTGAAATAAGAGAATTGCCACCAAACTGATAACCTATGGGGTGGTAGTGGAATATTATGCCATAATATTTGTTTTTAAAACTTTGTCATCCCATCGTCTTAAATTACTTTCATGGTGATTTCATGTAAATTTCTCATATGGGCACAATTCCTTGCAAAACGCCACAATTCTAACATAATTCTCTTTCTTCAATGCATAGCCAGGATCGAGAAATTAAGGAACCGTCTTTGGGAGATTTTAGTGCTGCCAATAAAATATTTGCTTTCCTTAAGTAAAAATTTGCTTTAGTATAGGAATTTAAATGCGAGGTCCATTTTTGAAGTCATAATTTGTGATTTTTCTTTCCTGCGAACATCGCCTAAGTCGTTCATTGCTGTCGGGGTTCATTTTTAAAATAAAATTTAATAAGAGAAAAAACGATTAATAATTGTAAGACGGTATTTATAAAAAACGACGAATATATTAAAGGAAGACTATTGGAAGAAGACAGTTGAAGGTCTCAACACGGGAGTGTGATATCAGCTGATCCTGGCCGCGACGGTTTAACGAGGTGACGATTGAAGATCGCGATATCGAAGGCCACGTTTCGTGAAAGTAGACAATTCAAGTAAGTGATTCGAAAGAATAGTATTTGTGATCTTATTGATGAACTTACGTCGATCATGAATATGATTACTAATGTGACGTATTCGTTTTCAGACCATGTAATGACGAGGAGGAGCTAGTTTGTCAATGAAGTTGATTTCGGCAAATCAAGAAGAAGGTTTAGTGAGTCTATTATTTTAATCTATGAATTGTTAATTATTCTGTGTGTTGATGATAAGTGAATTGTACAAAACCATTTTAAAAAGGACGTGTGCCTATCGGAGCAACATAGAGTGAAGGCTTTAGTCAAAACTATCTATGATTTCCTCAGTTCACTGAATTTGACCCACGGAGGGTTAACCCACGACTATCTACTGGCCGGTGAGAATCTGGATTTTTCATTCATACAAACGTACATATTTTTGCACGAAGTAACTAAGTAAATCTCGTAATCCATTGCATCAATCGCACTACATTGGACAATATATACTCAGTAATACTCTCTGTAATCACTAGCAATAGTAAGAACGGGATTAATTACGTAGTATATGATATACGGCCCTATAAACTTAACTAAACTGAAGTTAGCCCAAGCGGCAAGTCGTCTTTTATAGCGAAAGGATAACTTTTATAAGGAAAACATTTTCAACAATATCTCCTAAACTAGAAAATGTTTTCCTACAATTTGGTATAAACACTAAGTACAACTTACTCTATCTCCGGCCATTCGCTTACCCCATTCCCATGTTTTTCTCCCTAGTTTAGGATCCAGGGCCCACGGTCGTCACCAGTGTCGACCTTACTCATAAACAATCAGAAAGTACTTAACCATAGCTCCTGAAAGAGATCATTTTTCTTCTACAATTTGGCGTAAACACGGCACTGTAATACTAACCCTTTTTTCTTCCGGAACGGCGCATAGTAGAGAACTGTTTTTGTGAAATGTACCATACTTCATCAATCTGTTTCGGTATTCATTATTTACAGTTTGTTTTTTTTTAATCATTTTTTGCACAATTTTCTGCCCACGGTTTCCTCTTTTTCATAGTTTCTGATGCTGCTTCTCTGCTGCCCGTCTTCTTTTCCTGATGGCTTGAGCTGTGAAAGTGGGATTTGATGGAAAGTTTTTAGATGGCATGTATCTTATGGTGTAACTTTATATGTTTTTATTACCAGTATTCATTAATACACCACGGTTTTAGCATGTCTGCAAGTTATTCCACATCACCTGAAAAGGTTATTCGCTAGATGCGTTTCTCTTTGTGCATGGAGAAGGAACGGTCGAAAAAGAGATCTCCTGGAGGCATAGTATGAGAAACCCCTCCCTCTTCCCCTTCATTTGAAAGGGATCTACTCCCGCAACCTACCTGAACTTAGTTGTATTTTTCTACCTTTTTGTTTGTGTTTTACCGTTATAATTTCATTAACATGCAATCATGTTTGTTGTAGTTCAGCATACTTAATCTTCCTTTAGGGTTTCCGTCCCCCGCTTGTTTAGAAGGATGGAATGCACCACAGTGCCTGTGGTAGTAGGTTAACCTTTGTACCGTTGGTACCGGGGGAAATTCAACAAAAAAATAATGGGCTGTCCTCCTATACTGTGCGTTCAAAACTAAAAAAAATTACGGCAAGGGGACAGTTACAAGGCCAATCAAGAAGCTGTCTGCCATATCTTATAATTGAATATCTAATTTTATCCATCTCGTGTATAGTCTACACGTCTGAAGCAAAGGCAGTTTTTTCAACGCAAGAAAGATGACGCCACCGGGAACACGCATCGCACTCGACCATCGTCGTACTTCCACGGATTTTATCCCGATCGCACAAAGGACATATTTCGTTAACTTTACGGAGGGACTCAAATATTTTTAAAAATTTGTTCCGGTACTCGTAGGTTCCCGTATTTTTCGCTATCTGATCTACACAAAAACACGTGTGCATCCCACAGTTATAGCTATCTCTCTGTTTGCCAAACGGCACCCTTATTGTTCTCATTTACTTGGACGTATTTTTTCCTTACTTAAGGTATTCCGCTTCTTTAAGAAAGTCGTGAATAATTTCAAATACTTGGCATGATCCATATCCGTGCTGCCCAATAGATCGAAATAACTCTGGATAAAAACTCCCGGAAGTTTACGTCGAATAGGCACCAGTGATTTTGGTCCTTATTGAACGGCATCAATATAATTTTGTCTTTGAAATTAAGCTTTGCGACTAAACCCTCGGACGTGAATTTCCCTCGTAGGGCATTACTGGAATTTTCACAAGGGAAATATCATAAGTTTAGTAACCCCTCTAATGAATGCTACGAATACATCTACATTATACCCCGCAAGCCGCCGCAAGGGCGTGTGGCGGGGGGTGTTAGGTCACCACCCAAAAAAAAAGGAAAAAAGAAAAACCGCATTCAAAACTAACACACACATGCAAACCCAAATCCACAGTTGTGCATACATTCATAAATGTCGGTGTTGCAATTGCTAGTGATTACAGGTGGTATTACTGAGTATATTATGTCCCATGCAGGGAGATTAATACAATGGTTTAGGAGATTTACTTATTAATTTCTTGCAAAAATGTGTAAGTGGGTATGAACATAATGATTGTTCTCACCATAATAGCTCTGATCAATAAATCCAACTTTAAGGCTATGAAAAATGTATTCCGATACTTCTTGACATTTGAATTAGATTGTTTGACAGACAACACCACAAGAAGGGGATATGTACTCTGCTTTAAAGTGTAACCAAGAATGGGTAGACTGCTACGCCATCCAAATGCCCTATAAAGTGAGATATCGAGCGAAGAATATTTACCATTCCGTACTTGAGGCAAATAGTTCCCGTAGAAAAATGAATTTGGTGCTTAAATTTGACATCCCGTTCCAGTCCTTGAATCAAAGCTATTCGATGCAGATGGAGGTGAGCACACAGCTTGGGTCAGCTGGGAATGGCACCGTAACGTGTACAATATATTCCCGTCAACCGACCAGCTGATCTACGTGTAGATGACCGCGCCAATAAGCTCTCAACGAATTCGTCTTACGGTTAATGAACACTATTCAGTGCAAAATTTAACTGGTGAGAATTTTGTTTTTCGATGCTTGTTACAGAAACTTCGACCCATTAAAACCCATTGGCATGTACAAAAAGGATTTCATTGTGCGTTTTCCGTTTCCAGTATAATTAATCACTGGTGCTACGCTCACTCTTTCAATGATAATAATTATCGGACGTGAATTGGAGATTTTTTAGAAAAATATACATGGGGGGATTCTAAGTAAATGAAATATTCTTTAGAAAAGGTGCCGGTTGGATACACCACCGAGTTCACTGATAGTTACGTAGAACTCCCTGTCCCTAACTCCGTGGTATTTTGGGACGGGAAGTTCTTACCGATCATTCTAAAACTGGCGAAAGGATATACGCCGATTCTAATGCGTATTTAGGATGGCTTGTGCCATCAATTGTAGCTCAGATGCTACAATAGAATTCTGTGCTATTTAACATATTGGCCAAGAAATATTCAGCATTCCAATCCTGAGCAGAGAGCGAATTAATCAGATGGACCTAATACTATATCACGCCGAAGCGACACTTGGCAATTAGAATAAAACTTAAAATTAGAATTGAAAAAATGCTTTGTGATGAATTTTTGGAAAAAGAACAATTCCCTCACAAACGCCTACTACATCGGGAACACCGAAATGGAACTTTGGAAAAAAGGTTTCATTATCAGCATAGTACGCAATGGTGCCATTTTTTCACTAACCGAGACCGAAAATGAAAGCGTATTTTCACGGCTACACTTAAATCCTACGACATCCATTCGGATTTAACTCGCGCAAAGTTCAAGGTTAAACATGAATGCCTGGTTTATGCGTTCTATGGAGTGCCGATTTCGAATATAGGTTTCACCGGCGCAAATGGTTGCAAATCCTTTAGCAATTCTCTCGCAGTGTTTTTGCTATTACCTAAGACAACTTAGCTTAAAACTTAACCTTAGAAGTTATATTTCCTAGATGGGCCTGTAGAGGACTCTGCAAGTGATGAATGCGGCGGCGTACTTAAGATTTCGTTCCTAAAATATTTAAACATAGATATTAGTTTTTGTTCCGCCCAAAGCTATGAATGATATAGCGTTAAATATCTATTTTTTCAAAATCAATATTTGAAAGCTGGAAAAGTGTGAATGTTAACATTAACTGATATCGGGCTGCGAGTAATTCTGTGACAAAAACTACAAAATGACTCATCTATTTTTGTTGTTTACACTAATTTACCGCCTTTTTTTAACAATGTCTGAAGGTGTTCGAAGTTGCTATTGTTATCTATAATACTCATTCCTTCCACTGTTGTCCTTTCTCTGATTGTAACTATTTATGAAACAATTTGGGTGCAAAGGATTAATCAGTCAAAGTAACTGCAGCGTTCAAACAAATTTTGCCCTTGTCTTTACAAGTGAATAACGTCATATGTTAGTATTCTGTCTATGATTGAAAATCGCGGTCCTCGTTGAACATGGAAGCTACCGTTGGATCATTCTGTGATTATAAGAATGATGAACTTTTGGTAGGTTTAGTGGGTAATTCATTGAATTGATTTTTACTGGAGTAATGATAAATATATTATGTATATAGAATCTATCTGAATGCCAGTTACAGTCAATGCTTCATTTGGATGTGCTTCTCCAAGAAGAGTCATTGCCCCCCTTTCCTAGATTGCACCATGAATTGAGTGATTTAGTTTTATTAGAAGAGATCCGAAGGACTCTTGTGGTTGTCAACATTGATGAATCTGTAAGTATCAATCACTGGTAATATGTTTGTTATATTTAAATGAAATATGCATTTGCTCCCTCCTGCCTAATGATTTTTTCTTAGCAGTAATACTAGGTTAAGAGAGAATAATATTCAATAAGTTGGATATGTCTTTGTTTACTCAAGAACTTTTCAATTGTAAAAGTGTACATTTTTTTGTTTTAGGTTACCGAGCAGGAGCTGTTAGACTTTTTTGGGAGTGCTGGCGAGGTAAAATATGTAAGATTTTGCAGCAGAAGAAATGATCCAATTCGTTACTGCTTGGTTGAATTCAGTTCTTTAATTTCCATTATTAATGGCCTCAAATTAAATAATCAAACTCTTCATGGAAGGGTGATAAAGTAAGTATGACTATCAACAATAATTTTTTTAGATTAAGGACTATGAAATAATGTTTTCCATTTTACACTTGGGTGTTTTTGATTGAGTTTCTAGCATTGATTCCATTTAATTCATTGTGCCTTATCTTTAATTCTCCCTCCAACATTTTCCTAAATACTTTATTCCCTAATGGCATTTAATGTGATATTAAAGACGTAATATCTTTAATATGATGTTTGTTCTTGTTCATGGAGGTGGGGGGAGAAATAGGAGGAAAGCGAAAAATGAAGGCTCTAGTTTTCTAGCTAACTTCAGTCTCTGTAAGGTATCCTGGCTTGCAGAGACTTTGTACATAGTCACAAGTAAGAAAGAAATTCACAATGCATATAAATTTGAAATATTTTATTTAAATAGTAATGGATATAACATATTAAATAAATTGACTTTGGAGGGCTACTTCTTTAAAATACAAAGTATAGGATATGCTGAAATACTTTGGAGCAAAATTATTACATTTCACGCAAGGTAATTAAATATAGATTAATTTGAGAATTAAGAGAAGCAGTAATATAACCCTTATTGAATGTATCATCAGTTGTGAATCTTACTTTAAGAAGTGGTGAAGGGCTTTGAAAATAGTCAAATAATTGTTTCTACCTCTCCTAAGTCTTCATATCAAAGGAAGACCTGTACTAACCATATGTAAAGATAGGGAAGTTAGTAGTGGAGCTTAAAGAGATTTTGGGATGACAGAAAGTGAATAGATCAACTTAAGTCAAAATGAGTAGGTTAGATAGCTCGGATATAGAAAGGGAATATGAGTGTTTTGGACAAGGATAGCTTGGGCCAAGGTGCACCATATGAGAAAATATAAATATCATCGCAAGAAATGAAGGTTAATAAGGTACATGAATAAATATATGCCAGGGTGAACAGTAACAGGCAGGTGAGACAGGGCTTTATAACTTAATATCTGATGAAGTGCTAAGGATAGAATGGAAAAATTTGAGTGAGGAATTAAAGTGGACAACAAAGTAATTAATTCAGGTTTGCAGAAAACTAAGCAATAGTTGGTCAGATGACTAAGGGATTGCAGTCGTTAATGTGTGGCTTACGGGAGCATTTCGAGAGGCATGGGATGAAGACTGAGCACTAGAAAATGATAGTAATGATATTCTTCATTAGTAGGAAAGCATAAAAGTCAAACATTAAAGGAGGTGGGAATAAACTACAGAAAATGGAAGGGCTCATAAATTAGCCAGTATCTTGGAGAAAAAAAGGGCATAATAGTGAAGACATTGGGAGAAGATTTGAAATGGTGAAAGAAGCATTCTCAAGATGAAGAGAATTGATGGCAGATATTCTAAATGTTGGCAGCTAGGAAAGATTAATAAAGACTTTATTAGAGTTCATAGTTATGTGTGAATCTGAAGCTTGTCATTGAAGCAGGTGTATTAGCATAAATTAGAGGGTTTTGAAATGTGGTATGGAGAAGAGAGGAGAGAATGCATTGAAAGGAGAGGAGAAGGCCAATGGCAAACCTTTACATTCGATGGGAGTAAAGAGGTGAAATTGAATGGAGACAGAAAAGGTGGGTGGAGGAGATATTGAGAGGTTATGTGATGTTTAATGCTTGATTGGGGGAGCATTTTGGTTAATGGCTAATGGATGATATGATTGATGGAAATATCAAACAATTAATAATCCAAAATGGTGTCCTGTGACATTTCAGAGGGAACATCAAATATGATGGACTCAGCTGAATTAACATATGACTTATGATTCAGTGAGCAATTCTTTAATAATGATGGAATTATTACAAATGCCAAAGGTGACCAAAAAATAACTCTCAAGTAACTTTTATTAGTAACATTTGTAATACATTTAATAAAATTTTTTTTACATATGCTGTCTATTCCAAGTATTGGAAAATAAAACTGAAGCTAACCCCAGAAAGGAAGTCTGGTTATAGTGTGTGTGAATTTTTGGAGGATAAATCCTATTAACACATAGAGTATAAATAACTATTATTATAATGCAACCAGCAATTTTTATATGAATGAATAAGGCTATAGGTAGACAACAGGATTAAAAGGTTAAACACAATTCTTATTGCAGTTTAAAAAATAAGAATGATGAAGGAAGATTTCAGAAAATCATGAAAAACGTAGGTCAGACAACATAAAGCACCCAGAAGATATGATATGAGGAAAATTGATTAAAAAGATGCACAAAGTTCTAGTTGATTTTGTTGGTAATAGTACAGAGAATAATACAGAGTTGGTAATAGCGCTCATCAGGATACAAGGCTGTGCTACATGAATTTTCGTAGCCAAGCCTGTTCTATAGCCACCTTGGGTTTGCATTAATCCCTTCTCTTTGGCAACCACTAGACTTATTCATCAGTTGGTCATGTTTCTCTGCAGCAACATATTATATTTTTGAATAGCTGGCTCTGGTTTTTGAATGGCCAACCTTGGTTTTTAGAGCTAGCTCATTTTTGGCAGTTAATTTAATTTTATTATCCGGCCAAGGAATTAGGCTTTTTAGACAAATGACCTCGGTTTTTTGAGCCAACCGATGCTTGGATGTTGTTAACTTTTTATTAATAAGGGACCCGCAATTTTTTAGTCAGTCATACTTTTTGAAAACAACTCTTTTTGAGTCTTTCATTAATGTTTATTTTTGAACGTCTGGCCAAGGATATCTTCATCTAAAAGAGACCCTCTGCATCATGTAGGACAAAAAGAGTACCTTTTTTATCAATGTTTCATGATACATAGACTACTCAATACAATACCTACATATCATGTGATACACAACTCAAGCTAGGGATAGTCTTTTACCCAAATTAGACCATCTATTTTATATAGAAATTTCTGTAACAATACCATCTTAATTTTCTGAAAAATTCCTGTAATACTTTAAGATCCACTTCATCTTGGCCACCACAGTTTTTATGACAGTATGCTTTAGCTCGTTCTAAATAGAATGAACAATCAATCAAAATTGCAGCATAAAAATATTTGTTATTGAAAGAGTATCTAATGTCATCAAAAATCAAATAAATTAGTGATATCACTACTATGAGCCATCATTACTGCACAATAAGCAGCTAGCAAATAAGACAGTATCAAGATCAATGCAGAAAGATAGGCAATATAGATTTTGACTAAGATAATGAAAAAAAACATGGTTATCAACCTGAGGTTGGTTTGATAGGTGAGGGTGTTAGTATTAGTTAGACCTAATGTTAAGCCCAGTGGCATTTCAAACTCACATATCAGAGTGATTGTACAGGTGGGCCATTCCTTTCTCTGTGCCACCAATGGTTTTCCCAGAAATATCTGGAACAAATCATACAGCTCAGGTGGAGGTGAGGGTGTGCAGAGTCGTGCCCTGGAAATGAACCGGGACCCTCCAGTCAATAGCTCAACACTACCCATTGGACTACCATGGTCTATTTGAGTGTAACTACATGAGCTAATAAACCATAAACACATAAATCAACCCAAAGGTCGGTTTGGTAGGTGATGGTAGAGTTCAGCTCTATACTAAGCCCAATGGCATGTGAAATTCACACGTCAGGGCATGGGGGCCAGTTCCTTTCTGAATGCTAGGTATGGTTTCCCCGGAAGATCTCGTACCCGAAAAATCACACAGCTTGGGTGGTGCTGAGGGTGCCCAGAGAGGCTTGCTCGGGAATCGAACCTGGGCTGTAATTACAGTAATAAATACAGCAAATGCAGTAAACACAGAAACAACTCGAAGGTTGGTTTGGAAGGTGACAGTAGAGCTCATCCATGTACTAAGCCTGATGGAGTGTGAATATTCACACATCAGGGTAGGGGGGCCAGTTCCTTTCCCTGTGCCGGTTATGGTTTCCCAGGAAGATCTGGTACACGAAAAATCACATAGTTTGGGTGGAGCTGCAGGTGCCTAGAGTGGCCTTGCCCGGGAATCAAACCCGGGACCCTCCGGTCAGTAGTCCAACGCGCCACCCCCTGGACCACCGCGGCGACCCATATTTTATAAATATATATACAGGAAAGTTTTTACAGAGCTGCAAGTGCCCAGGAATTGAACCCCAGACCCTCTGGCCAGTAGTCCAACGTTCTACCCCCTGGACCACCGCGATCCACAACATGAGTTAATATGTCTAAAATTTATTTAAGATTTAAAATGCTGAATCTGCATACCTATTAATAATTTTTTATGAGACATTCTCTAAGAGTTTTTTTCTATTACATTTAACGTCCGGCAACTCTTATTAAGACCAGAAGTTTTATTTCTCATATCTAAAAATAATCTTAAACTAATAAAATTCAAATTTATTTCAATTCAACGATTATGCACATTGTTTCTTTTAAAGATAAAGTTAAATTTGTTCTTTTATAGGGTCTATCACTCCACTGAAGCAATAGAGAAGCCATCCTACTTAAGAGACCCTGAGTCTTTTAAACAATACCTTCGCAGATTAAAATCTCACGTTGAAGATTCATACAAAGTTATAGAAAGAGCAGCAAAAGACGGTAATCATGTTCCTCAGGTCATTTTTAGAGTTAATGGTGAAGGGAATAATCATCATTGTAATTAGTTTTTAGAATTAGTGGGATTTTCTGACGAACGTTGATCTAGTAACCTAAGAGAATCTCTACTAACCTAAAATACCTTACACAAAATATTATCTTAAATTTTTTATGGGTTTTATGGTAGCTAAATTTAACATTTTTCAAATTATTAACCAATCTACCGGTTAAGGTAGGTTTTGGATGGACACAACTACCAAATAAATATTTTGTGACTCCTAACAAAACACAATTTAGCAACCCAATCTACATCAGGTCCCTCTTCATCTCTGTGCACTTCCTCCCTCCCATCATCCCATTCAACATCCCTATCCTGTTCCTGCCCTTTCTTCATTTGCCTAACATTTTCCCCTCTATTACCATCTTCAGCATTCCACTACCACTCAATATGCCTTTCATCCATTTTTCCTGCCTCCATAGGATTTCTCTCAACAAACCCCTCTCCAGTACTTCCTCATTTGTTTTCCTTTCGGTCCATTTCACCTTCTCCATTCTTCTCCACACCCACATTTCAAAAGCCTCCAATCTATGTCTATCCTCCTGCTTCAGTGACCACGCTTCCCCGCCGTACATAACTATGCTCCATATCAGAGTTTTGACGGTTCTTTTCTTAGCATCCTTACTCAACGTCCCCATCATCAACTCCCTCCTCAAGAAAGTCTTCTTGCCCAGTGCAATTCTTCCACTTACATCCCTATTACTTTGACTGTGTTGGTCCTAAACAGTTCCGAGATATGTGAACTGTTCTACCTGCTCTATTTTTTCCCCTCCTATTTTAATGTTCAGCTTAACCTTTTCCTTTCTGGAAAATCGAATAACTTTTGTTTTATTAATATTGATTCTCATCCCATATATATCGCACCGAATTTCCAAATCACTCGGCAATGCTTGCAACCCCTTGGCTGACTGAAAAACTAAAGCTTGGTCATCAGCAAATCCCTGAATGAAACTGATTTTATAAATTCCCCTCTGACTTTCATTCCTATCTCCAGTTCTTCCCATGCCTCTTTAATCATTTCCTCCACATATACGTTGAACAGTACCGGTGATAATGGGCAACCCTGCCTTACATCTCTTCCTAACACTGCCCATCCGGACTCTCCGTTCCCCACTCGCACCTGGGCAGTCTGAGACATGTACAGGTTGCGGATTAGCCTCCTATCCCTCCAATCCATTCCCATTTTCTGAAATACACGCATTAGTCTTTCTCTCTGTTCTCCAATCGCACCTGAGCGAGCAAGTAGAAATAGATCTTAACATAGTGTTATACCAAATGACTCCCATATGGAATTTGTATTGTTATTGCTATTTGTCCAGTCTTCTGATAAATTCATAGCAATTAAAGTTTAACTTGTACAAACTTTAATATCAAGACTGAACAGTAAATTTAATTTGATGGATCATGAATTTCTTTCATTTCTGGAGTAATTAGCTGTATTTTTATTATCGTGAACACTCTTGTGAATATTTTAATTTTATCCAAGGTATATATTATTTCAGTGAGTGAATATGAAGATTATTGTGGTGATAATCAGCCAACCTCAAAATCACCATCAAAAAACACTGAAACTGCCATTAGTGAAATTGAAGAGGCATTATCAAAAGTACTGTCTGCTCAAAGTTTAATATCTGTTGTCATAAGCCCAGGTAATTTTAATTTGACTGTATATTGATGATTAAAATGTTTTTTTAAGTTTCAGCATTAGTGAAATGGATTGTCACGTTTCTTAGGTACCAACTTGTGTGGTTTACATTTTTGATTAATATTTCTCTTGCAAAGAACATTGTTTTTACAGGCTTGCTTCCAATTCTGGAAAATACACATATAAATAACTTTTGTTATTAAAATCTATGAAAGAAAAATAAGTAATCAATAAATTAAAACTAATTATCCAATGAGTTCAGGGCAGAATTCAATGATTGTGGGGAATGCATTTGAACAATATAATTTGGGTATTAAAGAATATTTCTCAGGAAAAAGAAATCCAAGAATTGAGAATACATGACCACTTGATTAATTCGAGACACATGTGAACTTCCATTGCTCTCTCTATGCCATTTGCACCTTCCAAGCATTGCCTCTCTCTTGAGTACGCCTTCAGCAAGCAGGGGTTGAAGGAAAAATAAGTCCTTGACCAGGGAATGTAGAGGAAAGGGGAGAGAATGGTTCGGCAGACAAAGGGGATTGGTGGGCGAAGATATGAGATGGGGATGAAGGGGCGAAATAAGTGGAGGATGTAGATGGGGGGGGAGGAGGACGATGGTTGGGGGTTTACATGGTAGAAAGAGGGAGGGTGACTAAGGAATATCATGGAGACAGCTTGACACGAAATGGTATGGGCATAAATGAGACAAGTATTTGTTCATGGGACTGCATATGAAAAACATATGTAACAAAAATAAAGTATCTTACTACATTAATTGGAATGAAATGCTCTTTTATGAGGTGTGCTTACTCATTGGTACACAAGGTATACCCTTAGTTCAAACAAAGCCATGTGGCCGAGGACGTCCCACCTTTTAACTATCACCTTAACCATGTATTTCTACTCTTCAATCTCAGTATTGAAAATGTTCTTGATCTAGATGGGACAGGGCATCAAAATACACTGTACTAAATCAATTCCCACTAATAATGGCAATTATAATACCTTTTTGTCATTCAGTCTATTGATTCACATGCAGGTGGCTGAAGCATGTCAAAGTCATCACCTCAAAAGTTAGTGAGCCCAATGAAATGGAAGTATTAGAGAGAGGAATAAAGGTTTTTCGGCACTATTTTTCCCCACAGACACTGCATCACAGTGTACTTCCCTTTCCGTATTCCTAGTCTGAGTGAAGGGTCCCTGCCGTTGGGTTAAACCCCCGTAAACCCTGAGTGCGTGTGTGTTTGCGACTTGCGACGGTCAATTTGCAATGCATATACCGGAGTGAAGGAGTGCGTGTGGTTTTGTTTGCCTTGTCTGAGTGTGTGGTCCCTGGCGAGGGGTTTTTCCCCCGTAAACCTTGAATGCGTGTGTGTTTGTGACTTGCAACGGTCAATTTGCACTGAAAATACCGGAGTGAGAGAGTGTGTGCGGTTTTGTTATCCTCATTCTTTGCACCCTCCCCCGTGTCCCCTAACTAGTGCCCCTAAGAGTACGGCTCTGGGTAATTTTTATTTATTCCATTCATTCGGCCGTAGTACGTTCCCTTTCTCTTTATTAGAGAGAGGCTCCATGATGGCCATATTATGCCAATATTTGAAGAGTTTATTCAAGTGAGAATTGTCAAGATATCTATGTTATTGTTCACCCCTATCATGCAGAGGAGTTTACACAAGCCCTCTGGCTGGGGAAAGGCTAAGACACAGTTATTAACCAGAGATTACCTTGATAAGTAAGGGTAGTCTTCACTTTTCACTAAGCCCTTCTGTGCGTAACATTAATGCAACAAAGTGTTAAGGGGAGGGGTTCCTTTGCCTGCCCCTATTGCAGTTTTCCAGTAAGTTCTGATACCCAAAATTAGACTCGGTTTTGTTTAGCTATGAGTTTCCATAGACATCACCAACAGCAGATCATGGGTTAGAACATTTCTCAAGAGAGCTTATGTTACTTACTCAATTACCTTAATTTTGAAACAAATATACATACATGGCAATTTGAACATTAATCCCCAAAATTCCTGCTTTCATACTATATATCACTATTTCCTCTTATTTATAGTATTGAAAATCAAATGGCCACAACCTTTAACTGGCCTCAAAAGTTAAAAGTACTATTGTGAATGATATTTTGATATGTACAAAAAGCATCTGAACATTTTTTAATGTTTGATGTGTTGGTACCTAGTTTGGTTGAAGGTATTAGGCAATAAAATCATTAAGTAATATCTAAAACTTTTATATTTATATAGTGGAGTCTCAGCTATTAAGTATTCTTGGAGAAACATTTGGAGGCAAAGAGTCCATACCTTCCTCTCCCGAGTCATTTTTGAAGTATATAAGTGAAAAACCTGTTTATTTTGATGAAGGCGACACTAAAAAACGCTCAAAGAGAGAACCATCAAAATCTAAAAGGAGAGAAACTAAACATGCGCATAAAAGGCAAATATCTAGATCCAAGGAAAGGATAAGCAAATATCATTCAGCCAGTGGTGGCATCGGAAGATCATACCATCGTGATGATAGGCCAAGATCTCAAGGTCATGCGTCACCCAGGTATGATTTTTAATGTTCTCACAGTATGACTGTTGCATACCCATGTGTCATCATATGTCACATAAGTCATAGTAGCATCATCATTAAGATATAATTACGTCAGATGAACTTAAAAATCATTGATTGCATGAGTTTAACCTATTGGAAGAAAGTTTATCAAATGATTTTCCCTTTGAATTCAAATATTAAGTCAGAATTTCAGAGGTTAAAAGGTCAACAGTCACTGCATGTGACCTGCTTTCCCTTATCAATTGCATTGATGATGTATTGACATAGTCCTAAGAGTTGTGTTTTGCAAGAGTATGCTGATCTAAACCCATGCTGGTGTTTGAATATTTAACTATCACAAGTCCACCATTTCCGAATGTAGTCAGTGTTCCTTTTCTCTATTATTCTGCAGACAACAGATGTAATGATACCTACCGACCTGCAATTTTTGGCTGTTGTTTTATCTCTCTTCTTAACAATGACCATGATGTTTGCTTTTTTCCAATCATTAGGCAAGACATTGTTATTTAAAATTACATTGAATGGATGATATAGATATGGAGCTATTATAGTGTCATCTAGTTTTAGGACATCAGTTAATATATTGTCTGGTCCCACTGACTTATTCTCTCTTGTCTCTCTAATTTTTTTCTCAAATACGAGTCCACTCTGGTGATTAAGTTTGTTTTCCAATACCATTCAGATGGATCTTATATGAAGTCTGTCCGGAAACTATCCAGCCATGTAATATTTTGAAAAAATATCATGCCTAGAACAATAAGGCTTTGATCCACTTCAAATTACTACTATTAGGACCTCACATACTTACCCTAGCATCTCTTCCTCTTTAAAAAACAATAAGCAAAGTCCATTTTCAGAATGGTCATCAGCTGCCTCAAAACATTCTCCTTTATCTTGTCAACTGACTCTGGGGAAGACTGGGCTTTTGTCTCCTGGTCATATGTATAGATCCATGACTTATCTGCAGTTATGACCTTTTTTGGAAAACGGGGTCTTCGTGTGTGGCTTGTACAAGGTCCCCGGCAAATGCAGCACAAAATCCTTAACGTTATTGAGTTGGCGATGGCTGATTTCAATGGTGGTTCAATGAATCTCAGACCTCTCTCTCTCTGCCCTCTCCCAGTAACATGTGGCATACCTCAAGGATTAATTGTGGGACCAATTCTCTCTGTTGTATTACTCTTGCCTTCAAACCTTCTGTTTGCTGAACCAGTAATTTTTGCTGATGATATAAATTTAATGTTAAAAAATAAAAACCCAGATTTTTTCTGTTGAACGTTAGTGGGACGAATGCTGTCTTATCAACCTGGCTAACAACAAGGAGTTCAATGGTGAATACAAATTAAACTAACTTCATCAATTTTACCTGCACAAAAACACAATTTGCCCCATTAAGTATTGTATTTAATGGCTTTAATATCAAAGTAGTAAACAATGTAAAATTTCTGGGTTTTTGAATGGATTTTAATGTATCATGGGTGGAGCATGTAAGTCAACTCTCTGGGATATGCTGTGGTTTAGTGATATACGAGTACTCTGGATACTACTATGGTTTAGCACAATCTAGGTTAACAGATGCAATTCCTCTTTGGGGTTCCTCTCTCAAAATAAAATACATATTTTAATTCAAAAAAGGATCATGAAAATCATGAAACAAGTACCGTTAAAAACACCCAGCAAATCTATTTTTTAATAACTTAATATTTTGCCTGTTCAGGGTTGACACATTTTAGAAGCAGCTACCTACATGCAAAAACAGCAACAGGTTTATGAAAGATACGGATGAGCATAATTTTAATGCTAGCTCTCTAAATTGTTTGCATATCAGCAATCACTCCACCATAAAAACCTTAATAGTATTATTCATTATGAATTTTAATTCGATTATATAATAAATTACCACAATTATTAAGTGTCTAGATCAAAAACCATTTGAAGTAAGCTTAAGGAGATTCTAAAAACATACATGTATAATATTATCCATTATATGGATAGTTGTGATGATGATTTAATGTTAAACTGTGTTATCAACTTTGCACATATTTATGTATTGGTGTGAATTTGTATGCATTTGTGTACTTGAATGCACCCCTCATCATGATGATCCCATGCATGGAATTTCCAGTGGAAAGTAAAAATGTTATTCTATTCTATGATCATGTCCATTGTAAATCTAACCTTAAACACTGTAACTCAAAAAGTTTGGTAACTGATGGTAGAGTTTACCTAGTACTAAGCCCAGCGACGTGTGTAATTCACACATCAGGGTAGGGGGGCCAGTGGCTTTCCCTGTGCTGGTTGAGGTTTCCCAGGAAGATAGAGTACCCAGATAATCACATAGTTTGGGTGCTGACAGTGACTGGAGAGGCTTGCTCGGGAATTGAAACTGCACCTTCCAGTCAGAAGTCCAATGCTCTACCCTTGAACTACCACAACCCACCATTTGAAATGTATAGAGTATATTTGTGTAACATAAGTGCATTTGTAATTGTCTATGATCAAAATTAATTTTTTTGTGAAAAGGAAATCTTATTATGCTATGTCATATGTCTATTACAAATTATGCAATGTCTATTTCATTTGCCAAGTCATAATATTTAAGTTTTAGTGTTAGCTATTATCCATAACTTATTTTAAACATCTTAATTTTATTTTTCCATTTTCAAGTACTTAAATGCATGTAATACATGCACACCGACACATGTATTTAAAAAGTTGCATTTTTACCATTGAATCATTAATGGCTAAAAGCAATGAAGTACCTTAAGTTATAAATTGGCCTTAATTATGTAAAAAGAAAGATTTATCAGCAAATTATTACTCAACCATAGTCTATAGGAGTTGCTGGTATTTTCCATCAAATAATGCCATTTATTTCAGTGTCTTTTATGTCATACCCACAACACTCATTCAAGTTCATTTTAAACTCACTCATGAATTAAAAATAGCCATCCATTGCTTCAGAAAGAACTAACCAATTTAAATACAAAGCCTATAAACAATTATTGGAAGGACTATATTTTTACTGATTTCTGAATGCTCAAATTGCAAAGAGAATTTTTCCTCATTTAAGTTAGGTTTGCACTGTTTTGCAGGTCAGTACACCTTTCTTCAATGTCATCAAATCAAAGCAATTCACGTTCAGATGTGCACAAATCAACTGAAAAAGAGCATATCAATGAAGATATAAATGATGTGATGAATGGGACTGAGCGTGACAAGAAAGAAATTGCAGTGAAAATCACTCAAAAGGTAGGTAGATCAAGCGCAATTGAGATCGCATGAAATTTTAATCATATGCTCTAAACTGCTTAAATAAAAGGATGTTTAATATCCTCAAATATGTGGAAAGGTAAGGAGGAATCATGTGAAAATTCCTAACACAGCAGAAGATGGGGAAATAATAATAGTTGAAGGGAAACTTTCCCTATGATTCATTTTAATGCCAAAAGGACAGACATTATTTATTTATTTAAATTTTATTTAAATTTAAATAAATAAATTTATTAAACATTTATTAAACATCTCCTCTTTTTCCTGCTGATTGGTCTAGTTGTTCCTTTGCAGCCATGTATTTCACCTTCCATGATGGCGACCCATCAATTGATGGTTGTTTACTCGCATTTTCTCCCATTATTGGGATGTCTTATTGAGGAAAATGAATTTGGTTACTTAATAATCTACTTAAAAAGAGTATTCATGTTGCCACAGTGGTGTAATGACATTATATGTTCATCACATGTTGAGAAGATGTGAGGCTCATCATTATGGACAGGGAAAATGGGTGGAACTCTACAAGGGTGCAAATGAACAGATTATGTTGATCCTCAGAGAAGATAATTTTAAAAACGTAGCATGGTATACATTTTGAAGATGAAAGAGATTGGAGGTGAAATTTCCCCCCCTACCACCTTTACCCTCGGCTAGGTCTTAACAAATGTGTTGCTGGGGAAGTAGCAGCATTCATGTCACAGCACCTGAAAGAGCAGGTGTCAGTGGTGAGCAAAGCGAAGATGGAACAACCTGGGTTCAGATTGAATCTGGGGATACTGCTGGTAGGCATTATATTTTTTGGAAAAGGTCTTACCAAATATGCCAGGTGGTAGAAGAGGGATCTGGGCTAGAATCTTAGTGAAGGCAAATGGTTTTTACTCCTTGAAATTGCTGCATTTTAGTGTACATTAACGGATGACTCTGTTCAGGTAACTGTTACAGCATATCCTGCAGTTCTTTGGATTTGTCAAAAGGAAAACACCTTCATGTTTAAACATTGACTTTAATCTCTTGGACTGTGGTGCAATGTGCATGATTGCAAATACCTCTGGCATTGCAATACCTCTGAATATATGATATTTCGTCATAATATCTTGTTCTTTTAAAGCCCCTAGATCTTCACAGTGTGAGAGGATGCCTTGGTAGCTTAAATGGTTGAAGCACTCAATGGAAATCGAGGGATCAGTATTTGAATCCCAGTCAAGGCAATTGATTTTTACAGTTTGAAATTGCATGCATTTTAATGTACATAATTGGATGACTCCATTTAAGTAACTGTCATGGCATCTCCCGCAGTTCTTTGAATTTGAATAGGATTCTCCTGTAAATGTTAGTTATTTACTCCTATCAAATCATAGGGTTGATAAAAGAACTGCATGGAAAAGGAAGCGCATTGTTTGATGGGGAGAAATTCATGGTCTTTGCCCTTGGAAGAATTGGACATATTCATTTCAATTCTGTATGTTCAAGGTGTTAACAGTGCAAGAACATATTGTGGGATAGAATATGGCATTCATCTTTCTTTGCTAAAACTATGGCTAGAGGACAGATTAAGATAATAATGAAATTTCTGTGTTTTGACAAGAAACTAGGCCTAATCAAAAGAAATGAATAAATTTGGCCTTGCGTCTAAATTGTGTATTAAGTTCATAAAAAAATTGCATTACTTGTAACACACCCTCTCAGAGGAGTATTACAGTTAATGAGCAATTGTATCTTTAGAAGCACTTGGAAGCCTTAAAAGCAAATGAAGATGTGCTTTGATGAGGAAATAAACAGAGAAGCCTGTGGAGGACTTTTACAAGAAGGAGAGTAAAATTAATATTGGACAGGTCGTAAGGCATGATGACTTACTGAAGATCATTGAAGGAAACAGAGAGAAGAAATGACAGAGGCCAAGGGATGGCAAGAGTAGGTGATGAGAGACATCAGCACATGGAATTATAAAGGAATGAAAAATTACAGAATGACAAATCAGAGATTGGAGAGCTACTAGAAACCATTCCTGGAGCAGATTACCAATGATGATGATGAAACTGATACATATTTATGAAAGTTAATCTATCACATGCAAGTTTTAGGTGTCACTTGGTATTACTTACTTCGCCATTTCCTCCAATGAACCTCTCTTTGCAATGCCATCTGGCTTATTTTTTACTTAGCCTTCTTCAGGAAATGAAATGCATTGATATATTCCAAATAATCAACAGTTCTGGCCAGAAGTACATTTGAGAAATACACTCTGAGGTCCCTGAATATGCCATTCTGCATAGAATACCTAAAGGCTTTATTGCTAACCAAACTCTGCTTCTTTGCAGTGGTGCCAGGCATGTGAACTTTCTGTACTAGTGCATTCTTATTATAAATACAGATGCTACCAATTTAGAAACAAAATGTGAATAGTAAAAATTAAGCCCCTATATTCCATCTGCATATCTACTTGTCCAAAAGAGAGTAGTCTCTAAACCCTTTTCTAATACCATTACCAGCAAATAGTGCCAGTATTGAAACAACATACTTTCTTCCAATCCAATGTCTACAGGAGTGGTCAAGAGTTAGCTCCACTAACTTTGCTTAGTTAGCTCTGCATAGCTGTCATTTCACCTCTAAAGTAATCTGGTGTTAATTTTCACTTATTGGTGGATAAAAGAGAACATGGAAATTTCCCAGGTTGGAAATGGAAACTGTGGTTTGTTTATTCATGTCATTTTGTAAAAAGTTGCTGTAAATTAATGATTTTCCCAATGTAGGTTTACCATATGGCATATTACACCTGTGATAAAGACCGAATCTAATGCCAGCATACATATGGAGTCATCTTCCTTCAGAATAGTAATAAAATGAAGTGTTGAAGCATTGGGGTAGGAGTTTAGGATGCATTGTCCACGAGAAAGCTATGTTCCCTTTTTTGCACGAGGAACTTGAACGGCTGCATTCTTTGACATTTCTAACACTCATTCATTGAATGTCTTAAAAATGATTGAAAATTCTTTTTCCTGTCGATTATGTTGACTTTTCCTTTTAATTTTAATTTAATATATCCAAGTGTGATGATTTTACTAAGCACACCTATTAAGATTTTACAAAGCACACCTATTAAAGGTTTTTTGGGTTATTTAAGCATCTAATTAACTTTCAGCCTTCAGAAAATGAAGCCAAACACAAGAGTAATGAGCAGGGAAGTGAGGAAGATGTTTTAAAGTCTTTGTTGCATACTACTAAAACTCCAAGTGAGAGGATTGAAGTACAGGGTAACAAGGAAACGGAAGAAGGTTCAGTCGAGAAAATTAGGCATGAAATGGCATCTAGAGAATGGAATTCACATAATGAGTAAGTTCCTTCCACATTTTTAATCCACTTTGGTTGGTAGAAAAATTAAAAAATATTCCATTTATTCATCCTTATATCATTTAAATAAACTGGGTCATACTGGTGGACGCCATGTCATTCATCCACAAACCTAGGTGACATAATTCACAATATCATGCTTTGGTATGTAAATGAGATCACTCAACTGGTCTCAATAATATTAAGTGTAATTTTTGATGAGATTTTTTCAGTTTTTGTAAATGATTTCTTGCTCTGCTATGAGTTATTGATTCAAGAAGATAAGCCAAAAAAATGCCCACAGAAATAAATAAGTTTAAGATTTAAGTGAGGTAGGCTGAAACCTGAAGCAGCTTCAATGAGGAAATATGTTACCACAACTGTTTGGTTTGTGATGGCATCCAATTCCATTGCCGAGGTCTGTAGGATGTCAGTTCTTGGGACATGACTCTTACTCTTGAGAAAATCAATATTTGTGTGTTTATGAATCTTTTATCACTGAGAGCTACCTATCATTTAGACTGTGAATATGCTAATTGTTTGACATTCCATTAAATTTGATTTGAAGCCTTCTAACATTTCATTAAATCACTCGGCAATTTACTCACATGGAGTCTCAAAATAAATTGTCAAGAAATGAGGAGTGATTTCTCTACCCCTTCAAATGTGTCAAATCAGGAATCTGTTGTGGAATGCTTTGAGAGATTTCTCACTGTGGGAATGATGGACTGTAGAAAAGGACAAATGCCAAGTACTTATATTATTATGTATGCTTTGTGCACACAGGGAAAGCAGTGAGAGGAGAGATTTGGGGAAGGGGAGGATGGATTGGTGAAGGTTTTGGGAATGGGGATCATAGGAGGAGAGGCAAGAGGGAGGAAGGGATGTAGATGGGAGAAGCAAGGGAAGTGGGAGTGTAACTCAAGCCTGTTCCCCTCACTCCCCATCAAGGGTCCGAATTCCTTCTGCTGCATGTAAAACTTCTGTGGGGGGATTGTTTGGCACTCAACACATTAGCTCCACACTCCTCTCCTATTCACTTTGCTCATCTACATCCCTTCCGTCCTCTTGTGTACCCACCCTTTTCTCCCAGTGAAACTAGTTGTGCCATTAAAAAGTGTGGTGAAATTTGCAAAGTTTTTTTTACCATATCATACCAAAAAATTGAGGGTGCCCTAGTCTTTTTACTGGATGACTGATCTTAATATCCCATTTGATTTCTGTATGATTCCACTTGCAAGCCATTTTTGAAATCACCTGTATGGCGACATGGCCTTGAAGGATTTGAGTGTAATCTAAAAATTTTCAAACAAGCACTCTTGTTCATTGAAACACTTATGCCAGTGCCTCTGATGGTCATAGTAAGCTTCCTGGAAGTCCTTGATGGGAACCTTGTTCAGGTTCCTGATCAGTTTCTTTGACATTCATTATCCAGCACTTCAGAACAAATAATTAATGCTTTATCACACTGAACCTATCTTTATATTGTTTTCCCATTCTCCGTAGTCATTGCATTTTTTATCTTTAAGTTAAAATTGATGCTGTGGAGATAGTTTATGAGTTTGTATTTATACATAAGTGGATTAGTTACATGATAATAGTCGCCATAAAATTGTAAAGTATAATGACTGGAAAAAATTATTTTTATCTTAAATATCATAGAAATATTGAGATAGTTAGGAGGCATGAACTAATTCTTTCTTTTGGCTGCAATTCACTGTTCAATAAACAGGAGGTAGGAAATTAAATGACTGAGAAAAGCATTCCATTTACATTAGAAGTAACTTAATGGTAAATAAGTACTTGGCAGTTAAGAGTAGAAACTAAAATGCCAATAAATAATCACACGGGAGGAAAAATAAAAACTCCCCTTGGAGTTTTTGTCTGCAGTTTATCAAAACATTTACTGAGTAGGAACAAAATGCATTCATTGGTATAATTATTGAAATGGGAATATCTAATGTAAGGAAGAGATAATGTGCTTTATATCTAAGGCCAGGTTTTATAATGTTTCATAAACTCAAACTCAACTTCCAGTTGAGCCCAAAACTCAATTATTCTTCTAACTCAATTATTCTTCTTAAGTATGCTCCTATAGTAAAAATTTGATGGTTTGGAAAAAAATTCCCCCTTTACTACCTTTACTTTTGACTTGGCTAAGTGAGATTAAACATTTTTATTCATTCTTTAACAGACAGAAGTCGAGGAGTAGAAGTAGTTGTGGCAGGAGGAGGTCATTGAGCAGGCGAGAGCATTGTAAGAGTCCTGCTTTGATCACCATGAGCCCTTCATCTTTTGAGAAAGAAAGACAAAGGCAGTCACACAGGAGAAGATCAAGGTCACCCCCATTGGAACGCCATCATCGCCATCACCACCGTGATGTGCACACGCGGAGTCGGTGCTCTGGGTCAGGTGATTGCTACTCAAGGTGATCTAATCTCCACTAATTTACACTTCTCGTCAGAGTTGTAGTTGCAAATCTGGACGTTGGTTTGTTGCTGCTCTCCTTCCTGTTCCCTTCTCACTTCAGATAACCTCTGCAGCACTTCTTAAAGCCCTAATCTCATGTCTTTCATGGTATCTTTAGTTCTTTTCATCCTTTTTTGTTGCACCACACTGGATGCTTTTTTATAATAAAGCTAGAATATAGCACTTTTCCACAAAATAAAAATTTATTGCATAATGCACATTGTGACTCAGAGAGCCAGAGGATGGCTCTGAGTGTTGTAACGTGTCGTACAGTAAAGCTTTATTTTGTGGAAAAGTGCTATATCCTTGCTTTATTATGAATCCCTTTCACTACATCAAACCTGGGACAGACTTTTTTTTATCTTGGAATATAGTCAAATTTTGCAAAAGTGCTCTAATGCAAAATATCTAGGTATTAACTTCTGTTTGTCACACACATGTCAGTGTGGGTGGGTTTACCAGGGAAAAATTTAACCAGAGCATGACATAATTTGCCATATTTGAGGTAATATTCTTTCAGAATGTATATGCCACGAGTTAAAATAACATCCTATCCAGCTAGCCTAGTGGTTTTTGTTCATACTATTAGGCCAAGGGACAGAAGGGCTCATTCAGCATGTGGTGGTGAGGATGGGGCCCGAGGGCAAATGGTGGAGGGGGAGAAGGACAGAAGGGGAGGATTGAGCTGGAGGAGGGGGGAGAGAGAGAGAGAGAGAGAAGAGGTGAGGAGGTGGCCAGCCATTGTTGGGATGACTTGCATGGAAATGGTATGGTTTACAATTTCAGTGATTGTATTGAAAGAATAAGAAAATATTTGTCTTTATTAAAGGATCAAAGGCATATTTGTTCTCTATGATATGCGTGATCACCATTTCAAATGTTTCCTAATATTTTCATGAAGTTCATAATTACTTGCCAAGGCAACACATGGTCTGCCAATCCTAGCAGTCCTGGAAATTTCACCTATGCCACAAAAAATACTTGGAACAATGGTTTTTAACTAGCAATAGTCAATTCCTCAGTCAGACCACCTCTGGGCACAGTGGGTAAAACTGCTATTATTATTGCTGCCAAATATAATGTTGAAACAAACACTTATTTACAAAAGTATTATTTTTTTGTAAATTGACCATCACCTAAACTGGTAAAAATAAAATAAATTGGAAGGCAATATAACAAAGATTAATGAAGTTATTTATGTCAGAAATCAAAAGTATCAATCGACTGCCATTGGTTGGTTCTATTGTTAAACTAACTTACCCAGATACTTATCTTGGCTGTAAGGAAGTTTCAGTTTCTATTAGTATTACAATTTATTTGGATTATTTCATTGACATTCCTTCTTTAAGTCTGTGTTAAGCAAGTGATGTCATTGCCATCTTGTATAGACTCTCAAGATGGGGTGTGCATTGGAGAAACGACATCCATTGATGGCAGATGAGTGGCAAACACTGCATTATGGCCATAAATGAACATGCTTAATGCATATGTGATCTCTGTCAAATCCCAAATGTATCTCTTCTTTATGGAGCTCTATCAACATTCATTAACACATTGAAATTATTTTCTAATCTTCAATGTTATTGTACCTAGTGTTTAAATAATTGTATTTTAGTGTAGAAATTAGTTGTATAGAGGGGTTTTGGTGTTCATGTACATGTTCCAGGTTATTGTAATCATCTGTACAATGCTGATAATTTGGGAAACTAATGTTATATGTCGTTAGTTTTCCAGTTTGCTTTCTCTGGTAACTCATATATAAATGACTATAGGATTTAAACTTAACATGTTGACCTGTCTTGTTCAACTAAGGTATTATTTTATGCCACAATGTTCAATGAAATGTCTATCATTGTATAATACTTACCACAATCAAGAGTATTTATGTGCATGCACCTTCTCGGAAGCAGCACTGGAGAAGTTTGAAAATTCAGTGTCAATTCAGAGAGATGGCAATACTGGTGAATATTTTCAGTTGGTAGCACCTTTTGAAGGAAGAGGCACCACAAGTTTTAGTCTAGAACTGTTTATCAGGTACTCTGTGTATAGTGTTTGTTGGAGTTGGACAAATCAAAGTGATTTTAAGAAAATGGATGAAAGAATTTTGTATGCTGATCAACAATTTTATGAAAGGAAAATCACCTGAGAAGATTTGTGAGAGGCACAGCAATGAACACAATCTGCACCGTAAATTATAAAGGTTTATAAGTGGTTTCAAATTTTGTGGAGTGACCATGTGAGGGCAAGTGATGCTGTCTGTATGCTCTGCGTGACCTGCTGAGATCACTACTCCAGCAATCATTGATAAAATCCATGAAATGGCAGTGAGTGGTAAATGAAAGAGAGGCGTGTCACATTGCTAATTCTGCAAGTATCTCGAGTGAACTGGTACATCATATTTTGGATCAACATTTGGACATGAGAGAGCTATCCCCCTAGGTGGATGATTGCCATGATTGTTAACAGTCGACCAAAAATGAAATCATGTGACATGATCCGAGGCTACTTAGCAGCTATTTTATTGAAATATACAGAGCTTCAGGTAGATCTAACAGGGATGCACCACTGCATGGCTGAAACCAAAGTATAGTCCAAGCAAAGGGTTGCCAGTGGGGAGCCTGCAACAAAGAAGGCAAAGATGTCCTTCAGCTGGGAATGTTAGGGTGACTTTAGTTTGGGATCAGCATGAAAAGGGTCATAATATGTTGTATGCATACTATGTGTTATCATCAGACTGTTTGAAAAGTGAGATGCAAAAAAAATGTCCACAATTGGCCCACAGTAAAAAGCCCTTTTGCCTCACGGCAAAGCACCAGCTCACTCCTCTGATGCTGTTGTTGCAAAATTGATGGAGTTGTGATTCCAATTCATTTCCCATTCCATCCTCCCATTCTCTCCAGATTTGACTGCTGAGGACAACTGCCTGTTCTTCAATATAAAGTAGTGGCAGGTGGGAAGATTTTATTCAAATGAAGTGGTGATTGTGGAAACAAATGTTTCTTTTCCAGAGTTGTAACAATCACATATTTTGGAAGGGTTCAACAGACTTGAGCAGCATTGGGCAATATTTGCAAGCCTAATAGGAGGCTTGTACATTTTCCATCGTACAGGTGATTTCAAACCAAATTGTATACGCTCCATCAATTTGTATAGTTCTCATCCACAAACAAGAAACAAAATCATCAAATCAGCTAAAATTGATGGGTCTCGATTTACCTTTAATAACTCTATACATGTATTATAAAACTTTCTTGTATTCTTATACTCTGACAAAAAAATATTTAAATTAAAAGAGTGTGAACGGATATAATAAAACCATTAATTAAAATGTGGACCTTTACATGGTGGATTGCTTTTCTGTCTCCATTCTTAAAATTACATCTTTGCGACACTGTAGGGGCCTTTGTGGTAGCTTTAAATCTTGAGCAGTTTTAAAAAATCCCCCATGAACTTGGAAAGATAGCCAATTACATAGTGTTGAAGGGCTAAATAAAAGTGTTTGATGGTTTTTTTAGGGATTGCATTTTCTTTGAAGGCATGGAAATTGTGAAGCCAGTTGATTCTCTTCCAAAATGCAGGAGGTCATCCCATCATGGAGAGAGACAGAGGAGGGCCAAGTCGAGGGAGGGGGGTCGCTCTGTAACTAAGGAGTGCCAGAAGAGCCCAAGGCGACATGGCCGCAGCTCTCATTACAGAGGTAAGGACGGCCACGAGAAAGGCACTCGTGAGAAGAAGGCTCACCCCTCTGCTGTCGTCATGGTGTATCCCGAGTCGTATGAGGACTTCTTGGATGAGTTGGGTGGGGAAGAAGGCAGAGAAGAGGAGGGACAGTCTTCCCAGTCGGAGGACACAAACAAGGTTGAGATGGCCTCTGGTAGCGGCTCCCAAAATTCCACTTGTGGTGGAGAATGTGAGGACAAAGAGGCAATGAATGCCACAATTAGTACGCATTTCAACTCCAAGGAAGACAATCTTGTGCCAAGAAGTGAGCCACTCTTTTTAGGGGTGGAGGCCAGCTCTCAAGAAGGATAACTCCTCGCTCCAAGGGATGTACTCTTCAAGTTCTTCAGGTAGGATATTTTTATGGGGAACTAACCAATTGTTATGGGCTTGGTTTATAATTTTGAAGCAAATAGTTTTGAACAAATAGCTCACATTGTACTTATGCTGTCAGTTTCAGTTATCCTTAAATGCTTCAAAATAATATACCAGTTCTTGTGTTTATGGATGATTTTTTGTGGCATAGCTAACACCTGGGTGAATGTGATATCAAACCAACTTGTGTTTCATTCATCTGTAGGCATTCTTATTGAAAATGTTATTTTTTTTATTTGGCACACTATTGTCAGAGTGGGCTATATTTCTGTGCATTATGTGTACATGTACATTGTTTGTGCTTCTTTTTCTAACAGAGAGTTGTTGTCTTCTAATATTTAATGATACATTTAAAACTAATTTATTTATATAGAAAATTATTTATTTGTAAAAAAATTGGAGGCAAGTAAGTTACTCCCTGCGTGGATTTTTGCATAAACCCCATGCTAATATTTCATCTTGCTACAGATATTGTTACTGGTCTTGGTAGTTTTTATTTGTTATAGTCAGTAGTTAATACCTTTAACCATATGTAAATGTTACATATATTATATCTTACATATGGCTTATTTTAAATCTTAAAATTAAATAACCATATACAGAAATCTTACATGCTGAGTTCAATAAAAATCGTTAAACTTTATTTGATTCCATGAAATTTGAGACCCAGCTGAGGTTTTTTCTAGAAGTTTTCTTACTTTATTTGATGTGTTAAACTTCTGTTTTTCATGTAATTTGTCAGGCCGGTGCATTTAATTATCCAGACAAATCTCAGGCTACGGAATGCTTAGACTATTGATGAGCCACTCATATTTTTTCATACTGTCGAGAGATTTCAAGGCCGGTGATGATTGGAAACGCATAGCTAAACCCTAATGTATTCTTGTGAAGTAGTCACCGTTTCATGAATCCTCAAGGGCTCCCAATCGTGACAATATTCTGGTATTGTGGGGAAATGTGTGTTTGTGTGTATATATATATGTATATATGTATGTGTGTGTGTACATACATATACATTCAAACACGAAATCCCACCATACGGCGAACAAATATTCATTCAAATGGAAATAGATATAAGGAAAGGGGATAGGAACACACATAAAAGACGAATACAGGAGAGGTGGGGAAGGCGGAATCAAGCAGACCACTAGTGTAAAAATATTTTCTTGACCGGGACTCGAGCACCGGATCTAAAATAAAAAATAATGCCAGCATCGACAATTACTTTACGCCGTAATATCTTCCTTTGGATTTGTAAATGAGCCAGAAAAAAGGGGGAGGGGCGGACTCGCTCTTCAGCGGGGAGATTTTTCCTCTTTTCGGTGGTCGAACTTAGTCTCTCGTCTCGTTTTCGACACTTTGTACTGTGGGTTTGGGGTGACCTTGAACCTCGGGCACTCTTCTTCTTCTTCGCGGAACTCCTCGCTCGGCTGAATCAGCAGGGTTGAAGGAGGTCTGGGAGCCAGGTCCCGGTCACCCGTCGGATTTTCCCCGAAAATAAAATGAGGAGTGAAAGATAATGAAATCTTTTCCCCCAGATTTTACAATGCAATCTCAACGCCTTAAAAAATATAGGTGAGAATATACGCGGAGAAAGATTGGAAATGATAGACTTAAGCATTTCATGGGATATAGAATTTTAATTACGCGACCCCTCATCACACTGCTGCGTATGCAGGTATCGGTGGGGGAGGAATTAGGGGAAGTCCCATCTCTCTGTCTATGGTTCTTCCCAGCAAGAGTAACTCTTGGTTCCGGTTGACCTGACGATCGGCATTGAATTTCCGTTCGGTGGTAGCGCTTCCACCTTTGCTACTCCTAGCATCTCGTGACACAATTCACGGGCGGCAAGGAGGATCCTCCAGTCTCCAACGTTTCATTTTCCCTACAAATTCATACTCATAATATGTGAGAGTTTCCCAAAACTGGTCGGCTTCCGATTGTATCGATCATATTAGTTAGATTTATCGAATAATATATGCAGTGTTTCCATCCCTCGATTGATCGACTCCATGACGAACATATTATTCTCTGGCATTGAAATATCTTCAAACGTGTTCACATAATCAACATGCGGTGTGAATGCGTCTGTGAATTCGTTCAAATTCCTGAACTTGCATCTGCCGATTCGATACATACTATATTTCGACGTAGTCATTTCGTTACGGTCAACGCCTTTTGGGAGTTGAAAGGAAGTTATGAAAACTCGAATTTTTAACACGAAGCGTAGTAATTGAAAAATAAAATATGCCATTAGTTGATTATTTTCGCTCAATTTATTTCATTATTTAGAATATCTATGCTTTTGAATCGGCTTTCTCGTTGTGGATAAATAATGATCAAATTTAGTCGATAAACAACAAGAATTTCCGATACGGCACGTATGAAATATTAAAAAAAAAATAAAATAACGGATCGGTATCGGTAATAAAGCATCGGTTCTTTGCGCTGGATTTATCAATGATCTGGAAATGCATATAGATTTCTTTCAAATCAGTTTATATGTGCATATAATGGCTATTTTCGACTATTTGGACCATTCATCTGAACCGAATAGTTGTACCTACCAATTCGACAAGTACATTTCTTCTGCTGACCCACATACTCCAACGAGTGCTACATTCGACAGTCGTTCGATTCCTAAAAAATAAATAAAAATAAACTTACTACTCTCACCTCACGTTTGTTTTCGACGCGAGAGATTCCGAGCTCCCATCCATCCCGTGTTTCCTCTCCCCCGAGCTCCTCCCGCTCATCCCGGCTCTCCAGGAAATCGGATTCAAAGCGGAAGGCGTGGGCGGCGCCGCAGGACGCCCTTTGACGTGCTCACGCGCCCGCTCCGCTCGCCGACGGCGCTTGTTTTCCTCCCGCCCCCCCCCCCCCCCCCCCGCCGCCGACGCGATCCCCCGCGCGAAAAAGGGGAGCTGTCGGCGCAAAGGGATGTCGGACTTCAAAGGAGGAGTCCATTCTTGTCTACTCGGCCAGAGAGCACCTGTCGCCTTTGGTGGGAGGGAGGAAAGCCTTCGAATCCGGATGTATCGGAAAGTGGATTTTCGACGTTTCCACATTGTTCCCTTCGAGGGAAGCTGTGAATACACGATCTCTCTCTCTCTCTCTCTTCCTCTCCCCCAAATCATGAAATCATCCCAAGCTCATCGAGGCTGTGCGACACTTCGATATTTCAGGTGGTTGTCGAAATCGAAACCGTCCGCCGAAAGATGTCAGTGGATATTAACTTTGATATCAACCTGTCGAAATTGATTTATGTTTCCATCAACATATAGTGGGCAATATTGATGTCGAGGTCGATATTGGTTTCGACTTCGTATATTAATGATGAGGATTATATCGATGGCTACATTGAGGCTGAAATTGATGTAGACATAGGCAGTATTGTCACGAAACATCTCATGAAAGTGATAAAGAAACGACTCCATATATTGTGGAGGCATAAGGTGCATTTGCTGCATATTTACGTATTACGCTTGAGGATCGAGGTATTCCGCGTGCGTACATAATCAATTCTTTATCTTTGCCAGCCATAGTAAAGGCAAAGGAAATTGTAGAAAAATATGGTATGTAATAATGGTATGTATGAGAAGAGCATTTCCCTCCGTCCGATTTCATCCTGTGGGAATCATTTTGGGATGGGATCCGACATGTACACTATCCGAAGTTAAATTCGTCCGTTATAGGTCTAACAGGCAAGATTGAAGTGTCGAATCGACACTACATGTCGACGCGATATGGATTTCGATGTCGACATTTATGACACAGACTTCGAAATGATCTCTGATGTCGTCATCGACGTATCGGGGGATGTCGGAATCGATCTGATGTCATGTCGAGACATCAAAAAGCCGATGTACAGTGCAGTGGGCCGCGCAACGATCTGTGACCTAACTCACACAGATTAATTAATATTTTTTAAATCTTGAGATACGGGATTCGTATCCCTTCATGACAATATATATATTATTCTTAATATCTTTGCATCCAAATGGAAATGTTTAAGCAATCCCTTAGAAATATGTTTTTGCCGATGTTTGTTGGAATCACAAGTGAGTGACGTAGTAAATCAAGGCCTCGGAAACATTGCTTGATTGAACATATGGTATTCACGATGGACATTATGGACGAGGTCTTATTTTTATGTATTATGATTCATGCTGACGTTGGTCTGAGATTTCCCGAGAAACTTTGCGTGCATGAACCACAATTATTTCGTTTGACATGTTTCTCAGAGTACATCGATTTTCTTTCCTGTATAGGTTTGTGAATACCTTTGGGCATATTGAAGTGACGTTTGCGGATCAGACCTCGGGTTTCCATAATCCTATAACACCTACTTTCGATTCCGGAGAGCCATTACGCATCAAAGAATGTGGTTTGCGTTTCCTTGACGATACGTTTACCGTTACCAGAAAAGGTTCTTGAGGCATCCTTTGGTCCTCATGGATTTTTGGATTTACAAAATCATTTTAGCCACTAAAGGCGTCCCTATTTTTGTCGTTATTCGCGTTTCCATGGCAACTGCGTGGGCAACCTGTCTTGGGCGTTTGTGGAAGTGCGCGCAGCCGCGACCTCAAGAGACTCCCTTTCTTCCTTTGTGACCGGAACTTTGTTTCACCTTTTTTTTGCTCTGGTCCGGAAAGTATAAATGCCGGAGCGATTTTCTCACGCGACATTCCGCGCGATCTCTTGCCAAGCAGCAGGAAAAGGATCCCACAGAAGACGAGCCTCCTCCAGAATTGCAGCTCGAAGTCTGCAGAATCTGCAAAATTTCCCTGGGTGCGCATCTGGAACAAGCGAAGGCATTCGACATGTTCTCATGGTAAGTCCCGTTTTCCAATTGATGGCTCGCCCCATCATCCCCTTCGTCCTAATTGTGTGAATTTCATTGTTTTTAATTTCCCTCTCTCAAAAGTTTGAACACTAAGCAATTGCTTTTGATTTCAGGGGGTGTCTGAGGACGGCTTGCGTATTTGTTCTCTGCATGGCGATTCTGCAAATCCAATGTCAGGTAAAGTGATTGAAATTTTAGCGTTTCATAGCTTGGGGATGTGGCTCATTGCTAGTGTTTTACCAGGGACGGATTTCATTTGTCCGGCTACTAGTACACGCATCTACTGTCCGAAGGTCCGGGTCCGATTCCCGAGATTTCATGACTAGTTGCATTGCTTTTTTTCTTTTCTTCTCGATTGTTGCTCTTTGGAAAAAAAACGCTAGTAGACTCCACTGCTCATCAAATCGGATGGCACACGCTGCCGTTTTGATGCTCCCTAAGCTCCTGGTATTAGATGGCGACAATTTAATTTGTATTTTGAACTTGAGAGAGTCTGTTGTCGCCCATTAACAGAGTTTTCTGAGCAGAGTATCGAAGAGAATGCCAAGATTTGCAATGCAACAATTTCAGAGCATAAAAATCATTCGCTTAGAGCGGCATTCGAACCTGGATTCCTCGACTTCCGGTCGAGTGCTTTAGTGAGTTAAGCTATGATCGAGGCGCCCTCTTATACTACGAAATTTTGGGGGATTTAAAGTAACAACATGTTGTGACGATATACCGTACATACATACATACCGTACATGCCTGTACAATGGCACAGGCATGCGTAGTCGTGAGCAATGTGCCGCAGTCCATGATGTTAACGCTAACTTTAAACACTAGGGGTGTTTCACCTTTGACAAATTCCAAGAAACTGTTGGAGATTCCGCGACAGTAACTTTTAAGGAAGTCATCCGTTGAATGGGCATAACAACGCAACAATTTCATGGTATGCACGCTATATCGTCGCAACATCTTGTCCCTTTAAAGACCCCAAAATATTGGAGTGCAAGAGGACGCCTCGTAACTTAACCAGCTAAAGCACCTAGCCGGACATCGAGGGTTCCGGGTTCGAATCCCGATCAAGGAGAATGATTTTTACACTCCGAAATAGTTGCATTGTAGTGCACATTTAGCGGATGGCTCCGTTAAAAGTTGTTGTCGCGGAATCTCCCGCAGTTTCTTGGAAGATTTGCAACTCCAATAAGCGGCGACAGACTTGCGGTTTTCCTCTGTCCATTATTATTTAATTTTTAAATTACATACTCTAATAGCTTCTCGGCCATTAAGTGCAATGAGGTCCATGGTTATGTCTGTGGTTCCGTACAAAAACCAAGTATCTTTTATCCAGGTCACCTTTTCGCGAGACTGGAAGGCTGGCAAGCGCTCGCAACCGAACGAGGATTGTCCACTCATCCTCAGCTCCGCAACCACGGCGTGCCAGCTCCTTGTGGTGAGAACACTTCCTCCATTCTTCCCTATTTCCGTCTGTGTCCGTTTACCATTAGTCTTGCTGCTACCATCCCGCTCACTTATGGACCAGGAGAAGATTTTCGTTTCCATGTCGCCGTCGAGCTGCGATTCGAGAGGCAAATACACGCGAAGTGCTAAATTTGGCGACGTACGGATTGGAATTTGTGAGCTGTGTTACGTTTAATCTAACCCCTGGAATTCTCACGAAAAAAAGCTAACTGATTTTTTTATAAACTTTAAACAAATTCGCGAAAGCGAATGCACTGAGCCTTAACGAGATTTTTAGCGTGTGTAGCTGGAATTGAAGGAACTCAAGACACGATGGAGGAATTACTTACATTACCGGAAAAATATTATTAGGATTATTTTACTGCTGGCACAGAGGGAATGATTCTGATTCCGCATTGAATACTTAGAACATGCTACTAGTATCAATGGAATCCTGACGAAGTTGGATTGACTGCCGAATTATATCGTGTGCAGCGTAGAGGAACTAGATTTGTAAAACGTTATTATAAACTTAGTAGCGTATCCAAAATCCAAAAGAGCAGCTAGGCTGGGAATCACTCACGGAGCGAAGGTTTAATTACAGATTGACGCTCTTGCATAAATCGGAAGGATGTCTCTTTAGTAGTGATGTTGAAAATGTATTATTACCCCCATCGCACTACGTTAGGAGAGATAATGTTAATAAAATTGGGAATATTAAGCGTAGAACAGATAGATTTAAGATGTCATTTTTTCCGCGAACGATAAGGGATCAGAATAACATTGTCCGACCGCGGTAGGGGTCATTTTTGTTTCAAATTAGTCTGGGGTGTAGTCACCCCCTGCCACACACCCTAGGGTGCTAATATAAATTGAAAAATAAATAAATATAAGTCTTCCAGAATTTAAGGGAGATACAGTGTCACAGCCGTTTTTTTTACGTGCGATTGGAATATCAGTGTGTGAAAATATCAGAGACAGGAATTAAAAATAATAGTTTGCCTAACTCCATTTGTCTTCAAGGGTATACGTGTATGATAAAGAATCAAAGTTTCTGTAAACATTCTAATATCTTTAGAGTGCGTGATTGGATTGGGTTAAAAATTGATGAGGGGAGGAGACCTAAGATAGACTTAGATTCGAGGGCATGAACTAGACCAGGTTGAACAGTTCACCTATTTAGGTACTATTTTAGAAGGTGGACAAACAAGTAAGGATATTAAAAGAGGAATTGCTGTAGGTAAAAAAAGATTATAGAAAACGTAAGGAATTGATTCCAGGTATCTAAAGAACAGGCATGAAGAATATACTGGTGAAAAATTTAAAATGGAGGGTAGGTGGATTCTACGACTCGGAAACCTGTTTATTGAGGCAGTGGATAAGCGTACGAGCACATTGGTGGCCTTTGATATGTGAAGGGGAGGGGAATATACGAAAAGAAGAGCAAACATAGAAGTTTTGGCCTGAAAGGGGAAGAGGGAAGGTATTTGGGCGTATAATGGAATTGAGGCAGGAAAATTGGGAGAGATAAATGAGTGCCAATGGAATGTTGAAGACGTTGATAGAGGGGAGAACGTTGGGCGAACGAGGGGGAGGTGGGAAAAGGATAGGAATGTTAGACGTAATGAAGGGAGGTAGGAAGTATATGGAGTTGAGGAATAGTTTATTGCACTAAAGGTTTTTGGATATTTATGTCGTGTTAGGTGGAGCTTAGAAATATAGCAGTGCTTAGGTAGTTGATGCATCAGAAACCTTTCTTGGCAGGTTGGCTACTCTCAATAATAATTAGAACACCTGCCATACAGTCCTAGAACGGATTTTATGGTATTTGTAGTTGTAGAATATAGTCATTGAGATTGACGAATCTAGCTTCTACGAGGATAATTTAAAAAGTTCTCGGAATAGAAATAAACGACTTACCGCTGTGAAACATTTTTCAATGTAGTGTCCCTGTACACTAATGCACTTGGTCCTGGGGTGTTCAAATGTCTTGATTCCATCTTTGAAGAGAATCTCCGTCGACTGAGGAAAATTTTCAGCTCGGGGAAGAGATGGAAATCCGAGGGAGCCAAATTATGCAAATGAGGCAAGTGTGACAACAATTCGTATCTTAATTCACGTATTTGCGACGCTTGTGTGAGGGCGTGCACTGTCTTGATGAAAGATGACTTTCTTCCTTGCTAAATCTGGCCTTTTTTGTGTACAATTTGCTGTGGTGGGTTAGGAGGTTAGTGTAGTATTGTCCAGCAATTGTTTGACATGCGAGAAGATAATCTGTCGGCAGAATCTCTTTCACACCCCAGAAAACTGAAGCTTTAACCTTTCCCACCGACTGTATTACGTTTGATTTCTTTGGTGGTGGAGCATCAATATGCTTCCACTGCTTGGACTTCTGTTTTGTCTCCGGAGTATAGTAATTGACCCAAGTTTCATCTGTGGTCACAAAACCGCGCAGAAAATCTTGTTGGTTGCTCTAAATACGAGACAAACATTTTTCGGAAGTTTCTATTCTGATGCGTTCGCGATCTACGTCAAGAGTCATCTTACATAATTTTCTCATATCCAATTCCACTGTTGACAAGCGATAGGTCCCTTCAAATGACATCTCTACAACTACAGCGATTTTTCGCGCCTTCGGTCGGTGATCCTCCGTGATCATTTTATGCACTTTTGCAGTAATTTCTGGGGTAGTGGCACATATTGGCCGACCACTGCGCGGATCATCCTCTAAGCTTAAACTTGTTTGTCCGCTTGGCGACAGTTAAATACGAGTGAGTAGAGTTCCCCCGATTGCTCTGAAAGTCGGGATGAATTTCCTTTGCTTTCATACCTTTCTTTGCAAAGTACAGAGTGCAGCAACATAAATTCCTCGTTTGAAAAAAGGAAGTTATGTTGCCGTACCCTGTATTTAATCACTCGTCGAATCTCAATTGTTTCCATCTTCACTGATCACTATCGGGAACAGCAACAGAGAAGCGTCCACTCCATAAATTTCTTCCCACAGCACTGACGCTCTGCATGTTTACTCACATAGGATTACCTATTACTACGCGGGAAACTCGTTGCACTAGTACTGATATTTGGTGGTGGTTCCGTGAACCTCTCAAATTATCCTCATGTCAAGGATCATCTGAGCAATTACATGTTACTGCTTGGAATATGAATTCCGATATGGAATTAAGAGATTAAAGTGAAATTATATATGAACTCGTGAATCGAGAAGCTATAAGAGAATTAAAAATTACGGGATGGATGCAAATACTTTTTGAGCGAAATCCTATGCAGTGTTGGGTAAAATGCTATTTCGCATATCCTATTAGGATGAAATTGCAACCGAAAAAGGAGTATTTTCAAGGAGTAAGGAACCAAGTTTTAAGAGTAAATGGGAACAAAGATTAGTTAGAACATTGATTGCTATGGGATCGGCAATATGAAGCCTTTAGTGAGGGGATACAGTGTGATTGGATGCTTTCAATATGCGAGTTTACGAAGGGTTTTATAATGTTTTAAACTGTGAGGGAGGCACTCGCTTCTGCGTTACGTTTGGAAGAGTTTAATGGGTGAAATCAGTGGAGCATTGTAGGCATTAAAAGCGAAATTGGGAGAAATGATGAGGGAGAGTGCATTAAAAATACAATGAAAGAAAGACGGATAAGGAGAAAGAATATATTATAATCATTTGATAAGAGTTAGATATTTTAGAAGATAAAGGTGAATTCCTGATCGGAGTTCAATTTTAAAGTTGAAAAGCATTAGAATTCTGTGGAAAAGGGTTAAGCATGTGTCCCACGGTCAACTTTTCAATGAAACTGTTTTCGACGGATTTAAATTTATCGAAATGGGTTTTTCCTCAAAGAGCGTATTCTTTAAATGCTCATCTACTTGAAGGAAACCAGAAAATGCTAGAATGGCATCGGTACCCGCCAAGATAGTATAATCAGTGTACAAATTAGCCGTCTAGTTCATAGTTATCACTTCAATGGCCCATTACGTTATGTCCTCTCTATGCTCTGATCGGTGGAAGGGGTCGCTCCGTTATGCGAAATGGAAATTGAAAAGGCCGTTTAATAATTTAGATATGGGGCAATGCTATGGGACAGTTCTGATTCACAAATATGAATCAAAAGGTTGTGAACCCATTCATGTCCACGTTTGAGTGTAACAGCTTTATGTAGGTGAAGATTAATTCGTAGTCATATCTTGAAAGAAACGTGCCAGCAGGGCTTTTCTTATTAGTATCCCGGAAATACCTTGTGCCAAACGTGTAAGTGCGGCCCGTTTTGGACTCCCTCGCCATTGTTTCCCTTCTCATATTTTCTATGTCACCGTCATTCGTTCACTGCCAGCCCGAATTTGGGCCAGCACTCTGCGTCTTGGGAGCATCATTTAAAGTTCCAATGAAATTCGCTTGGGTGAACATTTTTGTACGGTGGCACGATGGAACATTTTTCGTTGGCATTCCCACTCCGAGCCTCAGAATGACGTTGAGTGAACTTAATGCAATCCTCTCAGATTCAGGGCACAACATTTTCGATCCCCCTAACTAGTGTCAAATGATTTTAAAGGCATAGATCATGCTGGTCGCATAGACAGAGGGAACAGAATCTAAACTGTCTAAATTAAATTATGCTTATGTTTAAAATCACTTGCAAAATAAAATTCTTTTGATTTTCTGACCACCATTGGCATTCTCGCAGAACACCAAGGTGAATGGTATAGTCTTTAGGAAATTCTGAATTAACGTTTGGCATGGCAATGCATTTTGTATATTCGTCTTTTTGATAGTGTAGATCATTAATTTAAATATTAGAAATCGATATTTACTTAATAAATTGACCTTTCATAAAGTCATTCATTGATTCCATTGGTACAACTTTTGCTCGAGTCAGAATCGATGCGTATATTTCCAATATTTTAACGTGATGTGAATGAATGCGTAACTAAATCAGTAAGCAACAAGAAAAATCATTTCATTGTTCATTTTGTTGACGCGTTTATATTTGCTGTAAGGTGGTATAAGCTTCTGTACGAAAATTTTTTCTAGTCATTAAATCTGTTTTATTGATCGGGTGGGGCCATGCAAGATTTGTCACACTAGCAGCCTTTTGATCTTCCGATAGAACCTTGGGGACCATCTTGGCACACATGACTAGATATTTTGTAAGAATGTGATACCCTATAGTTTTCGGAATATTGTCCTCTTCTGCTCATGTTCTCTCAAGCGTTGATCAGAATCGAGCATATCTTTCACTTTTCGCACATTTTCGTCTCACAGTGTCGTTTATGGAGGGCCAGGGCGTTTCTTGTAATTAAACTTCTCTCTACCCTCCCGGAACATCTTGTGCCAGTGGAAAACCATTCCTGGGGATATTTCTTCATCTCTGCAAGCATCTTTAACCATGGTCGTGGTCTCTGGGCTCGATTTTCTGAGCTTAACACAAACTTTTGTCTCGTATCGTTGCTACATGGTACGTGAAATCGTGACGCGATCCTCCAAAAGACGCCCAGTCTAGTTGCGATCCGCTCGCTCTAACGACCTGTAGACAACTGACGCGGGTCGCTCTCCCAAGATCTCTCATCATCTTTCACACCACAAATGTCCCCACTCCAGCCATCCGTGTCGGCGGGAAAAAAATATTTAACTTATTTTAAGGGATGACACTCCATGTTTAAATTTGCTTTCGGTTGATTTCCTCAGTGGATATCATCATCATTACGGGTTGTCCATGCGCGGATTGGTCTGGAGAAACTCTCCAAGTTATCTGCAAATTCCTTTATTCCTTAATTATTCTTTGCGCTTACATCTTTTATCGCTTGCTTCCGTTAGTTTATCCTAAAACTCATTCTTTGCTTAGATTTTCCCTTTCCTCACTGTAATTACCTTTTTTAGGTGTGTATGTTTAGGTGTATGGTTAAAATTAGTTTTTAAACCGACTCGGGTCACACCTGAGATCGTGCATTGGGTAGATAAATTGGTTCAACGAGGTATTCTGGCGATGGCCAGGCCTTCCTGCGCTTTTCCCCTGATCGCGATTCCCAAGGCATCAGGGGGCACTAGAATCATCCAGGATCTGTTCGATTGGACTAAGTTCTATAACAAACCGAAATTTACACTCAAGGACGCCGCCAAGGCACTTGAAACGATCCCAGAGAGCTCCTTCCTCATCAAATTGGACCTCACGGATGCGTTCTGGCAGATCCCCATCCATCCACTCCACCGCCACTTCTACGGCATATTTGTGAATAACGAATATTTTCAGTGGACGCGTCTGCCCATGGGACATGCCCTAGCACCCGCTATAATGCAGAGATGGGCACGGGCGGTGGCACAGGAAATTTATTCCCGATTTCAGGTGCCAATGATCGCCTATCTGGATGACTGGCTGTTCGTGTTCCCTCCCAACAGCCCCCAACCCGTTCAGGACATCATCAAGTTTCTGACCGAAGAATTAGGTATCGCCATTAACCTACAGAAGAGTGTGTTGACACCAACGCAGAAGTTACGGTACCTAGGTGTGAACATTAATACACAGCAGAGGCAGCTCTCGCTGACCCGAGGGAGCCTCGAGAGAGCGAGGTACATCCTCGATGTCATCCCTAGATTAAGAAAAGAAGATTTTCCCAAAGCATTGGGTTTCATATCATGGTGCGCATACATCCTCCGTCTCCCATACTTCCTCATGTCCGACTTCCAGGAGACAGATGGCTTGGGCGGAGGAAATATGGGAGGCGGGGGTGTGGCACAAGAAACGAACATTCTCCATGTACAGCACCACGATTGATGTCTACGCAGACGCCACCCCATTCCAGGCGGCCTGGACCATCCCGCAGCTGGACGTCACAGAAATCTGGGTCTTTGATAACACGCTGCCCATTTTAGAGGCAGAAGGATACGCAGCCCTTATGGCACTGCAACATGCATTACAAATTTCAGGTTCTGAATGTAATATTAACATGTATTCAGACAACAACGCAATTGTATATTCCATGCAGAAAGGAAAGGGCGCGGTATTCGCGAACCCGGACCTGAAATACTTATATGTGCATATATATATATATATATATACGTTATTATATATATATATATATATATATATATATACATTCAAACACGAAATACCGCCATATGGCGAATAAATATTCATTCACATTGAAATAGAGATAAGGAAAATGGTAAAGGAACACATATAAAGGACGAACACAAGAGAGGTGGGGATGGCGGATGTGAGCAGATCACGAATGTAAAAATATCTTCCTCGACCGGGACTTGAACACCGGATCTCTCCACTTGCCGGGCGGATGCTCTAACCACCTGAGCTACCGAGGGAGCGTACTTTTACATTGAAATCTGCGATCTTATAAAGCGCCAAAGTGCTCCGAATCATTAAACAGAAGATGGCGTTAGGGAGCTTTTACACCCACCAAAGGAGAAATTGACAAACACAAGAGGAGAATGGACAGTACATTAGCAAGTATACAACATCATACAGGATAGGAACGGCGCGTTTCATGGCACGCATAGCCAGAAGAAGAGACGAGCCACATTGGCCAAATACACATTCAAACACGAAATACCGCCATATGGCGAATAAATATTCATTTACATTGAAATAGAGATAAGGAAAATGGTAAAGGAACACATATAAAGGACGAACACTAGAGAAGTGGGGATGGCGGATGTGAGCAGATCACGAATGTAAAAATATCTTCCTCGACCGGGACTTGAACATCGGATCTCTCCACTTGCCGGGCGGATGCTCTAACCAGAGCATGTATACCAACATAATAAAAAAAATTGACAATCGGACTCTCCATTCCCGCGAAATGTAGAAATTCCCGTTAATATTTGAACACCCCTCGTATGTTTCATATGTAGCATTTAATGAACCGAATCCTATGTCCAGCCAATTAATAACTCTATTACCAACTAATCGGCCATTCCCAATGAAATCATCAATTTTTTTCATGAAATGAGGGTGTATCATATTTTTTATTTCCTGATAGGTAGCAGAGAAATTATATTATGGCCGAAAATATCGAAAAAAGTTATTTAAAATTTTTTACTTCCCTGGACTCTTCCGAAGGCATTATCATCTCATTCCGAAGGCATTATCATATGCATTCACTCATGCCCGACGTACTTACGTAGAGGTCCACTAAATTTGCAATCGCACTTGTTCCAATAATATGAATAAATAAATATGTATATATATATGATAATAGTCTCAAATGAAAGCCCAAATAGTGTGTTAAATATGATCTCAAGTTAATGCTGCTTTTACAATTATGAAAGCTGAAATCTCTTTCATGGAGATTGCAAAATGATAGTCGCTCGGTTTAAACAAATAAAAATTTCTTTTCTGAACAAATTTAACATTTTTTAGTTGTCCTGCAATGTATTAGGGCCGATTTTTACAATAGGTTTAGTTAATCACCAGTCCTCTTTTCTTAAATATTTGTAACTTCGTACAGATGTGTAAAGTTTGTTGATGATGAGTCATTCCACGGATTTCTACCCCATATTTTGCGAACAAAAATTGTTTTAGGCCAATCGGAGAGTCCCTAAATGCAGAGGATGTTCGGCTGACAGATGCAATTACAATGAAGTGAATCTCATTCAAATCAGTATAATTCTTATCAGTATCAGGATTCCTCAGTTCTTCAAAGTAACGGATGCGAATAGTCTTCCCTAGAGAATATTTTTTACGGTTTTTAATTAACGGTTTTAAAGCGATTTTTATAAACATTTTTAGTGATTTCACAGTTATTATTTTTTACGTTTCTCAAAAATGAAGATATGCCCCTCTGAAACTGAGATTCTCAAATCACGGTCTTACCAGGTTGACGGAATCTCCCAAATTTCATCAAATGGGATGAAAATATAAATTTGTGAATTGAATCGTGTGAATCGATGCCGGAAGCTTATATTCAAAACAGTTCATACAAATGTCCGATTACAATAGCAACGTAGGCGAAGACATTGCCGTACCTTTTAATCACTGGAAAAATTTATTTTGAAGATAAAGTAAGTGTGTGACCCGTAAACTTGATTTGATTTAAGCGACTCCCTTGTGATGGCAGGTGGAGCTTAAATCTTTTTTTGCAACCTTTCATCTCGATGTATTGCTTAATCCGCAGGAACACTTCGTAGATAGGGTTTCCTCCTGAAAGAGCGACCAGTTCAAACGGTATGTGCAACGAGGTACGTTTTTGGTGGAATTGCGTTAGGTAAAATGTTCACCAGCTTTGTATAGTCTTAGTCAATTCAATCGTGGACTCTCTTCCACCTACTCAAGTTTTTGTCTAGCTCTGTAATTATTTACGTTAGCCTACGTTTTTCTCAAAAACCTCAAAACTTTCGTTTTGTGCATTCATTCTCAACCCATACCCGTCTCTTTGATTTTATAATGCGTTCAGCAATGATTGACCCTTTGACTGACTGACTAATTAAGCTGAATCTTCCGAAAACCTAACCCCTTCCCTTCCCGAAGCCAATCTGATCATCCTATAAGTAATGAAAAGATAATTCGAAAGTAGATTAGACGAAAATAGATACCTTTGAAAACTGGTGCTGGGGGCGGGTGCTGGTGGTTAATTATAAAAGTACAATGAGTGAAGAAGGGGTCTACAGAATACCAAAATGGAGGGGGATAAGGGAAATAAGCGCACTCCTTGTCAGACTTGAAGTAAATAGATGTGAAAATAGAAAAAAGATAGCACGAGGAAGACAAAGGGACGAATACGGAATTCGGACTTAGTACGAGTTTTAGATTATAGACAATGGATAGTAAAATGGAACGGCTACCTGGACGTTAGCAAGCTAGCTGCTAAAATGGGAAGAATGACGGCCTACTGTCGGTTTGAATTTAAATTTGAAAATGGCCGACGGTAGGCCGTCGTCAACATTCAAAAACGTGGAATAACAAGCATGCAAATCATACATACGTGTGTCTAGAAGGCACAGTTAAGTACGAAGACACTGTTCGTCTTCCTTGTCCTACTTTTTGTGGAACATTGTCATAAGCCATTCAATTCGTCACTTAGAACTATGTCATTCTCCTTTGGCACCTCGAGTCCAGTCTTACCTTTTCGGTTTCTGCAATTGCCCATTCCTCGCCACCAAGGAGAATAGTGCCTCAGATATTTGGAATGAAAGGCCTTCCTTACTTATAGAATCGTTTTTCTGGCTGTTGGTAGGTTTTTCTTGCGGAGTTCTACTAATTATGTAATTCTTGCAGAGCTGCCAATTCCGCTTTACAGGCAACAAAACTAATCCATTTATTTCAGCATTTTATTTCAATATAATCGCATACTCTTTTCAGATGTAATACTACAATGATAGTATGTTGGTCCTTTTCCATCCTATTTCACACTATGAGTGGATTGAGAGTAAAAACATCCTCTATTACCCTCGTATACTTTTTCTAAACTCATGCCTAATGGTATTCATTCGCTACTTGTTTCATACTGTAGATGAATCCTGTAAATATCGCCAGTACATGTGAAGTCAGGCAGTCCAAAATTTCCACACGCATATATATTAACACTACTTTTTAGATGTGGGAAGAATTATGCTCTTCTAGAAGTTCATTGATGTTTCCCCGGGTAGAGTCTGCACCATCGTAGATTTTTCACATTTTTGGAAAACTTCTCTCTCCAGGGTTTTTAACAATGTCGTCAGTTCTTAATCAAAATGAAAAGAAAAGCAACGTCATCGATTGCGGAACCATGTCAATGCGCTGTTCTTTGCACTGCTACATCGAGGTCTGACTTCAGCGTATTAACCCTTTTATTGCCGGCATCGATATCCTCCCTCGCCTCACCCCTGGATAAGCTCCTAAACCATTCCCATTTGATTATGGCATTCCATTCATTGATGTCGTGTTTTATTATTTTCGTCGTTAAATCTGGTGTACAACGCTGTCTTACCCATTTTTTAAGCATTTAAAACGTCAAAAAAGTTTTTTATTTAAGCTGGCTGGTTTCGTGTTGAGGGTATATTGCCCTCCTGCCAGCCCAAAGGTCGCAGGTTCGGATCCCGCGTAGGCTATGGCTGTTGCGTGAACACGAATGATTCGGCTCTAGAGTAACCTGATTGCAACTGAAGGCTTTACCAGGTCCCTATGGAAAATGTACCTACAGAAGTGTCAGAAATGGTGTAACGAACTTGCTTGAGAAATTATGAAGTAAATCCTTCTAGAATATGTCGTGACTGAAAAACACGTAAGGCCCCAAAATTATCTATTCAATTGAATTATTGTAATTATATTATTGTATATAATAATTGTTTTATTGGTTTGTATATCTGTTTCAGAGGGAGCTAAGGCAACTGGACACCTGTGATCTGAGGTCTTTTCCGAGTTTCCGAGACAGCGACCTGGAGAATCGGAACACCTTCTCGGAATCGCCTGGACGGCGCCGTTAACACGTCTCCGGAGAGATTTAGCAGGCCTAGCAAAGACTGAAATCCTTTCAGTGAAGTGGTCGAGTAGAAATCAATCATCGGAATAGAAACTGAGATAGAAATTCTCGGTCATCTTACTGATAACGATGGCTGTAGTGAATAAACGTACAATACGTTGAGACAAATAGTTATTATTTGATCGCATTGTATTGTTAACCCTTAACAATGATCAAATTTCTAATAATTGCTGTGAGTTGAGGCGTTGATATTTCTGAGACCTAATAAAATTATTTATGGTTTGAGGTTAAGTATTTGTATTAATATCGATACTTTTTTAATGGCAGCTGTACTTTTTCCAGATTTTTTAATGAGTACCAAACTTTATTTTGAAGTAACCCTGCTGGTAATTCTTAAGACATCTCTTTATGCTACACTGTTAGGTGTCTACATATCTCTTTAGGTGTCTCATATGAAACATTACATGTTAATACTTCCACATATTGATAGATAAATTTAGTCCAGTCCTGTGCTGAATTCGTTAAATAGTTTTGCTGTGAAATGTGCTGTGAAATTACTGATGTTGCAGAAATTTCTGCAAGTGTTGTGAAGGCTACCCTTGCAGAACCGACGAACTCGGTCATTGTTTAGGAATACATGCCACCGAGGAGGAAGAAGTCGATAGGATGTACGATTAGTTAGAGGATATAATCGCGTGTGTTCCTGCTGGGAAATATTTGATAGTGATGGGGGATTGGAATGCGACGGTAGGCGAAGGAAGAGATGGTGATGAGGTGGGAGACTGTGGGTTAGGCACGAGGAATGAACGCGGAGAGAAAGCAATTGAGTTCAGCAGGAGACAGGGGTTAGACATCACCAACACATGGTTTAGACACCACAAAAGGCGTAGGTATACATGGAAAATTCCAGGGGACTCAGAAAGGAATCAGTTAGATTATATTATGGTTTAGGAACAGTGTGATAAATTCGCACAGTTTCCCGGGAGCGGATGCGGACTCAGACCACAATTTAGTTGTTATTAAATGCAACGTCCGTTTCAAAAAGATACGGCAGCGGGTTAGTAAATGGAATTAAAATTAAATGGATTAACAGAGAAGGAGTATCAGCAGGCTGTAGAAAAAATAATAGACGACGGTAAAGAGCTGAGTACTATCGATGGAAAATGGGAATATATTAATAAAGGGGAATGGAAAGCCGAAAAAGCCACTATAGGAACCGTTAACGGGAAAAGGATAAGGAAACCATGGGTAACGGATGAGATGATTGCAAAGATGGATGAGAGAAGAAGATGGAAAAATGTAAACACAGAGTTAGGTAAAATGAAGTACAAAGAGTTAAACAATAAATTGAGAAGGGCCACAAATAAAGCAAAAGAAGAATGGTGGAAAACGCAATGCGAGGATATGGAAAATTTACAGAAGAAGGGTGAAATTGGTGCTCTATATAGCAAGGTTAAGTTATTATCGGGAAGTAAGAAGGCAAGATCTGTGCTAACAGTTAAAGATAAGTGGGGTAAGATAATAGTTGAACCAGGAAAAATCCAAGAGAGATGGAAGGAATATATAGAAACACTGTATGGTAGAGAACTTAGGCCGACATAGAAAAGGAACATGACGTAGAAGAAGATAGCTTAGGTCCTGGGATACTCGACGATGATATAGAAAGGGCATTAAAGGAGATGCAAGCAAATAAGGCCGTGGGGGTGGACAACATTCCGGCGGAACTACTGAAATGTTTTGGAAAATGTGGGAGGAAGACTGTGAGGTCAGTGTTAGTTCCTATTCCGAAAAAGGTAAAGGCTACATCATATGAGGACTACAGAACAATAAGTTTGATATCCCACGCAGCCAAAGTGTTTCTCAGGATCATCAACAAAAGGATAGAGAGTAGGGCAAATGATTACTTAGGGGAGGATCAGTTTGGATTTAGGAAGGGGAGAGGTACGCGTGATGCCATTGCAGTAATGAGCTCACTAATCGAGAAAAATATATAATACAATCAGGATGTATTTGCCTGTTTCGTAGATTTCGAAAAAGCATTTGGTAGAATGAATTGGGAGAAACTAATGCGTGTATTTCAGAAAATGGGAATGGATTGGAGGGATAGGAGGCTAATCCGCAACCTGTACATGTCTCAGACTGCTCAGGTGCGAGTGGGGAACGGAGAGTCCGGATGGGCAGTGTTAGGAAGAGGTGTAAGGCAGGGTTGCCCATTGTCACCGGTGCTGTTCAACGTATATGTGGAGCAAATGATTAAAGAGGCATGGGAAGAATTGGAGGTGGGAGTGGAAATCGGAGGGGAGTTCGTAAAATCAGTTAAGTTTGCTGATGGTCAAGATTTAGTGTGTCAGTCAACCAAGGACTTTTAATTCACTCAGAAAGTATTGCTGAGTGAATTGAAAATTCAGTGCGATAGATATGGGGTGAGAATCAATATTAATGAAACAAAGATTATGCGATTTTCCAGAAAGAGAAAGGTTAAGCTAAACATTAAAATAGGCGGGGAAAAATAGAACAGCTGAACAGAGTACGTATCTTGGGAGTGTTTTGGACCAACACGGTCAAAGTGGTAGGGACGTAAGGAGAAGAATTGCGCTAGGCAAGGAGGCTTTCACAAGGAGGAGGGAGTTGATGATGGGGACGTTGAAAGGGGGGTTAAGAAAAGACTCGTAAACCTCTGATACGGAGCGTAGCTATGTACGGCCACTGAAGCAGGACGACGGACGTAGATTGGGAGCTTTTGAAATGTGGGTGTGGAGAAGAATGGAGAATGTGAAATGGTCCGAAAGGAAAACAAATGAAGTACTAGGGATGGTGGGCGAAGAGAGAGGTTTGTTGGGAGAAATCCTATTGAGGCAGGAAAAATGGATGAAAGGTGTGTTGAGCGGTAGTGGAATGTTGAAGACGGTAATAGAGGGGAGATTGTTAGGCAAACGAAGAAAGGTAAGGAACATGATAGGTGTTTTGGACGGGATGAAGGGAGGAATGAAGAACACAGAGATGAAGAGGGACCAGAGGTAGGGTAGGTTTATGGATTGTGTTTTGTTAGGAGTGACAAATTTTTATTTGGTAGTTTTGTCCATCCAAAAAAATCTACCTTAACCGATAGAATACCTTAAAAAAATAATACTTTGCCTTTATGTAACGATCATGGAAATGGAAATGTACCTTCTCATGAAAAGTTTATTTGAAGATATCTGAAAGTGTTAAATATTGGGAAATAGTAATTATACGAGGGAAAATATTTTGGATGCGAATGAAGATAATAATTTAGGACTAATGAATCGGTGAAGCATGAACCGAAACGACAAGAAAGGGATATCAGCAGGCTGTAGAGAAAATCATGATTAAGGAACGGTAGCTGGGTACTATAGAAGAAAAATGGGAGCGTATGCAAATAAAAAAGGGATGTCGAAAGCCGCAAACAAGACCATGGCAAAAGGACAAGGAAACCATGGATTGCAGACGAAATGGTTAAAAAGATAATCAAGCGAAGGAAATGGGATAATGTAAAAACAGGGTTAGTTCGCTAAAGCACTCGGTCGGACATCGACAGATCCGGGTTCGAATCCCGGTCAAGGCGAATGATTTTTACACGTAAATTTGTTGCATTTTAATACACAATTAGCAGATGACTCCGTTAAAAGTTACTGTCACGGATCTCCCGCAGTTTCTTGAAATTTATCACAGTTCGAAATGTTGGTTAATAAACTAAGGCAAGAAACTAATAAAGGGAAAAACCATGGTGGAAGACGCAGCGCGAGGACAGGGGAGATTACAAAGATCAGAATCGATGCACTGTATGGAAAGATGAGAGATCTCCCAGGAAGTAAGAAGGGACCGTTAAAATAGACCATGATAATTTAGGAAAATTATTAATTTAACCAGAAAAGATTCAAGAGGAAAGGAAAGGGCACGGGGATAGATATGATAAAAGATATTAGGTCAGTAGGTTTAGACAGAAAGAGAATATGACATAGATAATAATAGAAGGTTCAGGAGATAGAAAGGACATTGGCTGATGGTGAGATAGAAAGGGCATGGGGATCAAATAAGGCCGTGGGGAAGGATAAATTCTCCGCGGAACTACTTGCGGATATAGGAAAACGTGTGAGAAAGAGTTTTTATGGACTAAATCGTAGCATTTATTAGGCAGGGAATTAGGAGGAAGCTTTTGTCAGATCACTGTTAGTTATCATCCCAGAAAGGGAAAGACAGCGATATGTAGGGACTATAAAACAATGAGTTTGATTCCGCATCCATCAAAAGAGGTACTCGAGATGATCAACAAAAGGATGATGCAACAATTTCAGAGAGTAAAAATCATTCGCCTTGACCGGGATCCCGGTCAAGGCGAATGATTTTTACTCTCTGAAATTGTTGCATTATAATGCACACATAGCGGGTGACTCCGTTAAAGTTACTGTTACAGTTTCTTGAAAAACAAAAGGATAGATAGCAGGACAAATAGATAATAATAGGTAATAGATAACAGATAATAACTTAGGGGATAATCAGTTTGGGCTCGGAAAGGCACGCGTGGTGTCGTAGCAGTAATGAGGTCACTAATAGAGGGGAGTATAGAATACATTCGGAATGTACATATTTGTCTATTTCGTAGAACCATACTGAAAAGACTGTACTTTCACACATATTTTTATAATAAGTTACAACGCGTTTCACCGACTTGCGGCATTATCAGGTACGCCGCGAATCGCTGAAACGTTTTGTACCTTATAATAAAAATCTGTGGAAATTAAACACTTCCACGAAGTGAAGCCTGAAACAGTAGAATAATTCGTAGATTTTGAGAAAGCATTAGATAGATCGAATTGAGTGGAGTTGTTGAATGTATTGTAGAAAATAGAAGTAGATTTGATGGAAAGATGGCTTATCCGCAACCTGTACGTTTCTCGGACAGCTTAGGTGTGATAGGCGGATGGAAAGTCGGAAAGGAAGTGTTAGGAAGAGGAGTAAGGCGGGTATCCATGGCTAAATGGAATAAGTGACCCTAAGCGGTCTCAATTTCGCCCGAATGTGAGATGTGTATCTATCTCTTCATTGACTCCAATGCTTTTAAAGGTATGTGGAGGAAACTGTTACAAAGCCATGTGAAGATAAGAATGAAGATAGGAATGAAAGTCGGTGGAGAATTCATAAAATCAATTTGCTGATGATCAAGCTCTTATTTGACAGTCAGCAGTGGGTTTTCAAACATTGCTGAGCGCTTTGGAAAGCCAGAGTGATAGGGATAATAACCGATGTCAAAAAAGCAAAGCTAATGCGGTTTTCCAGAAATGGAAAGCTAATTTAAATATTAAAGTCGAAGTTCATACACTTGAGCAAGTGGAACAGTTACTTGTCTTGGAAATGTTTTGGAACAAAATGGCCAAAGTAATAAGGACAGAAGGAGAAGAATTACGTTAGGCAAAGAGGATTTCACAAGGAGGGAATTGGTGGCGGGGACATTTAGTAAGGATGTGAAGGAAATACTAGTTAAATATTTGATGTGGAGCGTGGTATCGCAAGGTACGGAGATGGTCATTTGAGCAAGAAGATAGTCATAGATTGGAGGCTTTCGGAAATTCTAGGCATGGTGGGGAAAGAGAGGCAGGAAAGGTGGATGCAGAGCGTGTTGATTGGCGATGAGATGTTGAAGTCTGTGATAGTTGGTAGAGCGTTAGGCAAGCGAGAAAGGGGTAGAAATAGGATAGGCATATATTGGATAGACGGATTAAAGGGAAGGAGGAAATATGCGGAATTGAAGAAACGTTTATTGTAGTGTGAAATCTCAGCTTGTGTTTCACAAGGAGAGCTAAGGAAATGTATTAGTCTTCGCCTAGTCGCCTAGCCGTCGCATAGTATTGTCTACCTAAAACTTACCTTAAACGGTATAATTGCAATAACGGTATTAATTTTGTCCATCTTAAGCCTTCAATATTCGCCCATGATTATGGGGTTGAGCATTTCATGTGAATGTGGAGATTCATCGAGTTCACCTCTTTTCCTTAAATACCATGATACTTAATGTGCTGGGACACTTTAAGAATCGGTAGACATTTATTCGTTTATATTTTTTGACGTATTTCTGACTGTAAAATAAGCATATAACTGAATTTCCATGTGGTGGTATATCTCGTCCTCAATGGGGACAACGAAAATTAACTCCGCTACGTTTTTCATTAGCTACGTGGAAACTTACATTCTGACTAGTAGAACTCACCCTGTGCATAGTGAATTTGCGCCAATTACTTGTTGCACAAAAAGGTAAGAGCGGTTCACATTCAACCGTGAACAGAATGTGCATACTTGCATGAAAATTTCACTCTTACGAAAGAAAAATTGAAAATGTAATATGTTGTTTGGGAAACCGATTGCTTTGAGCCTAAATTTGAGATTTCATCTCTCGGTGAACCACCCAAGACTCTCGAGTCTGTCTGACTGAGCCGCCTCTGTTTCCGCCCGGGCCGCAATATCGCGCGGTCTGTTGTGTCATCAGAACGGCTTTACCCGCAGCGTGTTTGCTTTCGGCGAAGACCTTCGAGAATTCCGAGCGCGTGGCAGAATGCGCGGCAATTCCAGTCAGTCGGGGCCCGCGTCGCCCTTGGCGCATTCGCCAATTCCTCTTGTGTGACATGGCGAGGTGGCGGGCCACCTATTTTTAATTGAATAAAAAACAATGTAGTTTCAATGATCAGAGTTTTCATGAGGACCAATAGCGTCCCGGTAAAAAAGGCGGAAGTAACATCCACATTTTCATTATTTCAACATTTTGCTTCAACAACATACATTTTTTGCTTTTCTCCTTCTCTCTAACGGTTATTTCCCTATTAAAAATTGTGGAAAAATTTCATTAATAATGATGTAATTGAAAATATATTATTTAGTAAACCGATTCGAGGAAATTAAATTAAACGCTTTTTTAAGGGAGATACATCACATGCAATAAGTACGAGGTAAATTTACGCTACCGTAAATCTTTTTTTTTAGTTATTTTTGCGTAAAACTACTATCGTGAAGCAGATACACCAAGCTCCTCGGGATGAGTTTCGTACTACAATATATGAAAATTTGCGAATTTTAGCAGTAAAATTATTTTGAATCTTTTCAAATATAATATTTGAAGTCATTATTCCACGAGTCGTATTGTAAATAGTAGGAAAATATAAATCCATCTTTGTGCATAGAAGAACTTTTTCCGATGAAGTAGCCGCGGCAGTTCGCATCCTAGTTTTAAAAAAATTGTAATGCTACGTCCTGTATCAGCATAAATTAGCCATGTCATATTTTATTTTATTGGTTATATACAACTATATAACTCTAACCGCTCTGCGCTCTAACCGCATGAGCTACCGAAGAAATATAATTTACACTGAGATCTGCGATCTTTTCAAGCGACCAAGTGTAATATATCTTTATAAATATATATATAAAGGTATATATATATATATATATATATATATATATATATATTGGTCGCTTGAAAAGATTGCAGATCTGTGTAAGTTATATTTCCTCAGTAGCTCATACGGTTAGAGCATCCGCCCGGCAAGTGGAAAGATCCGGTGTTCGAGTCCCGGTCAAGGGAATATTTTTTACACTAGTGGTCTGCCTGATTCCGCCTACATAAACATGAACATAAAACATTAAGGGAAGCTTGAATAACCCCAAGCCAGACGCAGTTATTCCGATTCCACCTGCTCGTACACAAATTGAAACTGTTTGATCTTCTAGAAAAAAGTGTACCGTAGATTTTCCATTTGAAAATATTGAACAATTCCACACTTACGTCCTGTCGACAGTCCTGGCGACATTATTTTGCCCGGAAGTTGAATCGTTTTAAAGTTGCATAAGTACCGAAAGAATGTTAGTAATTTCTCCGCAAAAGGTGAAAATGCTCCGACGAAGAGAGATAAATATCTTTACCACCTTTAAATCATTTAAAACTTGGTGAATTCGATGTACACACTCCTTGTTTTTATTTCTCATCCTGGTTAGTATCATTAGTTTTTCCTTTGGGTTTAGAAAATTAATAATTAAATCAGTAAGTAAATTGAACGCTAAGGCGAGAACAAATTGAAAAGACAACGAAACTAATGATAAAATTCTTAAGGAATTGAGTAAGAAATGAACTCTTAAAAAGACGATTCGAACAAAAAGAAAGGAAAGCTGATCGGGCGTGTGAGATCGAGCCTTTCAATCTGTCACAAATGATGATTGAAGAAAACATCTTGGTGATGAACACAAATATCGTCTCAGAGCATCTTATGATGTAGTGCCATCGGTAAAACGGAATCCGAATTCTATCCAGGCATGAAATGTTGATGATGGATGTAGGGGAATGACTGCCGCGACATGCCTCAGCCCATAGACGATAATGATAAACTGGCATCAACGAAAATATTTATTATTACCCAAGGTGACCTTGATCTTAAACATCGAGTGCAACGTACGGAAGCGATCCCGCTGACCACACCCAGTGAATATCGCTCTCGCGATTTTAAACAAACCTACGACTCCATCGCGAGGAATCACTTCAATAAAGGGACATTAAAAGCGGAAGAGAGACTTAACGACTCAATCAGTCAGATACTCTCGTAATGCTTGCTTCGAGCGGATTTCCTGTCGCGTGTTCCAAAATGCCAAACATTGCGTCTGAAAACAAACTTGGCGAAGTGGAATACGTGCTCGCTCATAAATCTGGGCGCACTGTCGGGTGCTCGTAACCTTGGAATGCGTTGGGGTTCCATTTGTTCCGGCGGCACCTTCATCACCCGCGGCACCCAAGTATAAATGATGAGCCAGTTGACTGTCTCCACATTCGGACGCTGGACGCACACTCCAGCGGAACTGAACCGACGACCCGAAGCAGCCCCCAGTGATCTTTGCCGGTAGGTGATATTTTTTTGAGCCATGCAAATGTTATACTTTTACCTAGTCACTATCTCCATACGTAGTAGAAGGATGATATTCATGAAAAAAATCGACCGGAATTTTAACGGTTAGCTGAAGTAATAATTATCTGTGCAACATATCATATCATCAATGTCATATACAAAAGTTTGTCCAGGCGTAAAAAACATCTAATTTCGGTGAAAATCGATTCAAATGGGTTACTTAATAGAAAGTCATTTGACTATTTCGTCTGCTTTTTCTGTTACAAATTCAAACATGGTTTATAATGTTGAAAATTGCTCGAGTGTTGATTTTGTAGATGTTTCGCTTTGCTGATTTCTCTCTAAAAATAACTGATTAGGAAATATTTTGATCAGTTCAACTTATCATCATAATGAGTGATATTTTTGAATTATAGTATCGTAAAAAATAAATAGCTTTAAATTGTTTTTTCTCTCTCTAATTTCCGTTGAAATCTCCATTTTAAAGAAAAATCAGTCGTTACCCACTATGATACTCGTATGTGCCACATACAATTGCTAATACGAGAAAAAACATGTAATATGAACTACCTACTTTAATAATTACTTACGCTCTACAAATTACTGCTTAGTGTCTGTTTATTCCCTTGAAGTAGGAAATAATAATTACTCTATATGTTCTAGGTTAATTGGTTCTTCATTAAAAAGACTGGAGTAAATAGCCTTTAACTGTAACTGAAAGAAATTATGTCATTACATTTTAAGGGGAAGTAAAGACGCAAGTACGGAATTCCTTTGTTTTTTTCCCATAACTTTATAAAGAGAGAAAAGTAAGTTCTAGGGTATTAATTACTTACTCGAAAGAACGCGTTTCGTCTTCTTCGGCATTGACGTTTTGTTCTAAGCATAAAGGGAAACAGTTTAAATTAATTATGCATTATCTATTTTTTAAAATCTAAAATCATTTAAAAGTTGAACTAGGTCGATATTTAAGAACTTTAATTTCAGAAATGAATTAGCTGTGATTAAAGTGGAATTTCCGGAGGAATTATCCAGATATGAGCGCAATAATATCTACGATCAGTGCAGAACGCTCAATTCGCTGGGCAAATATGTTAACCTTAGGGAATTAAGTATTAAGTTCAGGATTCTTGAAAATAAAATAAAAAATTAAAGTAAAAGATGATTGTGAACATCCTTTCGTAGACACAAATTCAAGTAAAAGTTAACTCCTACGCCAACATATGCTCACTGATTCGTCTTTCCTCATTCCTCCATTCGGCTTTCTTACAGGAGCGGCCTTATCAACTCATCCATTCAAAGATGACCTGCTGTGGTAGCGGCGTGACTCCCAGCGGAGCGGCTGCGACTCTCTTCTTGAGTGCAATCTCTTCGCTGACTCATATGCAATGTGAGATAGGGAATACTAATATTTACCCCAAGTCCTCAGACCTTGAGAAGGATTACCACTTCATCGTGATCGGTGCTGGTACTGCGGGATGCGTCGTCGCGAACAGACTCTCGAGAGACCCCAAGAAGAGAGTACTCCTGTTGGAATCGGGTGGAGATCCCCCGTACACCTCAGAAGTGCCAGCGTTCACCGAAAGTCTGCACAACACCGAAGCGGATTGGAGCTACGAGTCAGATGGCAAGGGACACTACTGCTTGGGCATGGTGGGCCACAAGTGCAGGTGGTCGGAGGGGAAAGCTCTGGGCGGAAGCACCGTGCTCAATTCGATGGTTTACCTTCGGGGTAATCCGAAAGATTATTTTCGTTGGGCCAAGGAGGGGAATGAAGGGTGGGACTACGATCACATGGTTAAGTACTTCGAAAAATCCGAGGGAAAGGTGTCGGACGGCGACGTGGGGCACCTCACTTTGGAGCCATTCGACGGCGGGGATTTGCCACTCCTGTATCCTCTAGTTAACGCCGCCGAAGAACTTGGAAATCGGGTCAGTTACGAAAATGAACTTTTGGCCGACCTCGGATTCTTCTTTCCCCTGGGAACGCTCCGCAACGGAACTCGTTACAGCGCCGCAAAGTCTTACTTGGCTCCCGTCAAATCTCGGAAGAACCTCCATATCGTGAAAAATGCGGACGTCTTAAGGATATTATTTAACCACAAGAAACGGGCGGTCGGGGTGGAATTATTAAAGGACGGGTCGAAGTTCACCGTCACTGCTGAACAGGAAATCATCATTTCTGCTGGCGCATTCGCCTCTGCCAAATTGCTGATGCTCTCTGGGATTGGGCCGAAGGAGCACCTGGCCGAATTGGGAATCAAGTCCGTAGCGGACCTGCCAGTCGGAGAAAACATGCACGGTCACATCAGAATACCGGGTATAGTAGCTAGTATAAATAGGGGAGTGGTCGTTTCGGAGGACTCCCGAAAGGAAATAATAGAGAAGGTGGTGAATTACTTAGTGAGCAAAACGGGACAACTTTCCGGAATCGGGTACGGAAAATTCACAGGATTCATCAATTCCCCCAAGCATGGCCATAAACATCCAATAAATCAAGTGAAGTTCGCCTATTACACCAAAGGAGACACCGAAACCCTCTACACGGCGCTGTCAGCATTGAATTACAATAAAGAAATCATCCATTCGTACACTTCCCTGTTGAAGGAAGCTGACATTCTCGTCGTTGATATCGTTCTGCAACAGACGAGGAGTCGCGGACGAATGTTCCTGGCGTCCAGCGACCCATTGGACAAACCCCTGATAGTCCCGAACTTATTCGAGGACATAGCCGACGAACAGGCCTTGCTCGAAGGGATAGCCGAGGGCATGAAGATCACGAGGACGTGCGCGTTGAAGAGCGCGGCTCGCGTTGAGCCCAGGGCGCTGCTGAAGCGGTGCTTGAGCAAGGGTCGGAGGCCGGGAAAGATTTCTCCGAGCGGCAACATCGACGATTCGCCGCTCATGTCGTTGAGCTACTGGCGGTGCGCGCTGAGGAAGATAGCCGCCCCCGAGTTCCTTCCCGTGGGCACGTGTAAGATGGGACCAAGCCACAAGCACGCGGTGGTCGATTCACGCCTTCGAGTCCACTTGGTTAAGGGACTGAGGGTCATCGACGCCGCCATCATGCCCACCATCACGACCGGAGAGACAGTTGGCGCAGTCGTGGCTCTGGCGGAGAAGGGCGCCACAATGGTTAGGGAGGACTGGAGGCATTAGACAGTTGAACTCGATGGTTTCAGGGAGCTCTTGCGGCAGTCTGTCATTAGCTGTTTAAACCGTTCACCTTTCTCCTCATCTTTTTGCTACAAAAAACGTGAATTTAAGATTCAGGTTGCAATAAACGGTGCAATTTGCACCAGTAAATGAAAATTAATAAGTCTGAGTGAAGATAACCTGTATACTTGTATGTTACAAATAAAAAATTGATTTTTTGTAAATTATGTAATCGCTTATCGTTTATTACCCACGTGTTTAATTGAAATACTATCCTTTGCGAAATCACCTTAACTTTGGAAATGAATACGAGGCGAAATTGAATACATTGTTCAATCGTGAAATGTTTGTTGAATACATCAAGTGAGTAGTCATTTTTCCAGCGCGTTTCTTCCTCAGTACTGGCGAGTTCGGACAACTCCACTCCCAATTTCCCTGAATTAAAGGCGGTTTCTCCTGGTGGAATATTGATGATCTCATTTTCTGAGGAAATATTTTCAGCCATATGAGAGAGATGCACAACTCTGCAGCACCTTCGGTGAATTAATGGGCTGAAAATAATTTTCTGATGTCCATGGAGTATGACCGATAGTAGTACTAAAAATACGCAAAAGGTAAATGTTTAAGACAAACCGGATGGTTTATGAGGTGCTCCATAGATGGCATCAGTGAATTTAAGGCATTGAAAGAAATAGTTTTTAAAACCATTTGCATATTTTTTAAATGCACAATGGTTTTGATGCCAGACAGCATGTGCCTATGTAAATATACTGTTTTTCATCATTTCCCAGGGAACGCTCTTTCGTTGATCCAACAGTTCTGATGTGGAATTACGATTACTGTTTTCAGTGACAGCATCTGATTTCATAAGAGTCTTTCAGGTGCACACATATCCAAAAGTAAAACTGATCCTTTTCGCAATTGACTAAATAGTCGACAATTCCAAACCGGTTGCCTTCACGAGAAATGTTTTCTCCTTAGGCGTGAACTGTACGATTTCCTGGCAAGAAAATGTCTTGGGCGTTTCATCCGCATTTCCAATTTTTCCAAGCTCTGCGACGTTTTATTAATTTGATGGCAAATCTCTGATAATTATCAATTTTTGTTTCCAACATCTATGGGGAGCAAATTCTAAGAAATTTTCTCGCGTTTCCGCAGTTCTAATACAGGTTGTCCCATGAAGCGTGTGCACCAATCAGCCGATGCTACTAAGGTGACACTAGCGTTGCATTGTCCTCGACTTTTTCATTCTTAAGGCTTGAAGTCGGCTGAATGTAAGTAATGACTGCTATTTCTGCTCTCCTTGACCAAATCGTTAAAGCCTGACTCGAGTTTGGGATTTGCGTGTATTTATCCCATGGAATCCTTCTCAATTGCTGGCATCAAGTCCAATGATGGGAAGACCGCTTTCACCTCTCACTCCTTTTCGAAACACTAGCTATTCCATTAAAAAAATGATAAATCTCTATATTAACTTAGATAAATGAAGATATTAGCTTTTACAGGGACTGACAAAACATGATGTAGTTTCTCTCGTTATACTACAAAACTCTTTCTTACGCGGTATTCTCTAGATCGAATGAAGAAACAGGGCGGTCGGACATGTTGTTTTCCAACTCGAGAAGTGAATAATCGGATCTTTTTCCGTTTGAATCTCGCTTTCATAAATTCAGACTTATGATTTCGATTGATCATATTGATATTTTGAGCAAATTAACATTAAAATTCGAATTTTCGCGTTTAAATATGTCGCACATTTTTTCTAATAAAATTTAAATTTAGAAGACTCAAATATATCGTCAATTCCTCTAATTATTGCTCAAAATCTGAGCTATGTCTCGTGCCATACTCGAGTATCTTCGGTCCGATAAGAATGACTTTCCAATGACACCTTTGCAGTCGTCGTCGAGAGGGTTCCCTTCTTTTTCCTTTTGAGCTCTTCAGAGGGGAGGAGAGAGCCATGGAGAATGAGTCAATGAAATACTCCGCTGCTTCCTACAAAAATGCAGGCAGGGAAGGAAAGCGTGCGGCGGGGCATTCTTTTCTTTGAAAAAGAGCAGCTGCTGCTTATGTACGAGTTTAGTAGTTGCATTCGCCGTGTCCTACCCCCTCCCCTTCCCTTCCTCTTCTCCGCCATCCCTTCCCGTCCTCATCCAAGGAAAGGGGACACCAAAATTGACTCTTGAGAAAACCGGTGCGTTTCCTTTGTGGTTACTGTTCAGTTCGCGAAATCTTCAGCTGAATTTTTGTCCTTCATCGCTTGGTCCTGGAACTCTCACCCCTACGTTGCGTACGCCAGAAATTTTGCTGACACAGGGAATAATCCCGTTTCCTTTCTTATGGCGGTCGCCATATGCGCGAATGGTGTTTTTTCTTCGTGAAATATATTTATTTATATCATGTACGCTAATTATTTGCCTGTGCGTTATACTACCCGATCCTCGCGGGAAACTTACTTTTAGAAACAGCATTTCGCATTTCAAAATTTTTATATGATGAAATATTCATATTTGAAAATTTTATTGAACGGTACAACTCGAAATGTAATGTCCCACTCCTTTGAGTGCCATGTGTGGAGTACTCTATGTGGAAAACGTCGTCCGTCGGATGGGACGTTTAATTATTGACCCCTTGCGGCCCTTTTTTTTTAAAAAGAGTAGGCTAATGCCAATGCCGGGTTTCTCATTTCTGTCGCTTCCTCTTATAACCCCTTCTTGGATTTCGGAAAAGTCAATTTATTTTACACCCAAGGTATTTAGTGTAGCTATTTCTTATTTAATGTACTTATCTTAGATGCTCACGGGGAAGATGACCAGCAATAATTTCATCGCATTCTTGCATTTGGAGAACAAATTCACTAATTCTATGCTGGAATACTGCTCTGATTGTAAAGAACAAAAGAGTGTCATGCAGCGACAGTGGGGTGATACACCGCTTGCAAAAGAAAACAAAATTGGTGCAACTTAGTTGAATGAATGGAAGCTCGAGTGTTGACCCACGGAGAAAAGAGTGGCATGCTACGCTAGCAGTCTGAATTCCTTATAGCAGAGCCAGGGGAAGAGGCGGATCTGAAGTGGACTCTTGGTAATGAAGGACCACGCTTATTCCTCTTCCATGGAAGAGTTCAATTTGAAGGTTAAAAAACAAAACCTTGAGACTGATAAGCAAGAGAACACCATAAACAGGGCAGTCCCAAACGAGAAGTGGAAGACTTGTGGCTGCTTATTTAAACATTTCTCTAAGAATTTTGTACCATAGGTTTTTCGTAAGGTCGGAATTTCGAAGATATTTCAGGTAATCGCGATCCTTTCATAAAAAAATACGCCATCCGATTCCAAAAAAAATAGATCTTTCCTCGTTAAAGAATTATTTCCGTCATTTTGTACCGGTTATCTCGATTTCCAGTTGTTTGGAGGTGAAACAATTACGTGAAATGGTACGCTAGATATCCATAGGCAAATTGGTCGTTACACTAGAATATCGGGTGGAAATCACACAAGAGTAAAAATGAAAGATGTAAAATGATTAGCGGAAATGCGAGCGCAGATACAGCTACTTATATTTTTCCCGACCTTTCATCAGAAGAGATGTCTGTCTGAAGGGATATCCATCTTTCATTCACTTCGCCTGTCTCCATCGAGTTGAAAATCTGTTCACGTGAATTTAATATCCATGGTGACTCAAAAGTGTACATATAACACCATGCCACGCACGGATACAGTAGTAGAGAGATGCCTCCTAATAAATAGAGGTGATCAATCATATTCCTAGGTCAATTCATCGCTAAAATCCATTTCCTGATCTGTTGCTAATCTTGAATAGCAATTTGAGAAATTCTGTTTAATTCATTGAATGAAACTTTAGTCGAACACTATGCCCATTGTAATCTGTCATACGTAAATACATCTGGATGCTTGTTACATTTAGTACTAACTTTGATTTTTAATTTAATTTCTTTAACTAATAAAATATTCTATTTTTCCAGAGAGGAGGATTCTGGAATGAAGTCCTAGCCGAGTCTTTGCTCCAGTGTACAAGGTAGGCTTTAATGTTAATTTAATGCATGGTTTTATAATATTAATTTAATTTTTAGATAATGTTGGAACGTAAACAACTCTTATGATAAATATGAATCAAAGGTAGTGTCAAAGGTCAATAAGCTAGGAAAATTATAACCTTTATGCTATAGTTTACTAAATACATTGAAAAATAATGTCAATTTATGCGAAGTTTTTTAACATATCCACAAAAATGGTATTGACTAAAAAAGCATTTGACTCGTTAATTTTAGAGACCTTTCAATATTTTGTCACTCTGTGTCATGTAGGAAGAGCCAACACGGATGACGTGATGAAGTGTAGCCAACTCTCTGATCTTCGATTTGTCACCTGATAATGTGAAGGCAAGGACGGTGATTTCAGGGTTGTCTAGTCTTAAGAGACAATTTGAAGGTGGATTAGGAAAGATCAGGACGTATTCAGTTTCTAGCATTGAATTTTTTAAATACAAAATACAATTTTTGTTGTGTTTTTGGCGAAAGGATTGAGCGTCATTTATTTTTTTCTACCAGTTATGAAAGATTGACTGAATTTATTCTCCGCTGTAACTTTTTCCAATGCAATAACCAATGATTTTGTGGACCTCAATCTTTCGGTTGTCAGACGCTATTGTTGGCCTGCGGTTCTGCATTTGAGAGTGCAATATAAAGGGAAGTAGCGGTATTCCCATAAATCTATTTCGACCCTTTAGATTCCCCAAAGGCTGATTGACGACCTATTGTTAACCAGAAGGGACTAGACCATAAACGGCAGACTCGGAGGTAACACGAATTGTTTCAGTGATAATTTCACCCGTAGTGCAGCAAATCACAAGCAGTACTGATCAAGGCTTTAAAAGAGATTTGTTATTTTGGAGTCGTGTCAGCTGTATTTCCTTTGCTCTATTACTTGGATGCTATATTTGCATTTAAGATTTAACCTGAATGTGAAGGAACCACCTATTTTGGCACTAAGGAATAAAATGCCACTTTCTGCTGCCGGGTATGTCCTCCACGTGTGGGGAAGTTGTTTAAATATTTACCTGGATATGCGTACCAAAACTGGTCAAGTACTAAAGAAACCATGCGAGATAATTTAGTACTCTGTTAAAATGATAGTTTTATAAACGTTCAGTGCTAAGTGTAATGGCACATTTATTTACATTTTTTACATTTTACATTATGCACAATTTTACATTTATTGAGAATTTTGCCAAAACTTAACGATTTACGAAATTATTTACCTCACAGCGGGTTCTTGTGATCCCTACAGCAAGAACACGAACTTGGACATGTTTATGAAAATACATTCTCACAATAAAAGAGTTGTTGAGTGAGGATTGAGCATTTTAGAGAAAAGTCGGAGAAAATTTGTTTAGGATTCAGAAAGCCCATAAAGCCCAATACGTCCCCTGTTTGAACGTTTTTTATTATTTCAGGAATATTAATTATTAGATTATTTATGACATTATATAATTATTAATAGCTTTAGTTTTATGGACATGAAACCAATGCAAGCAAACCATAGTTATGACCTTAGGTTCTCACGTTCCCCATTTAACCCCAAACACAGGAATGTATGAATATTAAAACTGTTAGACAACACTTTTATTAGTCGAAATCATCTGATTTCAATATAGGTCTCTCCAACTTTCGCCTTGTCGTAGATCCGTCTGCCACAACGAAGCGATAATCAATTTTCATAACCTCTGGTAAAAGCGTGGGAACAAAGAATAGAGATAAATGGCGAGAGATTGGTTTTTTTCGATTCGGTAGGACCCCAAAAGGATCCAAAAAATTGCAGAGGACTTCATCCGGAAAGCAAATTTCGCACAGGAGAGTTCATACTGCACGATTTCCCTTCATAATCTTCTCACCACATTCCTAAACTGCGGCACAATGAGGAATCCTCCCTTATTACCTGCCACCTGCATGATCCGAACAAAGGGCACCCGAACCATCACCACTACCCCCCTTCCCCTCTCATACACCTCTCCGGCGTCCGCATTAGCACCGCTGCGGGGTCAACAAGCCCCGCCCCGCCGGCCTTCCCTCTCTCCGCCGCCGGAGAGCGTCGAGTGCACCCAAAGGATTGCTTCCGATCTCCTCCATTGTTCCTTCCCTCTGGAAACCGCCCCGCGGCCTCCTCATGAAGTGTTTTAAAGGGATGAACTCGGGCGAGCGGTGTCTCTTTCTCTCACAATCACGCGAGGGTTCGGGGGACGTCGCGAGCAAAAGGATGACGAGCATGTCCGCGAGATGGGCACGTTCGTACCTTACCCCTGCCTACGCGCACCCAAGACGCCTCTCATTATGGCCGGCGGCGTGGGTATATTGACGGGAGGAGGAAGTAGGAGGGGGTGGGTATAATGTCCCGTACACACACTATTATAGTTATTCGCCTCCCGTGTCGAGGACTGCGGGCCGCAGCTTAGCAGTCATGCTCTGGGATTTCGGCGACCGTTGGGGACGCGCCCGCCCCTTTGGGGAGATGGGAAGGGGTGGGGCGACGCACCTGGTCCTCCCTCCTGCCCCCCGCCATACCTAGGAGGAGTGAAGGTCGATGGAGGTGGTTCATGTGGGGAGGGCGAAGGGGACAATGGGTGGAGCGGGGGGAGCGCTCCCCGCTTCAAAGAAGGGTAGTTCCCCCTTTCCCCTCTTGAGGCGGGGTGGGGATGGAAGGGTGTTGAGGGCCAGAAGGTGTAAAGAAGACTGTGGGCTCCCTGAGGGGCGACGGATTGGCTGCGACCTCCGCGTTGTGTGTGTGCATTTCGATTGGGAGAAGAATGAATGAAGGAGACCCCGGAGACTTCAACTCTTCTTCTGCCAGAGCGGCGCCGTTCTAACCTCACCGTTCTAAGCGTGCGATTCCAATTCCGAATCAGGATTATTTTCTTTGATCGTGTTGTTACATGTCATTTGGGGCAGTGTTTCTCCTGACCAATCAGCCGTCAGTTTTTTGCAATGAACGTGTATCGTTGTGCAAATCCTCTCGCTTAAGTTGAGGCGGATTGGCCGAAAGCAACATCTCCCCGTCGATGTTTTCTTCGCAGTATAGGCATCATGATACGAGTACATTGGAGAGGTAGCAATTGAATATGTAATTATAATGAATATGCATTTCCTAATAGAATGTAATGTTTCGTTAATTTCAAGTCACCCTTGTTACGGAACGACCTTGCTTGCTTGCTTGCTCAAGTTATCGGTGACTGCCAATGCGGTTTTAAAAGGAATACCTCGACATCCGTACAATGTCCCGTAAGGCACCGCAAGGGCGTATGGCGGGGGGTGTCGGGTCATCACCCGTGAACTAGAATAAAACCACATGCAAAAGAAAATCGTGTTACCTCTACAGACATATTATTTTTACAGATATATTATTCACTCGACAAGCCTTAATCACACGAAAGAAAGTACTTACATACAACAATATTTAATAACAGGATACGTACATTCAAATCTTGCTGTAGAACTGGTTGAAATATGGTTCAATTAAATTAAAAGAATAACATGCAGGATATCGACAAATATATACCCTACCAATTATAATAATCTCCTACGTGATTGCCGTCATATCTAGTATGATCTCTAATAGTACGAGGAAAAACGACATTTTAAATCTATCCATCCTACTATCCATCTCCCTGATTTTAAGTACGTAATCTGATCGACCATAGTAAGTCGGGGTCGGTAGTTGCCTTTAATATCCTCGGATAAGTAACCTACCTCAAATTTACGCAGTCGATTTAACTTGTATTTAAGCACACGGTCGACTAGTTGCTCCCATCCTAATTCTTCCAATAGTGTCTTGATACCACTACCTTATTGATGACAATTTTTCACAAACCTAGCTACTCTACGTTGCACTCGATCTAGTTCCAAAATTAAGCCTACTTCATTCGTATCCCACACACTTGTAGTATACTCAAGATAGGACCTAGCTGACGTGAAATCACAAAGCTCCTTGATGCTTTCGTCACAATTCCCAAGTGTTATTTTTAGATAGACCAAAGATAGATCATAGTTTTATGATGAGGCATTTGTTTGTGAAATGTTAAGAGTATAATATTTGGCTGCCTATTCTGTTTATGGATTTTAAAACGGCTTTGTTGAAGTCAACCAGTGACGCGTTTGACCAACGGAAAAAGTTATACATGTCCAAGAAATATATTATATGAAACTAGCCTAAGTAACGGAAGAAAGATGTAATGCCAAGGTGAAGGTGGGGTAAACCTAGGCTTTTAGAATAGAAGAAGGGTTAAAGAAACGTGATATGCCACCAGCATTGTTATGAATCTTCCCCTAGAAGCTGCAGGATGAGTTATAAGCTCCTCGATGGGCGATATATAGTAAGATTTTGAATTTTCCTATTAGCAGCATGTACCTATTCACCTTGGGAAGATTATTGTAAAAGTATGTAGTTGGAAAGTGATATCTATAGAATGTGACGGATTTCAAAGGAAGAGAATACCAAACATGCTTATGGTTTCATCTAGTGGTTAAGTTATAAATTGAGCTGATCATCACTAATTCTATTTAACGGATGATTTAAATTTTTGCCTTAGCATATCTAATGTCAATTTTGAACGGAAGTGATAATTATGATTTATATCTCCTAGTCTCCGATAAATTATAATTTATCGGAGAGAATATCGGCAAAAAACTGTAGTCTATATGCACTCTAAGAGCTGTTAAGTCCCAGGATTCATTAGCGACGCGAACTTAAAATTGTATTAGATAGCAAAAAGGACAGGAAGGGTAGCAATACTCAGACCATACGGAGAAGCAGAGCATGCGAGTGATAGAGGTCATAATAATAGAAGTAAGCATTTTAGTGGGGATATAATTTAATCTGACGATTTTATACAGACTTAATTTGCCTACAAGTGTTCATAGGGAGGAAGAACTAACGAACGAACAAGTACATGAAGTACCATTGCATTTATTACATTTCTTTACTCAATATTATTTACTTGTCCTCAATATCTTCGAAACGGTTTTAGCCATAATTCCTGTTAATTTATGGGTTAGGTGTAAAAAGGGAGTCTAGTCTCAATCTTGCTCATTTAAAAACGTTTCATTATCATTAATCGATGTCATTAAAAATAGCTTGTGGGCAAGGTCGTACTTTGATCGTGCGTGCATACTTTACACGAATTTGGACGTACTTTAAATGTCACAAACCGTATGGGTCATGTGCAATGGAGATCCGGAAAGGTCTAAACGCGATGGTGGAAAGCAGGCTGTGCAGGGCTCTCGGGAAAGAGGTGCACCAGAAAGAGAGATATGCACCTGTACTATCGCTGATCTGATATATTTTCCCTTTGAATTAATAACTTGATTATAAATGGACAAATTCAATTCATTGTTATCCTTAATTAGCCATCGGTAAATCATATATGACGGTGACTAAGATGAAAATTTTCGTGAATTGTAAAGGAGATAAAACTATATCTACTAAGTTAATATTTGGGCCGACACTCAGGAAGGGACAAGTATTTCGTCAAAGTTTTGTCTTTCAGCTTTCTTTGAGATATTCTTTATGAAATTGTTGAATTTTTTCTTTTGCTCTATTATATTTCATATATTATGTCAATTTACACGAATATTTAAAAATATTCGCTTATTTCGCTTCATACGTATTTCGAAGGTTGATAAAAATTGAATTATCGCTCGAATTGGATATATAGTACTATAATAAGTAACTTCAACCATCGATGCTATTCGGAGCCGTGTAATTGATTATTACTTAATCGTTTGATTGCTTCATTATTTATATTAATCAATGGATAAAAAGTTTTTATTTTCATGATTCTTGAATACACGCACAAATTCTTGCATCCTCATCCTTGTGCTCTTCATCAAGCGAGCATAATATCTTTATCCTCATCTGTCATTGGGAAAGGAATTAACTGCGTAAAATTCCCAAAATCACCGAAAGAAATTCACTCTGACAATATTCATCTGCAGTGGACATTTAGTAGGGGATCTCCAGTGCATGGGATGGCAACTGCAGGTTGTGCAAGCGCTTGCAAACATTGATATCTCGCGGGGAAGACCTCCACCCCTGGCTTGGGTGTGTGCCAACGATGATCTTTCGGCCCCTGGGACCCCTTATCTCAAATTGGTATCTAAGGAGCGTTCAGGCCATCGGATACACTTGGAGAGCAGTAATATTTTAGTTTTGCTTAGTTCCAATTTTCCCCTTCATTCCTATCCAATTCTATGACTGGAGCGAAGAAGAAGACGTCTACAGAAAATCGAAGGATATTTTTCGAAATATAATTCCAAAAGGTGCCAATATTTATAAGACACTACGTTATGACTCTTGCTTCTGTGCAGCCATTCAATTTCATAAAATAAAAACTACGGTTAATATTCTGCAAGTTTAGAATACGAAATGTATAAACCTGATCGATTTCATTTCTAGATTTAATTGTTTTCATCAAATTGATTTAAGAGATATAAATGTTGTAATACGTGAGCTGATGAAATTCAGATATAATGGGTGCTTTCGCAGGCACTAGGCACTATGACAAATCTTCTGTCTACTTCTTTTACATTCGAATGATAATGTAAGATCTGGAATTTATGATGACATGTTCGAATATCTTTCTCGATTAAGTTTTTATTCATAATTTTAAAGGATATGTTAATGTCGTAGGACACATTAGAGTACGGAAACAGAATGGAAACGTGGAATCTTAGGACGATATTGAGTACAGGAAAATTAGAAAATATAATGTGGAAGATGAAGAGAGGAACGGTAAATACGTTAGGGCTTTGTGCGTTGAGGTAGGGAGATAGTGGGGTTTATAGGAGTGTAATAATATATAGTGGAGGGAATGAGAGCCAGCGAGGCGTGGGAATAACAATGAGCAAAGGGTAGGAAGAAGCGTGGTGCACAAAGAGCATGTTAGTGCTACACTATTATTGGTAGAATAAAATCTGAATCAACGAACCTCGGTCATTGTCACGGTCTAAATGCCAATCATGAGGAGAGAGAAATAGGGTATACAGTGAACTAGGGTAAATAATTGCAGGTATCCCCGGAGGGAATCCTGTGATGGTTCTGGGGAATCGGTACGCTGTGGTTAGTGAAGTTAGAGATGCCATATGATAGAGGACAACGGTTTTGTAACAAGAAATGACCGCATGGAGAAAGTAATGGATGGGCACTTGATTTGAACACTACAATAGACGTAGTTATACTTTAACACTGCCCAGGGATTCAGAAGTATATCAGTTTGACTACTTTAGGGTTAGGGTGGTAGATAGAATCATCATCGACAAGATGATATAGAGGAGGGAAAACATTTAATTAGAGGATAATTGGTTTGGTTTCAGGAAGGGTAGAGGTACGCGCATGCCAATGATAGAAAGGAACATCGAATAAAATCAGGAGTTATTTGTTTTTTTTTGTCGTATATTTCGAGAGATTCAATGGAGAAAATTAGCTGGAGTAAATAAATGTATTTCAGAAAATTCGGTGTGTATTGGTGGGACAGATGACTTATCCTCAACCTGCATGTACATGTCCCTGTCTGTTCAGGTGCGAGTGGCGTATGGAGAGCCGGGGTGGGGTGGGCCATGTTTGGAAGAAGACTAAGACTGGTGTGTTCATAATCACCCGTGCTTCTCAACAAATACTCGGTGGGAATGGTGTAAGAGAAGAGAACGATAGTGAAAGATGGTGGAGAAATCATAAAATCAGTTAGGTTTGCGGATGATCAAGCTGTAGTTTGTCATTCAACCAAGGAGTTACGGTCACTGCTGAGCGCAATAGAAAACCAGTGTGATAAGTATGTGATGATAATCAACGTCAGCTATATAAAAGTTACGAAGTTTTCGTGAAAAAGGAAAGCTACGTAAGATAAACCCTAACATACGGGGGAAAAACTGGAGTAATTGGAATAGTTTACCTATCATTTCAATGTTTTAGACCAGGATTGTGGAGTAAGTTGTAGGGACGTAAAAAGAATTGCGTTAAGCAAAGAAGCTTTCACAAGGAGGAGGGAATTGATGACGGGGACGTTGAGTAACAGTGTTAAGAAAAGAGTTGCCAAATCTTGGATGGTGAGGTTTTGTACCGCGCGGAAACGTGGTCGTTGAGCCAAGATGACATGCCTCGAATAGGGTTTTTTTGGAGAAGGATGGAAAAGTTGAAATGGACAGAAAGGAAATCAAACGAAGTACAAGGGATGGTGAGTGCAGATAGAGGAGGCTAGCAGGGATAGAATAGATAGAGGTAGAAGGAGACACGAAAGGTGGATTCAGAAGATAACGATTAGTGATGGTATGTGCTAAGTGTGATAGAGGCGAGAGGAAGGGGGAGGAAAATGATTGGGATGTCGGACGAAATGAAGAGAGGGGTGAAGAGTGCGGAACTGAACAGTTTATTGCAGTGTCAGGTTGTGTTTTTAAGGCGAAGCTGAGAGATGTAGCAATGCTCAGTCTGTTTCCATCCAAAACGTAACTTAAAAGGAAGGCTGACAACAATAGTGATGAAGAGTAACGCCGTTTCAGTTGAACTTGGTGTGTCCAAAAGCCTTAACTAGTATTTCGCATGCTTGAACGCATTGTGTTTCTCTTTCTTTTTGCATGATAAAATTAATATTAAAATGCGATAACTTACTTCATTGTAGAAAAAAGCTTTTATTCATACGAATTAGAGCCTATGATTTATTCAGAATAATATCATTTTCGAAGCTCTCTAGCATATTTTGAAATATTTTCATTTTATTCACCAATGAATTCATGCCCAATTGTCTCGTCTTAGTGAACGGAAGGAAGTGGTAGCAAGCATACTATCATGTTGGAGAGATGTTCGCATGATGTTCCTCCATTATCACGCTCCCACCTCAAGTGTCATTGCATAGGAAAGCGGCAGGCATGTGAAAGGTATCATATCCGGGATTACAGCTAAAGATGATATGAGCACCTTTTCGAGGTGTTGGGGCATGGGAGTGATGAATATTACTCTTTCGTGATATCCGTGAGGCTTGTAAAGATTTTTAGTGTGTCCTCACAATGGTTCCAGCAGGGTATGAAGGTGCGTTCGTTGCGAAACTCTTCAGGATCGGGAGAGACCCTAAAGCCCTTCCCCCAAAACCCATTAAAATGGTCCGAATTTAAAGTAAGCACATTACACTCGAGGGAATGGCTTTCGTAAGGGAATCAAAAACGAATCGTGTTTATGGGCCCATAAACTCTTTTATCCCGGCACGGCATTTTTATGCGTTCTGCCTTTTGAAAAGGCGGCTCCGGCTGCGTGCTTGCATGTGGATCACGCATCATCATCCCGGCGGGGTCGGGCCCATTCATGGCCGCCGCGGCGATGGACTGGCCCGCGATGATGCCGCGTCGCACTCAATCGGTCGCTCCTGCCCCTTTCATGCGGTGCCGTGGGAGCGGGCGGGGACCTAATTGCGGACGGCCCCGGGGAGGGGGGGGGAAGACGAGGAGGATTTGTGTGAGGGGTCATTATGACCGCTCACGACACCACCACCGACCCCGTCAAAGGGGGACTCCCTCCCCTCTCCCGGAATTAACGACCTCGTCAATCTTCTTCCTCCCCCTTGCACGCCCCCTTGTCAACTCCCACCTCCTTCCTTCCCCTCTTCCATTCGGTACGTGTTTCGCGGAAACGATATCCAAGTACATTGATGTGTATGTGGACTACAAGTTTGCGCCCAAGCAAAAGCATTGCTTCAAATATAGTAGGTCTTCAAATACCATTTTTCTGCAATGTAACAATTTCAGAATGTATCAGAATCATTCGCCTTGACAGGGATTCGAACCCAGTTTCCTCGAGGTACGGCCGAGTGTTTTAGCCAGTTAAGCTATTTATTTATTTAATTTATTTTAGTACCCTGCAAGCCATCGCTAGGGTGTGTGGCTAGAGGTGAATGCACACCAGGCTATTCCTGACCCGAATATGATTCTAATGCAGTCGGACAATGTTATGGTGAACTCGTTCGCCATATGTTGGCGAACGAGTTCACCGTTCGCCAACGTTATCGTTCGGGGAAAAAAAATGACTTCTTAAATCTGTCTACACTTTACATCTCTAATTGTATTGACATGATCTCTCCTGCCGTAGTACGATGAGGGTTATAATACATTTTCAACGTCATTGCTAAAGAAACTCCTTTCCAATTAAGGCAAGAGATTTAATCTGCAATATAACCTTCGCTCCGTTAGTGATTAGCAGACTAGCTGCAAGCTACCGAAGCGTCCTCTTACGTATCGAGGGGGTCCCGGTCATGGCGAATTATTTTTGCATCTGAAATTGTTGCATTGTACAGGGTTCGTCCGGAAGATAAGTGTACTGATTTTTTCCCGCCGCTCCAGGCGCGCCCAGCACCGCTCTGACGGGCTGCGATTGGAGGGGGGTATGTTGGCAAGCGACGTTGAAAAAGGCAGTCGGCTCTAAGCTGTGGTGTAGTGAGGAGCTCTGTTAACACGAACCTCCACGCTCGACCCACGTCACGGAACGCGATGCCGAAGTTTTTGGAGCAGCGTTATTCCATCAAATTTGCGGTAAAGCTTGGGAAATCGTCTACCGAAACTGTCGGTATGATTAACCAGGATTACGGGGAGTCAGCCATGTCCAGAAACATGATCTTTCGGTGGCACACGATGTTCGTGGAGGGCAGAGAAGAGGTCGACGACGAACCACGGCCTGGACGCCCATCAACGACACTCACCGACGAAAATGTGCGAAACGTTCGCGATGTACTGAACTCTGATCGTCGTCTTAGTGTTCGGATGATAGCAGAGCAGTGTAATGTGCCAAAAACAATAGTGCACGAGATTATTAGGGACCAATTACAGATGCGAAAAAAATCACGACAATGCGCCGTCTCACACCGCGCTTGTCGTGTCGGACTTCTTGGCCAAGCACGGCGTGGCAGCGCTACCGCACCCGCCCTACAGCCCGGACTTGGCACCACCAGACTTCTTTCTGTTCCCGAAGATAAAGAGGAGTTTGAAAGGAACGCGATATGGGACTTTGGACGCCGTCAAAGAGACCGTGACGACGTGTCTTCGAGAGGTTCCCGATGATGCCTTCGCGGGAGCGTTCCAGGAATGGGAACGTCGCTGGAACAAGTGTATCGACTCACAAGGGTCCTATTTTGAGGAATATTAGCTTAAGATATGTAAAAGTGTAATAAATTTTTTTTCCTGAGCTCAGTACACTTATTTTCCGGACGAATCCTGTATGTCTAAATGTACCATCATTATTCTTTATAATTTCTTTAGCTTTTGATATTTGTCAATACATAGGTTAGTCTGAGAAATTTCTTCTGGCAAAATATTGGCTTTATTTCCCAGATATTCATACTGAGAAATAGGCATTTTCTTACTATGATATTAAGTTATGGTAAATATATTAGTGAGTTAGGTTTCAAGGTAAATATTTCAAAATAATCTACTAAACTACGTGCGTCGGGAAACGCACGCAAGGAAGCATTGTTAATCAGGCAACCTTGGGAAAAATGTTGATTGCATTCCCTATCACATGACCTCGTCCTCCATTTTAACTATGGGTGCAATTTTGCCTCTGAATATTTGAATTATTACATGCGGGATGGCTTTGGACAGCATTTCTTCGAGTTCCTACCATAGCTTCGAGTATCATGCGTCAATAGCTTGACTGGAATATTTTCCCTCAGTTATGTCACACACGAACGCTGCCATTCTCCATGCACCAAAATCCCTTCAACTTTACCGGAAGCTCTCCTGCGGGCACGGCACGGCTGCCCTCCCCCCCATCCCCGCCTCCATCCCTCCTCCCTCCGCCCCCTGCCCCCATCGTGCCTGCATTTTCCGCTCAGTTTCCAAAGTTCCTGCGTTCTTAGGCGCACGCTATATTATCCTCGTTTGTGTCCCATCAATTTATCTCCTTTTTCGGCCTTCGGCTTCCATTCTGCAGCCTCCTGTTCGCCCCGCGACGACACAAGAGGGGCCAATCGCGTGGAAGGAGGGGGAGAGAGAGAGAGGCAGCGGAAGGGGGAGAGGGTGTCGGACACAGAATGCCCTCCATTAGCAGGGCACCCACGGGGCCGAGGGCAGGGTTGCGCAATGATGCGAGTGAAGGAAAGGGGAGTGGGGGAGGGGCTTCCCCTACCCCCCCTCTTCCTCCCGTACCTCACTCCAGTTTCCTCCAGGAGGCGGTATTTTTCGAGAATGAAGAAAGCGTCTGTCCCTTGGTTTGGAGGACCTTCCGGGGTGACTCGAAGGAGAGTCGGTGAATGAAGAGGTGCGACGGGTGGAGAGGAGGGGGGGCGTTCTGTCGGGGCCGCGGTTACCTCGAAACGTGCAGGCTGCCTGGGAGTTCGACTGGCTGGGGGGGAACTATTTGTCCGCTCGGGATGATTCGCCCCCGGTGGGTTTTGAAAGGGCGCTCAGTCGTGAAATTGTCCTCGCGAGGGATGGGTGCTCACGGGGAATGGACTCACGGAGGGATGGTGGCCCTGCTCATATGCTCCTCTCATGGTGTGTGCGTGAGTGTATCTCGTGAGCGGGAGAAAAGGGCGAGCGTTTAGCGTGCAAACGTCGGTTGTAAAGAGACGGCCGCCTTTCACGTTATGACAAATGGACGGAGGCCTTTTCATCGTTTTTCCTTCCCTCCCTTTCTCTCGAACAAATTTGTCACTGATATATTTTTTAATGGCGCTCGTGAAAGTCGAATAGTATTTTATGGAATTAGCATTAAGTCCTCGATTTGTGGAATACAAATGGATCAAGTTTTGAAGTCTTTGTTGAGCATCGTGGGGGGGGGGGTGGGAAAGGATGATGATGTTCCTCGGAAGTAATAGACGTAAAGTGTTCTTGCTAATCAACCGACTTTATTGACGGAGCGGTGATTCTTAATCTGCCGATCGTGTTTAATCTGCCAGGGGATGACATCGATCATTTGATTCAAATCCGCGTGCACCTTTAAATCTGTTTTGGGGAACATCATGGGCATGACCAACAATAAGAAGAGATATTTTATTCTTTTGAAAGGGTAAGTACTTTGGCTTCAATCCCTTAAAAGCATTCATGACTTTTTTCCTGAATGGCTGGTATGCAGCTGTAATGTGTTGATGAACTGCACGTGCGGGGCTCAACAATTCTGTCAGTTGCAATGCAATGTAGTAGTTTTAGGGGATATTAGACCGACAGCTAAGATCAGTTGGGATGGACAGGATTAGCCAACTCAAAACGAAAGGCGCCCTCGGGTTTAACCATAGTTTTAACATCCCATCCAACGTGCTCACTCAAAGTGCTCTCCACAAAGCTCAAGTAGGGATCGGGATACCATTGAAAAATATCTACCATCTCCGGGCTTCGAACCCGTACCCTCTGGGTGGGAAACCATCACGCCCCCCGCCACACGCCCTTGCGGCGGCTTGCGGGGTATTATGTAGATGTTAGCTATCGCACCATCTTGGTCCCCGTCAAATGCAATTCTTCATTAACTATAATAATATGCTGTGTATATGTATATGTTGTCGGAATGATCACTGAAAAATGAACAATTTTTCCCCGCGCCCTACATTTCTTGTCGGTGTAATATACACTCTTACGTATGTACTCTTATAAGGGCCAGTCATTGCTTTCCTCCACGGATACTCTCGGTACGTGAATAGATGAACATTTATTGATGCCGTGATGCCGTAGTTCACGTATTGGCACGTTTTCATTCCACGGGGCACAGTAAAAAGAAGAGATGTTACATTACTTGAATAAAGTACACGTCAACATAATACAGATATTAAGGGTTTACATGCATAATTATTTAAAAGTGCGTACATAAAGGTCCAGTGGAGAGTTATGATATCGTCATCAAGTTTACGATCGAAGGTCCGCACCGCATTTCCCAGGATTGCAGTGAGACTCGGGGTGTTTCGGATATCGAACAAGTACCTTACGTACTTGAAATCGTCTTGGATTCTATTCAGTCCACCCTATTCTTTCGAGTCATCCTTAAAAATCGAATTTTCATCCGGTTATAATTGTACGCTCGAGTGCTGCTTTGAGTGCGTCAGTAATGGCCTGGGGGACTGCAGTGAGCTGCGTCAATGGATCCGCTTCAAAAAAACCACAAATCAGTTTGCGTGAGGCACTGTCAAGCCGGAGCTGTGGAGGGGACCAATGACGTCTTTCCCATCGTGCCTCAGCCCGCACCACGCTCACGTGGTCGCCTATAAAAAAAGCTGCCTCACTTCCATCCCTCGCCTCGTATGGACGCGCTCTCATGCTGCCCCTGGGCTGGTCCCGGCCAACCAGCCAGTCCCTTGCCGCCGCTGCACAATGCCTCCCGATTACCGCTCTGATCCGTGCCGCTTCGCCCCTTTTGATTCCCTTCGCCAGGGAATCGTGAAGCCATTCGATGCTTGTAATCCCCCGGTCATCATTCGTTCATTTATGGTCACCACGCCATCTCGAAAGGAAATGTTAACTCTTGTGTTGGCTTACATCATTCTTTAATCACTTCCTTCTCCATACGTACACTTTGGAGATGTCGGCATCGCCGAGGGAATCGCCGAGGGAATCGCCATTGCGCAGGAGTTTGGTCTTTAATCATATGATATAAAATAAGCTCGAATGTCTCGGAATGAAATTTGCAAGCTGCAAAAGCTTCGATCGGATCACAGTTAGTGCCGCTAATCAAGGCACGTGCGCGCGTTTGCAGCAGTTATTATCAATTTCAAAAAAGAAGTTTTGCATCTACTATTCTCCTTCTTAAGGGAATTCTTCAGATAAAAAGAAAGTTGTTGTATGTTTCTTTGGCGAAACTGATTTTTGGACAAAAATAGCGGTGCAAACATCTATCATCTATCTATAGCTGGGGACTTTCCTATTCTAATAACTCGGGTGTTCAGAGTTCAAAGGATAGAAGTGACATATTGGTGATTCTGTGTAAATTATCTCGAAGTGCTAATGGATTGGTTAATTCGACGGAAAAGAGCGTATCCCACAATATATTAATTTGTATAGGATATATGAATAAGATATGCCTTTGAAAGAATACCATTTGCACATGTGCCGAATGTGTCTTCCTTTACTACCTTCGTCTCCTCACACTGCGATTTTCTCGAAATATTTAAATTCGGAAAAGTACACTCGTGTTATGTACAATGAATGCACCATTGAAGGAATGGGGTGTCAGATTATGTCTGGCAAGGTTAGGCGAAACTATGAAATGTGTGCACGTTAGTGCTGAATGGTAATCCTTTCAATCCCTTGGTCATTAATATCTTCGGCAAAGCTAATATTTCCCAATCACCGCATCTGTTGTTGGAATTTATGGTGGACTTTAAGCCATCTTAAAATCCTGAAAGTAATACTGAATAATTTTTAAAAAATCTTTGAATTTTGATTTGGTTCTGAGATCATTCCGGGGAAATCATAGATGGCATCCTATTGTTTAAATATACATATTTGAATCTGAATATTCAACAGGCGATCAACTACACCTCTCGGGACAGTTCGCTTGTAAGTAGGTCTTGAAGGTTGGTTAAAGGCAAGTGTCCCTATCTTAATAGGTATTGCATAATATCATAGGTGTTTAACCTGATCGGAAAAGAATATGCGTGTACAGCTGTCAAAGTCATTAGAAAATACCAATGGAATCCCATTACCTATTAAGTAATATTACTTGGCCATTGAAAATATCAATAATTATAATATTTTCAACGCCACATATATTTCTTTAGTAATCATGAAATATCTGTCCCATGCCATATAGGGATCCTCATCATCCTTACTTTCAATAATATCTTAATTTTTAACGCCGATTTTCCTCTGGATCATTTATTTTTGCTTGTTTATATTCGGTGTCATCGATATCGGAATATAGTTTATCATTTTAATGAATATAGTTGTTCTGTTAACTTGTATTTATTGTGTAAAAACCTTCACGGTATAGAAATCGAGTACCATGCATGGATAAAATCACTTGGAAATGTTGAAGTCATTTGGAAAGAATATATTAATTGCACAAATACTAATGATTATGAAGGACATCTCGTTTTAAATTGAAACACGGACAATGAAAATTTCAGAGCGGCTTATGCGAATGGGCTAAACTCTCCATATGCATCATTTGTCGGACTTCCTCGCTTCCAAATTTGCAAAATTCACTCTCGGGTTATAAGTAGTAAATCTCTTCTGCTAGATATGCTCTTACTACCTCCTTACTTCGGAGAAGAAAGATATTTTTTTTATGAAAGACGTGTCCTCAGCCCAGATCTTTCAAAGATGGATGCTAACAATACGAACAAATTTTTCTCCCTAATTTCTTTTTGACACAAATGCGCCTTTCAAACTGGTCGATGTCCCATAAGAGCTTTGAGCTGATTCCCCGCGAGTGAGATTTAACTTTTAGCCCCCTCAAAAGGGAACCAAGTTTGCGAAGAAGCATTATGCGAGGGGGGCAGAGAGTGGTTATTTGAAGACGGCCAACCCTGGGGGCATTTTTGAGGAACAAACAAAGGGGAATCCGGTCGCATTAGGGTGGCCCCGGTTTCCAAAATCCGTCGGCAACAATCCATTTGGGTCGATAGGTGAAATTTCGAAGTCGTCCGAGGATTTGTGCTTAAGACCTGGACGCACTCCGCCATTCGAGGTGGGCGAGGCACGCGGACGGCCCAAGACAGACGAGCGAGGGGCGGCGCAGGGCCGGACGAGGGAGGGGAAGAGAGGATCTGGAGCTAGCGATTCCCTCGTTTCACCCTCCGTTCTTCCTTTTGAAGCGAGGCACGTTCCATTTTGTCGCTTGTTGGTGGTAATCTGTCAGCTGCCCGGGACTCCATTCCATTGTCGTGGTCCGTGGCCGCTGGGGCCGAAGCCACCCACTGCCGCCTGCCGTTTTGTGTGGAAGAGAGAGCGACCCCCTCCCCTTCTTCTCTCCCTTCGGCGGCTCACTCTTCCACGCCGTTTCCGTAATTCTGGTGCGTAGGCGGCCCTACCACCCCAACACACACCCACATCCTTTTTTTCCCCTCAATCCGCGGTCGTATGTGGGGGGTTGGGGGTGCGGATCGGTTTCTCCGGGAATGATCAAATATGCCCGTTTAGAGTGGGGCCTCGTTCGGGGGCCATCAATGGGCCTCCCTCAATGGACGACGACGCCTATGGGCACCTCGCCATCCATTCATGCAGCCGCGTCCGATTCGTCTCGTTCCCCTCTCGTTTTGACGCATCGAAGATGAGATCCCGCACCAATGTCCCGATTCCTGTAACACCTCCGTTGCCATACACTCAAAAGCTCGTCTCTTGAGTTGCAATCGGTCAGTGGGCCGCGAGTAGACTTACTTGGTGAGGAAGTTCCGTGTTGATGGCATTCGTAGGTTCATAATTCCGAAGAATGGGCCGTAGTGGCTCTCAAATATATCCTCTTTCTTTCCAATCTCTGTATTCCTTCATTGTTTCTTGCCCTGATCTGCTTCCAGTTATTCGTACTTATCATTCCTCCATGATCCCTTCCCCTCTGTACGTCGTTGGATAGTGATCTTTGGCAAACTAAACTATCGTCCCTCAGGGTGTGTCCAATCAATTTTCCTCTTTTTTTGGGTCATCCCTCTTTGGGTCACTCTGTCTTTGAAGAATTTATTCATGCGCACAGCGGTTTTATTTTCACCGTTCTTCTGAAGCGCCTCATGTTCATCTCCTCCCTATATCATATTTCTCTCTCCTGTTGATTCTATTCAGAGCTTCTGAGTCATAACAGTCTCAATGGATATTGTTTTAATCCAGCAATATCATATTTTCTCTCCGGAATTAAGCCTTGTAAGAGCTAAACACATTGAACATTAATTTGAATCTCCGTCGAGCCATGTCAAAAGGTCTGTTGGGTAATCGATAGCCGGTAATATTTTTAAATGAGGCATTTTTGGTGATTTCTTGATGCAATGGTCATTCGTTATAGGCACCTGTTTTTCTCTCCTGCAACCCCTCCCTCCCCGACATTCTCTCATTCGCGATATTGCTTTCCCATGCATCGAGTCGATTCTGCCGCTCTACCCCTGTTGCTGGGAAATGGGGTTCGACTCCTATCCGCTCGGCTGTCGTCACCACCCTTCGGGTCGAGTGAGGTGGGAATCGGCGCTCCCGCACGCCCCTTCTCCCCGCAATCATATCCTCCTCTCTCGCAAGGTAAAATGGCCACCGGTTGTTGCCATTTGATTTCCACTGAAGATATGAGTTTCACTCGAATCTATATCCTTTTTTCACGCCGAGCGTTAAGGAAAACGAGTGCTCATGGTCGCGCAGTCGCGCAGTTCTTCTATGTTATCCTTTAACCGGTAGATGGCTTGTGTTAACTATGAATCATGACCCAGTGGCCCTGGTTTATACGTACCTCCCTTGCAAACCTCAGTGATAGAATTGCGAGGAGGGCAGTCAGTTTGCACCGACTTTTGTTAAAGCAAGACCCCAGACGGAATTTAGCGTTGCATTGTTGAATCCTGGCGCACGACACGGCAACTTCGCCTCCAAAAGACTGCTATCAGGGAAGTCGGTGACCGATCTGGCGTTTGGCGACAATTCCTCGAAGAGGTACGTCAAATCCCACGGCTGCAGTACGGGCGGCGGTCCGGGGCGAAAATTGCTCCATCCTGCGGTTGGTGGCCCATGTCGGCACCAACGATGCCTCCAGGTACGGGTCCGAAAAGATTTTGAGTGCCTTTAGGGACCTAAAATCCGAAGTGGATCGTGTGCGGGAGGCATCTGGTGTGGACTTACGGTTTTCCATCCAGCATTGTCCCGCGGACTGACTGCGGTGCTTACGTTTGGAGTCGTATTGAGTCTCTGAACGGAAGTCTGTGGAAATTCTGTCGGGACATGAGGGCCGAGTTTGTGGACTTGAGACCGGTGCTCGGGGTCATGTCCAGCTCCCTTGAACCGCTCCGGGGTCCCCTACACCCCTGAGGCGTCGGTTCGGGTGGCTCATAGGATCTTCGAGCACTGTAGATATTTTTTAGGCAAATACGTAGGTTAGTTAGTGGAGTAGATTGCCCTGATAACGATATAATGTATAGGTCAATTAGTGGGCCTAACAATACTAGGTTGCCAAAAGAGATTTTTCCAAGTACTCACACTGCTAATGAGACAAAAGAAAGAATTACTTATCAGAATATAGACCTTTCGAGTATTAAGACACCCAAAAGACTAAATAACATCCCCAGAAAGCAGACCGCAACGCAAGCAAAGAAGGTTTTATAGGAGGAAATAATTTCTGTAGTAGTAGTTAACTGCCGAAGTTTAAAAAATAAGATATCGGAATTTGACTACCTCCTCCATAGCACAGAGTCGGATATCATTATAGGAACTGAAATTTTGTTAACAGATGACATCGCAGGTAACGAAATATTTCCCAAGTCCTTCATAGTTTATAGAAACGACAAACAGAATAGAGCCGGAGGAGGAGTGTTTATTGCGGTTAAAAACTCTAGGGTCAGTAGGGCCGGGTGATAGCTGTATAGAGTGTTTGGTGCTCAATGAAAACACCCAGAGCGGAAAGAATATATATGTACATACATATATATATATATATATATATATATATGTGTGTGCGTATTGTAGACCACTCCACGCTAGCGTTAACTCAATACCAGATGTAGAAAGGCAGATGCAAAGCTTTACATCCCACAACAATGAGCATTGCCTAATTATCGCTGGCGGTTTTAATGTTCCCACATTAGATTGGAATTCGTACAGTTTTATAAATGGAGGTAAAGACAAGGATTTACGCGAGTCCCTCTTATTTACGTTCACCTCGAATTCCCATCATCAATTAGTCACTTCACCAACAAGGGGAAAGAACATTCTTGATCTGTTAGCCACAAATATACCCGAAAAGGTTTTAAATATTTTTGCCCTAATTTTGAATCACCTATAAAGTTCTTAGTTTGCAGTGGTATCTGAAGAGTGATTGTTTTTTTGTGTTGTTCTTTTATGTGAACGCTGTTATTATTTCGCCCTTATTCACAACATTTATCGATTCACCAATAACTCCCTTCAAATTTTTTTAAAACATTAATTGAAAAGTACTCTGGCTATCCTATGATCTTCTCTTTTAAGCATTTCAAAGAGAAGGGCTGAGATTATGCCTTTCTAGCATCCTTGAATTTACAAAAGACAATCCGTTCCTAAGAAGACGCTTCTCCCACTTCTCCCATTCATTGGTAGGTGTGCCGTGTAAATGACACAATCCACCACCATGACTCTCGTCTTTTGACTCATGACTTCATATGTAGGTGATATTTTATTATATAGGTGATGTTTTTCCTTCATTTCGCCGCTTAGGAAATCGACCCATCCACCGTCAACTAATGAGGAGATACATCAGTCGATACGTTATCAGTAAGGTCTAATTTGTAAAATACCTTATCCATAACTAAGTAGTAGATAGACTTATAACTAAGTCTATCTACTACTATTGTATACTAGGAATGTAATGTACACTCAGTAATGATGAAAATGGACAAAATATCTATGCTGCGCAACACACATTCCGGTTGGTTGAACCAAATTGCGGCAATGGTCATTTAAGGCGCTGGAAAAGCGTAGTCTGAGTAGCGTCTTCATTTGTATTTACTCAAACTTCAATGCCAATTCTGACCTCTTCTTTAGCGTTTAATAATCCGCTTCAGATTTCCGGTTAACATGCGTTTATGCCGAACTGTATCCATCAAGTGAGCAGTGCCACGTGATACCGATGTGGAACTTAACGGAGGCCCATTCCAGATAAAAAAGCTGATGGCTCCTTCAGCGAAGAGTGTTCGCTGCTCAGAGTGCAAGGTACCAGATGCCCCTGGTTCCTCGTGGTTCGCTGTCCGCCAATGCAGCGAGCGGATCAGCAGAATGGCATGAGTAGAGACCGCGGTGTTCGCGGACTTGTCTCAGTCGCCCCGTTCGCGTCGAGGTGCAGGGATGCGCACTGGCCGGCCCCGCACCGTGTCCGCCGGGGAAGGAGTGGGGGGACGGGCGACTTGTCCTCCGCCTCCCGTCCCGAGCACCGCCGCCGCACTCTGCGGGTGACTTTTTAACTCCTCAAAGGGTCGCATTGTGGCTCTCTCACACCTATTGGAATGGGGGACCCTGTGGGGTGAGGACTGCACACCTACTCAACAACCTCTCCCCTCCTCTGCGGCCCCTTTCCGGACGGCGGTGTCCCCTGGCGGGCACATTGCTGCCCCGTCTTGTGTATGTGTGGGACTTTCAAACGGGGGACCGAGCAGGATGGGCATTTAGAGAGAGAAGGGGGGGCGGAGAAAAGGGAAAGGGGGTTGGGGGAGTGGAGGGGTTTAGGGAAAATGAAAAAAGGAGTCTGAGAAGGGGGGAGGAGGGGGTTGAAGATGGGTGGGGAAGGGAGGGCTGTTAGAAAAACAGGAAGTGGAGGCAATTACACGGCAGATGCACCCTCTCCCCCTCCCCCCCTTTGCCCCCTTCCCTTCCCATTCTCGCAGAGAGGGGATCCATTCGCATGGATGAGCAGTGTGTATATGTATCAGTGAAGAGATTATCCGGGTGGATGAGGTCGAAGTGTGTGTGGCGACTACACTTCTAAAAAGCTGACTGGCAGTTCTCGGACGATCCCGAAGGGGTGGGGAGGGGGAGCAGGGGGTTAGTTGGCAGGGACGGAGGATGCGAGGCGACCCCCGGACTGCATAATACGGCTCAGGGCGGGTTTGAGTGTATACGCGGTGAAGGTAGTGACTTTTCCCACTTGAGGCCTACGATTGCAGTGCAGGGATTCCCAAGACTAAATTGATGCTCACCCTAGACTATAAATTATATTTTACCTGCCCATATAGTATATCTATTTTTCAGTCATCTTACACTTGGAGCCATAATTTCGCTTCAACATAAATTATAGTCCTTTGTTCCACAGTTCTTTCTTCGACTTGATGATTTCGAATTAAGAAATCCAGGTGGATAATGACATAGCGTTAATAGAAAAATGTACTCTCGGAAAGAGCGGCATGACAAAAAACCATGTCTAATGCTTTACTTACACAGAATTATTGTTTTAATCTTGAGGGAACATTTGACAGGATTTTGTTCGAAATGAAATTCAATTCAAATGAAGTTTGGGATTTCCTTGACGAAGAACTTCACTAGTAAGATGTTTATTTGCCGACGTTGCCGTGATTAACCGTAATTATTTAACCTGAGAACTTTAGAATTGAAATTAACCTGAGAACACATCAGCTTCATCAAATGACCTTAACGCTATTCAACGCAGGCGCGACCGTTGGAATTTATAATTAAAATTAAAAAATTGCTTAGTGATCAATTTTTGGAAAAAGAGCGATTCTCTCCTGAATGCCTACTGCATCGGGAACAGGGAAATGGAATGTGCAGACTCAATTAAATACCTAGGCGTTACTCTCACTCATGAACTTTCCTGGGTAACACATACGGGGAATATGTGGGCAAGTTAACAAAATAACAGGATTTATTAAAAGAGTACCAGGTAAATGTGATGAAAAGATCAAAGATAAATGTTATATTTCGCTCGTTAGGCCTGATTTATTATATGCTTCTAGCAAATGGGATCCTCACGAAGTTGGATTAATTGTCGTATTATACCGTGTACAGGATACAGATTTGTGAAATGCTGTTATGATAAATTTAGTAGCCTCCAATTAAAATATTGGAGCAGCTAGGCTGGGAATCACTCACGGAGCGAAGGTTAAATTAGAGATTGGATTTCTTGCATAAATTGGAAGGACGTCTCTCTAGTAGTGATGTTGTAAATGTATTATTACCCCTATCGTAATACGGTAAGAGAGATCATGTAAATAAAATTAGAGAGATCAAGTGTAGAACAGATTAATTTAAGGTATCATTTTTTCCACGAACGATAAGGGATCATAATAACATTGTCCGACTGCGTTGGGGTCATATTAGGATCAAAATTAGTCTGGTTCACCCCTTGCCACACACCCTAGCAGTGGCTTACAGGGTACTAAAATAAATAATTAAAAAATTAATAAAAGAATGAGGCTATAGAAGATAGAAGGCCATGATGGGATGGGGAAAACTAATTGGACACAAAATGTGTGACGATTAAGTGAAAGCAATGATAAAAAGAACCCTAGAAGAGAAGTAATTTTGAGAAGAGGCAAGCACGCACTATGAGAAGCATGTCATGAAATGTGGGGTAGGAACTTTGATTTAATCAAGGGATTTGGGGATAGCCTATTGCCACAAACCAATTCTAAGAGTGATGGTCCACGTCGACAATGAAGATTCGGGATTTCCTCTCCGATTGCATCTGTTATTCGCCTTCTTTAGAGCGTGTTAACATGAAGGTGATTTGCGAAGATGAGAGTTGTGAGAATGATTCGATCGATGGTCTGGCAAGATTTGCGGTTTTCGCTTCGGCGTATTCGCTAATTGCATAGAAATCTCTTCGAAATCCGAATATTCGAAATCCTTTTCAGTTTATGAATTGATAATCAAAATGACTCAAGTCACAAATCGCGTACAGTAGGCAAAAGAAGATATCTAGTTGATAATTCGGGTACAGTAAGTAAGAGAAATTAAATGTACTTTCTTGTGACTTGCAATAATTCAAAGTACTGCGATAGTAAACCGGCGACTTAGGGACTATGATTATTGTCCTTTTAAAGTTGCTTACAGGATTTTTGCAGGTTGTCATATATATTTTATTTGCGTTGTTACATAACTATACTTTCATTTACTGACTACCAACGTTTAAGTCAGAGTCGAAATTTTAAGGGTGGTATTAATTCGTCAATATATGCTCTTTTTAATTACTCGTGCCTGGATGCAATAACTATTACGACGTCCGTCCAATAAATGCGTGAACTGAGGCATAAAAAAACTATTTTGCAAAATTTAGTCGACATCGATTTTGTCCCCTTCAAAGTACTCTCCATTCGTTGCTATGCACTTGTTCCATCTTCTTTTCCACTATTTAAAGCACCCTTGGAAGTCCTCGGCAGCTAGGCTTTTTAGTTTTCTCGTCGTTTCTTACTTTATTGTGCCCACATTTTCCCAGTGATGTCCCCGTATCACATTTTTGCATTTTGGGAAATCGAAAAAGTCGCAGGGGGCGAGATCCGGCTGATAAGGATGATGCTCAAGGATGGTGAGTGAATTTTTTGACAGACAATGGCGAACAATCAATGCTGGATGTGCACGATTTTTGAGCACCATTATTTTAAAACCCAAATGTTCGGTTAAAAATAGCGTGCACTGTTGATTTACCTAAATTCAGTTCATCAGATTCTCATTCGGACAGTTGTTCGACGATCGGTAAGAACAAGGGACCGCACACGATCAATGTTGTCGTCAACACAGGTGGTTGAAGGCCGTCCCGGCCTTGCATCATCCGTGGCGTCTTGTCGGCCATCTTTAAAACGCTTAAACCACTTGAGAACGGGTTTTTTCTTCAGGGTATTATCACCGTATCAACAGCTGTCAACATTTCAGTAATTTATTGATAACTTTTACCGGACTTTACGAAAAACTTGATGTTGATTCGTTGCTCCGTGATTTCGTCAATTTCCATTTTCACACAAACAGTAAAAACAAGGACAACAGAAACTAACACACCTGGCACCATACGCACAGCTCGACGATTCGTCAAGCACAGATGGTTCATTGGGTCTCGGGCAACTAGCGCCAATAATGGGTATGGCTATAGTCCGCGTCATGGCCGGCAGATTGCACCCGTTCGCGTATTTGTTGAACGGGCTACGTTTAGAAATACGAGTATTATGTTCTATTTCAAGGGACAATTAGAAGTGCCTGACGTCATTGTCCAAGTGGGGAAAACAGTAGACACTGAAATTATGTTGGCAAGTGGCTTGGGTTGCCGTGGGTTTACTTTCGCGAAATTTATTATTTGTTTTAAAACATTATTCACATGCAGCAGTAGCGTCAATTTACAGTGAAAAGTATAACAGAAACATGAAAGAGGACAAAGAGACAAAAACAGCATAACAATAAATAAAGAGAACCGAACATGGACAGGGGAAATAATTAATTTGTTGACAGGTGGGATAAAGCTTGGGTGGTGAAATTGCTACATGATGAATAAAAAGATCATCGAAATCATTTCAAATTAACAAATCAAGAGTACGAAAGTGGTTGCTTTATCTTCCTGCGTCCTTCTTGACCATAGCAAACGCACTCGAGAATATTTCTGACTTGAAGCAGTCATTTAGCATTTGATGGAGTTCATTGATGCATTTCCTGATGTCGCACGCAGAACCGGAAGTTTCCGTTCCCCATGAGGATGGCTTTGCCTCGCGGCGGCGCCCTTACCGCCAAGGTCCCTTTGAATCCCTGCCTCCCAAATAGTGTCCCCTCTGCTGCGTAGGTGTCACTGCTGGGCTCTGTTCTTTGGATGTTCCGGAAACCCACGGCGATTTGCCGATTCCGAGAGGTCGCATAATATATGTTGTAATTCAATGACATCATATCAGTTATACGAATGTTAAAGGTTTAAGTATATTTAAATGAGGTATTATGATCTTGAATCTTTGTCTATTTTTGTTTCCATGCCATTTACAAGGCTTTCGGATTCAAACTTATAAGGGTTAAAAACTCATGTATTACAGTAATGGCACCTTTACATTTCCAAATGTTCATATTTCTATAATCTTTAGAGTGTGCCCAAGAGTACAACCAGTCATTGGTTGCAATTGTAATGATGCTACTTCTACTGCTGTTTATGTTTGATCTCGTAGGCCGAATCTATTTACTTGTGTGAGTGTCGTAAATGTATAAAGGAGTATCTATCTATTGTCACCCTTGTTCTTCTTAAATTGTGCGCGAATGCCTTTTACGTGTTTCTCTATCTGCGGCCTTCGGGGAATATTTAAAACAATATTTTTCATTTTTAATGACTACTTGGCGACCAAAACTATGTTATATTGGTCTTCCGTTTTCACGTTAATGGTAATAATTCTGGTTAATTCATTCGTCAAAACCGAGATATTTTTTGTTTATTATTGTTGAGGCCTAATAGAAATTTGGCAAGAGGATTCGATAGAATCAATTTTAGTCGTCATCCCGAAAAAGAGTTAAGGAGCAAGACTATGTCAAGGCTACAGGACGATAATTTAAATTTCCCACGAAGCAAAGGGAGTTCTGAGAATCATAATTAGAAGGCCAGATAATAGGACAAAAAACTAACTGCCTAAGCGAAGATAAATTTGGGTTTAGAATGGGAGAGGAACAATCGATACCATTTCAGGAATGAGAAAATTATTAGAAAGGAGCATAGAATATAATGATATTGTGTTTGTATGGCTAGTGAAATTTGAGAAAGTGTTCGAAGGAGCAGAGCGAAAACAATTGATGCGGAATGTGGGGCAATTAACGTGATCAACACTACATTCCGTCTCACACTCCCGAGTGGAAGAGTGGATTATTAGATCATTTCTTTAGTGAATTCTTCAGTAGCCACTGTCAATAAATTGGTGAGCTGACATGGTGGTAGATAGAGAGGTGGTGATAGATGTAATCTCGTGCTAATTTCTATAAAACGTGTGACACTCACATGTATATAGATTAATAAGGGCCGGTCACTTATTCCTCGCTCTGCCTTAGTTTTCCAAGTTAGAACCGAAAAACCACACAGCCAGTGTGGAGGTGAGGAAGCCCAGAGCGTCACCACGATTTGAACCTGGGTCCTCCGGTTAGTAATCCAGCGGTCTACTAACTGAAATACAACGTTGTGCAAAAGCTGATGGGTAAATCATCCCACTTCATATTAATATCATGTCAAATGGCGGCTACCATGCTGCAAACGAGTTCTCTTGATAGTCACAACAGCGGTGTCAATCGCTCTTGGCTGGTTATCGCCAGCTTGCTTTTGATAGACCTATCAAAAAGGCTATCTACGCTCGTCACTTTGAAAAATGTATCTCCCTTCCATACCCGTATTCAAATTTTCTTATCCAAGTTTAACTGAAGATGAGCGTCAAGATAATTGACAAATGGAAGGGAGTTTTGGCATTTATAAAATATGAGAACTCCCAAAATATCTTCCAGAGTTAAAAAATATGCAATGAACATTTCCTTTCGAAACTTCTTAAAAAATAAATCTAAAAATCCATCGCATTGCTAAATTTAAGAATTATGACTGCGTATCCCTGGGTAATTGCATCCAAAAATACTGCTTAACATGAATTAAATATTGCATTACATTGCACACAAATATCTCTCGAATGAGTGGCACGGTTGGCGGATACACCTCATTACGCTCGTCATCAAACGGCTCTCCCGCAGACACCCTCGTCGTCGCCCATCCCATCCCGACCTCGGGGAAAAATCCCTGCATCCGAAAAATATCCCCATCGGAGTGAAGAGGGGTGACCCGGGGGTGAGTGGAAAGAATCGTTCCCGTGCAATCCAATCTGTCCTATCGGTTAGGGCGCCGTCGTTCCATGGTGCGGGGTGGTGTCTTTTATACGCACACATACACACACACACACGGCTTTTAAACTCTCGTGAATGCGGTGGCCGATGCGGTGGGAGGGCCAGGGGGAGGGGGGTGCAGGAGGTTATGTAGGTGACGGCGCAGTGGTCCTCCTCTAGCACCTAATCAATCACGCGAGGAGTTACGGGAACATACCACCGGGCCGCGCTATTTTTCCTCATTTCCATTAGCATGAAAATGGAGCGTGCGGGACGGCATCATTAACTGCTTGATCATAGTTACTGCCGAGGTCGCACAGACACCCTAAGTCTATGTCAGGGGTGGAGGGGGGATGGATTTCGGAGGTGGGCACGGGGAGGGAAAGAGAGGGAGGGGGGAAGAAGTGGTAGGGGCATTATTGTCCAACAGCGGTGATTAATCACCCTTCCTATGATCCAAACCGCCGCCCCCCCACCCCCTCTTGTCGTGTATGTGTGTGTGTACGTACACTAGGTTACCGCTTCGAGAGAGAGAGAGAGAGATGCTATCTTTTTGAATCGCAGCCATCGAGATCGGAGCAACAAAAACCGCTCGCTCCCACTCTCCGCGCACCGGGGAATACGAAATGCCCCCGGGTGCCACCGCCGCCGCCGCCGGCCTGCCTCCCATCGCCTGTTTCGGGACATCAAAAATAAATCACGCTCGCGCACACTGTCCCCGAAATCCCTCTCTCTCAGGCATTTGAATTGCATTGCCGGGATAAGTGTGCATTTAATTACCTAGATCCCTCGATCGACATAGCCTCCCTCTCGCTCCCACGCGTGTGTGCAAGGCAGGGACTACTCTTTTTGTGAGCACTTGCGAAATAAACTTGTCCCTCATCCATTCCGATGTCGTTCCGCGGCTCTTCCTCCCCCGTCCCATCCACGCCTCCGGACCACGCACGCCCTCCCACCGAGAACCCAGGGACTCCGTCCAGTTTGGCGGCTCCCGAGCAAGTGTGTCCCGATGCGGGTGCTCATCATCGTCGCAGTCATCGCCGTCTTCTTTCAGTCCCGTGAGGGCGCAGCAGCCGGGACCACCGAGTCAGGATTGCTACCACGACACCCATGGTGTACTACACGGCCAGCCAGCTTCTTTCGTGCTGCGGTATCCTAGTTTCCATGCCAATTCTTGGCGTTCATCATCGAGTGCGTCAGGATCACAAGCTCATAGGAGTGGGTGCATTTTCCGGGCAGAACAATTCAGGGAATCATATAATAGGGCGCCGACTGGTGGTACACAGCCTTCGCCTTTCAACGGACCACGCAGCAGATGCTTTCCTAAATTGCGAGCAACAACAGGAAAACTTTGCTACAGAAACTTCTTCGTGCATTTAAAATTAATTTATTTATTTGGTGCCCTACGAGCCACCACTAGTATGTGTGGCAGGGGGTGATTGCACACCAGACTACCCTTGATCGAAAACATCTACTTGTGCGGTCGGACAAACTTCATTTTATTCTTTTATTACGTTAGTAGGAGAACACATTAAAAAGGATCACAAAACGAAGAGAAACAAACATTTTAAATAAGATTTTCTAGTACAGTCAAGGTTTAAACTATTTTCACGAAAAAGAGGATATGTAATATGAAATATAAGCTGACGTTTACTTATCAAAAAAATCAGCGTAATCGGTCGCGGGCCGCCACTGATGTGAATACATTCATGAGTGGTGAAAACTGCGTAACTTAAGTGGAAAATCACTTCTGTAAATTCTCATTAGCGTTGTTAATGATGTGCTTTTTAGTTTGCGAGCCTTATCCTATCACTGCGATAGTTTTCTTTTCAACATTATAACCATCTATTTGACGATTTTCAATCTGCAGAATTGCTCGTACTTCTCTAGACAAGGAGCATTTAATATGGATATAGCATAATGTACAAGGGCAATTTAATAAAGCGTGATCATATAGTTTTATTCGCATAATTTAATGTGTGAAAATGTAATATAATTCTATACATTTATATTATTGTGTAATGCGTATGTGTTTAAAGTTTCATTACTTTGACTCGAGTATTGCGCCAGCGGCGGTCATTGCGAGTTGAGACATACTATATTGAGGACGCCTACGGGAACGGTGAAGTTAACATGTGACGGTGCATTGATATTTTTTTCCGCCTGAACAAAATGGTCCATCGAGGTCTATGTATTCAAACAGGAATCTTGTGGAGAGTTTATTCTACCATTTAGCAGATCTATATAATACGATTTATGTGGTTGTAAGCGTGGTGACATGAATTTCAAAGGGATGTAGACTAACAACTCCAGTCACTGGTCTTAAGGAGGTAAACATCAACAACACCGCTAACATTTTGAGAGAAGATATTCGAATAACATTAAGAGTGTCCTCAGAAATATTGAACATTTCATTGATTGCCACCCACACGTTGTTACGCAAAAATTGCTCATTGGACCCGTTTGGGCGCAGTTGATTCCGAGATTGGTCGTACGCGAACAGCAGGACGTTAACGTGCTGGTTCGTTTGCAGTTGATGCCCATACGACGATAAGGAGTTCCTTTGGAAGGCTCTCACTGTACTTGTAATTTGGATTCATCATTTTACTCATAAGATGAAACAGCAAAGCTCTGCGTGGAAATCTCCGGCTTCGTCAACGCAGAAACATCAAAGTATGGCTTCTGCAGGGAAAACCATGGCCGTGCATGTATATACAATTCGCAGTATTCAAGGAATTGTGAATCAGTACGTTTGTCAAGTCAGCACTCGTGACTGCAAATGTAGCATACTAGAGGAATGCTACTGAAAAGCCTGCAATGCCATATCAATATCATAAGGCCAGATTTCAGAGCAACAGGCTGGATGTTGCACTACGATAATGCCCAGCTGCAAATCGCAAGTGTTGGCATGAAGTATGTTCCTCATCTTCCCTATAGTTCATTCTTAGCCCATGTGACTTTTTCTCTTCTTCAATATGAAAAAGCACCAATGTGGAAAGATTTTTTCATCATGGAAACGGTGAAGACCATTGTGGACCAATAAAAACATGGACCTCTTGTTAGGGTAAAGATGCTCATATAGGAATATGATGTACAATCTATTATTTTACGACACAGGTGCAAACGGAAGAAAAATGTAATTTTCATTGATTTTATATTACATAGGATGATGGTTAAACACTCTATTGCAAAAACCGTGGCAATTGATCTTTCATCCATCTATTCTTTGATAGAACCACATCACTTGCTTAGATGGGTTCGTTGACGTTTTTGAAGGGTTGACGATCACTTACTAGTACCTGTATAAAGTGAAAAATAAAATATTACAATAATCCTTATTTCGAATAGAATAATAAACAGATTTATAAATATTTGTTCCCTGAGCGAATTGCAAAGTCAACCATTATTGACATGGTTAAAGTGATACTCTAAGCCCAGTATAACTATGAAAATTAGGTTTCGGACGGTTCCCATTTATACTATTTCGTATTGAGTTCAAAGAGCTGTGGGGAAAGGTCACTATAGTTACTTCTGCGAAGTCATCTGTGGAGGTGAATCGAACTATAGAAACGCAGGAATCCGGGTTCGAAACTATTAAGGACACTCGTAGTTAATGGTGAGACACTTTTAGAGCCATGCAATCAATATCGTTACTTTCTTCAAAATGGGTTCTGTTATCGACCATTTTATGGCGTGCGGAGTGACCACTTACCATTCCCAGATGCAAATTATGTGAATATTATGGATCTCAATGAATTAACAATTTTTCTACTAACTATTCAACTGTGTCAAGGCCAAAGAGTGGTTCAACAGGGCAGAAAGCACGCAAATACTTAATTAGGAGCGTCATGACATCATCAAGATCAAAAAAATGTCCAGGTTATTATTTACTCCCAGTTATTACTGTAAGCCATTTAATTGTGCGTAGTTGTGATTCTATACTTGAGGAGTGCGTGATATCTATAGGATGTGTATGTGGTCTTGATACCTCCGGATTTTTACTCTATAAATATTTTAATAAGCGTTTCAGGAGAAACGGCGGGGATTGTTTTGCAAATAATTTTCACTCTCTGGTGAGGTGGAAACAAAGAAATTTTGTCCGACGGCTATCCCGATATCGTCTATTGAAAAATTTCATTGGATCTCGCCTTGGAACACGCCGTCGTTGGTTGCATTTCCTGGAAACTCTTGGAGAATTCTCGTATTCTGTTTTTGTTTCGAAGGGTTTCCATTAGGTACGTACTTACCCTTGCGAACCATGTGCTGCTCGTCCCCACTCGCGGTTTAACCGCAATTTGAAGAGCACCGAGCGAACCAGGCGTCCGTTTACTTAATTCAATTTCAACAGGGCTTTACCATAACTACTAAAACTAACGTAGATGTTTTTGATAGGGGGAAAGGGAACATCTACATCTACATCTACATAAGTACCCTGCGAGCCACCAAAAAGGTGTGTGGCAGGGGGTGTAGCACCATGAGGGAAGGGTAAGGGTTGAGGGGGTTGGGAGTTAGGTGAGGAAAGGTGGGGGGAACCTGTAGGAAAAAAAAATATATATATATATATATATACATATATATATATGTATATATACACACATACATATACATACATACATACACACATGTATACACATCCTCGCGAAGTCCCTAACCTGTACGTTAATACTTATTGTAATGAACTAAGTCCTGGGGAATTTCGACTACGAGCATTCTGTTCCCTTATCGTTCTTGGAAAAAATGACATTTTAAACCTGTCAGTCTTGCAGTCTATTTCTCTAGTCTTATATTCGTGATCCCTTCGACCGTAATACGTTGGGGTTCGTATTATATCCTTGATGTCATCGGAAAAGGGCCCATCTTTAAATGTTTTTAATAAGTTCAATCTATATTGGAAACGCCGCTGTGTAAGAGAATCCCAACCTAAACTGTCTAACAAAGTGGATACGCTGCTGAGTTGGTCATAACAATGTTTGACAAATCTAGCCCCCCTCCGCTGAACTCGATCTAATTCCGAAACCAAATTTATGTTGTGAGGATCCCATATACTGGCAGCATACTCTAGGTGGGGCCTGACCAAGGCAAGGAAACATCGTTCTTTCACCTTTTCGTCGCATTTACCTAGCACTCTTTTCACAAATCCCAATTTTTTATTAGCACGACCGCATATTTCTCGTATGTGTTTTCCCCAGGACAGATCGTGAGTAATTGTTACACCCAAGTATTTAAAGGAATCTACCCTCGCGATTTTGGTTTGTTTCACTTTGTAACTATAAGGGAGGGAATTACTCTTTTCCCAAAAATGTATTACTACGCATTTTTTAAAATTCAATTCCAATTGCCATGTATCGCACCAATTTTGAATTGCATCTAGGTCGTTGGCTAACACGACTCTGTCTTCGTGACTTCGGATGTCCCCATAAATTACTGCATCATCGGCGAAAAGACGGAGCTTGCTATTAACTACGGTACTGAGGTCATTTATGTAAATAAGGAAAAGGAGGGGGCCTATGACACTTCCTTGTGGTACCCCCGACGTGACCTTGACAGTATCGGATGATACACCGTCCAGGACGACTGTTTGGACACGATCACTTAAAAATTGTTTAATCCAGTTAATAATACTTTCGTGTATTCCATAGGTTTCCAATTTCGCCAGTAATTTGCAATGAGGGACTTTATCGAAAGCTTTCTTAAAATCTAGGAATATCGCATCAACTGGAATATTACTTTCACCGGAGTTTAATACATCATGTACAAAAAGTGCGAGTTGAGTTTCGCAGGATCTACCCTTACGGAAGCCGTGTTGGTTATTAATTAATAAATCTTGGCTATCGAGGTGCCTCATCATGGAACTAACAATGATGTGTTCAAGAATCTTACAGGAAATGGAAGTCAGCGATATTGGCCTATAATTACTGGGGTCCTCCCTGTCTCCGTTTTTAAATATGGGTGTTACCGAAGCTACCTTCCAGCCGTTTGGCACGCTTTCTTCTGCTAATGATTTCTTAAATATTATATCTAGATATGGGGCAATTTCAGCCGACAGTTCTTTATACACACGTGCCGGTATCTCATCAGGGAAGAATGATTACATGGAGAGGACAAATGATGAAGTAATTGAACGAGTGGATGATTATCTTAAGTAACTTGGCAGGATGTTTGCGAAAGATGGGAGGATGGCTGAAGAGATTAAAGTGTGTGTGGATGCCGGCGGAAAGGAGGCTGCGGGTAGTTTGTGGCGTAAATCAAGAGATGAAAGTTTGTTCAAGGCAATAAAGATGGCAGTGAGTAGAAGGCGACCACTTCTCCCTCCCCCCTTCACGTTATTGTATGGATGTGGAACTTTGAAATGTCTACATGACCATAAATACCGAAAAGATGTGTTGGGGATGTGACCCTTCAGGAGTATTTGTGGTCAAAATTGGCGGTGTGGGAAGAGGTGGAATGGGTGATCTGTGGGAGAATGTGGATTGGTTGCCCCGGTGATGGAAAAGTGCGGCATTGGGATAATAAAGAGTGAAAACGAAATGTATGAATGTGATGGATGTGGAAGAAGTGTGCAAGGGCCGGACAATGTGGAGAAATTAAGTGTAATGGGGTAATTTCGGTGGAATAAATTTAAAACAGCCTCTTCGAAATCGCCTAATGCAAGAGGGAAGGAATGGCGTGCACAGTTGAGTATAGTTATAACACTACAACATTGACTGAAATACTTGGACGGTTGTATAAAACTATAAATTTGTCCGGGACGTTTACCTAAAAGACACGCCTATATGAAAGGGACGTTTATCGAAAGGACAGACCAAGAGAGACGCTGATGCATGCTTTCTGGATAATTACTTCGATCAGGTCTTCTGTAAGAACCTCAAACTGCACGTGGAACCCTCATTCAAAATATTAATTCAGGAAACCTTCAGTTCATGCGCTGAAATACTGTACGTACATGTAGGCACTCGGCTGTTCCTACTTCGGGAGGGACCCCCGTGCCCCAGCGAAGGGCCCCCGCCGGGGGTCCGAGGGACATGTCCCCACCCATAATGACGCCGCTGGCGTGGTGCACACATCGCGCGCCTTGCCCGCCTCGCTTTCCCTGGCGCTCTGTTTTGCCCCCTTGGGACGTCGCCGTACTCCCGCGACCACCCCCTTGCACTGACTCTCACGCTACCACTGCCTACCGAGGAACAGTCCCCATTAGGGGCGGACCCCCAAACCCTCATTCAAGGGGTTTTTTGGGTCGTGGGGGTTGACCCGCTTCGGAGACCCCGCCCACCCCTAAAATGCTCCGGCGGGTGTCATCCTCCGACCAAATCCCCATTTAAACGATGCGTATCTACCTCCCCCTGTCGACCACACCCCCTCCACCCCTGTTGTTGCGCCATTGTCCTCTCGTATCCATCGGATTCACCTCCCGCAGCGAGGAACCAGGGGGGGGGCGGTGGCTTTGCTCTTTTTCTTCCATGCACCGAACATAAGCCCTTCTGCTCCCCCACCATGTCTCCTCCCACCGCCCCCCGTGCGTCAGCCTGGACCCCCCCCCCCCCGAGTTCACCCGTCGCCCACCCATCTCCCCACGCCCCCTTCCGGCGGGACCGCAAACTTCCTAAGCTCGCTCTATCTCTCTGCATACCCTTCCTCCAAATCCCCCCGCTGCACCCCCCCCCCTCCATCGCCACCCGCGACACCCACTGCTGCCCGAGAGAACGGAATGGCACGATGCACCAAGCAACCGTTTCGGCGGTCTGAGGCTCGGGGGCACGCCCCCTCGGGGCGAGTGCGAGGATTGGAGGGACGGATTCGTTCGATTGCACTTGACGTAAGGAGCCCAAGTGCACATCGGTGCACAAAGGAGTGGAGGTCACCTCGTCGCTCGCGGTGCAGGCCTATCTGTCGTTTGACCTTCCTTTGCTCAAGATGCTCCCTTGAATAGAGTGGTGAGGGATAGGTCATTGTACTGGTGCGGAATACTAATGCTTAAAGCAGTAAATGAAAAATGCATCGTCGCGAGTTCTTGAAATTGCTCAAAATGGAAGCCATTTCAAAATCATCTGTGATTTCCGCACTCTCAGTAATGATCCACTGAACTTATGCCCAAGAAGAAATCCTCCTTAGAAAGCTCTGACTGCCTAAATACGCCCCTAAGAGTATGTAAAATAAAAAATAATGTTTGCCATTGAGGAAATGTAGGATTGAAAAAAACTTAATTTTCAAAAAATATTTCGTAACATAACATTTGACCAATTGACGATACTCAGAATAAGTGCTAATGCCAATAGGGTGGAAGAACGAGGCAAAATGAGAGGTGGGGTGGGTCCGGAGAAGAAACTGGATAAGTAATTTGGAAGATCGAGCCAGTGGAAGAACCGAGCAGTCAGGCCAGTCGCCTTGAAGTTCCGCGGGGTGAAATTCGTGGTTCAATCGGAGCCCCCCCCCCCACCTCCTTGGATTTTTTTCTTCGCCACGGAGCGGACAAGCGGGCCCCCTCTCCCTCCACCCTCCCCTCCCTCCCCTCCCTCCCCTTCAGATCACCACCTCCCCCCCCTGCCGCCGTCGATATCAGTTGCACGCATCTCTCATTTCATGCGTGCGTTCGTCTGTTCTTATCCTCTTCTCATCATCTCGGCGAGAAAAATGGCCACCGGCCCGTGAGCGGAAAAAATCGGCTTTCGAGTCATGAATATGCGCCAATAAATGGAGGAGTGGAGGCAGTTGGTTTGGAAAATTTTTGTCTTAAATTTCGGGCGCTGGTTGTGTAATTCGCCGTAGATTGTACCTTTCTATCCAGTGTACCGGCGGTCTTACACGCGAGTTTCCAATAAGTTTTCTACTCCGTTCCTGAATCCACTATATTTTTGAGATAAAATATTTTGTGCACTGATTGTGTTCACTTCTTAGTTTCATGCACGGTCGATTACAATTGGACCTTGAAAGCAGGGATACTATTTATACGTTTGGGCGTATATAAAATAGTTAAGAATCAATATTGTGGGTGTAATTAACTGTAAGGCGTTCTCCAATAATATTCGTATTACTCGCATATTTATGACTTCAGTTATTTCACCCTCAGTATTACTTTCTCAAAACGATTTACTTTACTATAAGTTTGCCTTGTTTAGTTTTTTTCCTGGGCTTATATTTGATTATGCAATTATCTCCTTGATTTTATACCGGGATTTCCTCTTCGTAAGAGGATCTCTATCTTCCAACAAGTTTCAATTGGATGTCCTCCGTCGCATTCGGTCCTGAGCATCTTCTTTCATTCATTTGCCTCTTCTGCTATTTTTTTAACCATATCAAGAATTACAACCCTTCTTCTTCCCCTTCCTCTCTTCCCTTCAGTTTTACCCTCGGTGACTCTTTCATCAATTCGAAGCAATTCCGGCTTAATGCATGCTCCCACCAAGGTGCCTTTCTCTTTTTAATTTCTCTCTGTAGTCGTCTCTCCTCTTCTATTCTCACCAGTACTTCATCATTTTCTCTCAGTCCATCGGACCACTTTGCCTCAAGCATTCTTCTCCAAAACCTCATGTCAAAACTTTTAGACTACTTTTCAACTTCCTTTATAACAGTCCATCCTTTGCTGCCGTAAGACACCATACTTCAAATACGACACTTATCAAATCTCTTAGTCCGTTAAAGTGGAATTCTGCCTGCTGTCAAAAATACTTTTATCTTTTCAAAAGATTTCTTGCACATGGGTATCGTCTGCCTTATTTCCCCGATGTAGCTTCCACTTCAAGCTATCAAGACTCCCATACACTGAAATGATTTCAATTCCTCGACAGTTTTTCCCTCTGTGAATATTTCAATGACTGTTTCATTCGTACTTATTCTTTCCATTTCTCTGTTATATCTATAGTCGACCTTAATTTGCCAAATTTATTTTCGGCATTTTCATTTTATGCGCTCTTTCCTAGACTTTTCAGTCTTCAGATTTTCAACATTCCACTTTGTTCTCATCTGCTGTCGCTTTCCAACGTGCTTCAACCCTCTTTGTAAATCTGCCTCAAGTGGGTTCTGGTCTGTGTCAGCGTCCTCTCCTGGGAATGTTTTAACCATGTTGACCCTGTTTTTGAACCTAGGATTTACTTGCGTGAAATGTATTCAGTATATGGGGATATCCCCAGGAGCTCTCTACTTATATGGCCTTCGAGGTGATTGCTACAGGTATAACACATATTAGGTTTCCAAGATCCAAGCGTTCCCAGTTACCTAAAATTTTTCTCCTCTTTCATTTTTCTTTTCAACAATATTCCGGCTATATATCACTCTCTTCCCTTCCTAACTATACTATTAAAATCTTCCATCACTATAGTTCACAATTTTCCTCTACCGTTTTCTTCTTATAATTCCTATACAATCTGGCCTACCTTATTTTCAACCACTTTGAAGGAAGGCGTATAGGACTGAATAATCAAGGTGTACACTGGATCAACCAGCGGTTTGGTAGCTAAAACTCTATCACTTATTGGAATAGTCTTCACCATTTTTTCGTCCACCTGCTTCTCGTATACAAATCCTACGCCATTTTTTTTACTTTCTCCGAACCTCTATAAATCAGCTAACCTTTTCCACATTCCAATCTTCTTTCTCCTTCGCATCATACCTCACTTAATCCTTAAACACTCATGTTGTCTAGTCCCATATCTCCCTTCACTTCACTTTCAGGCTTACTTTTCTTATTCATCGTCTTCACGTCTCATGTAGCAAGTCTCCCTCCAAAATTTTTCCTTCCTTTCTTCCTTCCCTTGTCCTTTACGCTGTTAGTTGTAGTAGTATTTCGGGGAGATGGCCAACAGCTGAGGTCATGTACACCGTAACGGATGTACATGACCTCGGTAAGGAGGTAAGGAGGAAGGGTGGAAGAAACCACACACTATTAACGAAGTGTCCGCAGTTTAACGTCCCATCCGACGGACGGCGTACTCACTCAAAGTGCTCTCCACAAAGCACCTCAAGTAGGGATTGGGACACCACTGACAAATATTTGCTGTTTCCAGGATTCGAACTCGGACCCCCTCGGAAGTCAGAACGCAAGCCAGCCCACGATATTTATACCCCCCTCACGCTGTTCTCCAGGGGAAGTGTCCACCTAGATGTCCGAATGTGGGCGTATTTTAACTCGAGAATATTTATTTCCAGGGACAACCGTACTCATTGGGACATTCCAGTGGAACTATAGTTACTATGTGGGTCTTGAATGCCGTGGTTTCCCCTAGCCTTCCGCATCACGTGCCATTGGTCTTCTAAGACTCATCCACTTCTATGACCGATTTCCCACATCAAGGGCAACAGGGTGCCCTACCTTCTATCCGTTCGTGCATCCTCTGAAGAGGCTGTTGGCACTGATAGCAGAGGTCTCCTTATCCCGGAAGATACGGTCCCTCGTATCCTCGGTCCCTACGTCGTTTACCGCTTGTTTAACAAACGTCATCCCCTCTCTATCACGTGCAGGTGAGCGCTCGAAATATGACCAAAATGGCATTTCGTAGAATCTTCAGTGCTTCCAGACAGGATACCGGACTGTGCCCATAAGTTATTCCACACTTAGGAGTGTATTTCTTTTTAGTTTTGTAATTTTTGATTTTTAAGTTTAACATTTTGGGATCCGTGACGATTCACAACGATGGCAATGAATAGTTGTGGCTTATCATTCCTCGTTTCTTACGAACATTTCCATTGATATCCGTTGGGAGTGTGGGGATGTTATCGTCGAGCGTATCAACTTGTATACAATGAAACAACTAATATGCTAAGTAAATGAGATAAGAAACTGCTTTTATCTCACTAATCAAAATCCAATGTTGCCAAGGATCTATGCGAAGTTTTTTGGGATCGTGTATAAAAAAAATAAAATATGCCTTTTTAGTGAGATATGGATAAAGCTATTTTTTCGCAAGCGAATGAAATCAGCGACAAAATCTGATACGCAAAAAGCCAATTTCGCACACACGGACGCAAAGGCGTGCGTTTCGAAATGGAGCAGCGCCGTCCGAGTTTGTATTTCACACGAAATCTTTATTGAAGTGTCCTCTTTGGTCCGGCATTCGACGGCGGCGGTAGAGGCGATGGACCCCGGGGGGGGGGGGTGGGAACACACGCGTATGCAAATTGCAGCGTCGTTGCAAGGCACTAAAAAAAGAGCTTGTAATCGCCCTGTCTTATCCGACCCTTCGCTTAAACCCTTTGCGAGGTCCCCACTCCCCTTCGGGTCGTCGAGAGGGGGTGACGGGGGGGAGGAGGAGGAGGGAAATTGAAATGACACAGTGTGAGAAAATATGGGTCGCCGCCTCATAGGAGATATTAGAATAATATGCAGGAGGGTGGGGGAATAATGCCGCGGGCCTCAAAATGACACGCGCATTGCGGCGTAAAATTTGGATATCGGAGGGTCGGATGGGCATTCGCCGATCGCACAATGCGAAAGGCAGCCGACTTGATGGATGGGTGCGTTAAAAGCCCTCCATTTTACAGCTAGTTTCCCAGGGGTGGGTGGAAATCTATAATTAGACCGAATTCATCGATGTGACGGATATGACATGCGTATTATGGGTCGGACGTAGTCGAATGCCTAACCAGAGTGCGAGGCTTTGAGAGCATTATACAATCCGTATGGGGGGAATATTATTTAGAAATTAACATTTTTACCGAAGTGAATAGCGGAGGTTATGAGTGGAGAGTCCATATTAGGGAAACCTATGTATACTTTTCAAGAATAAATATTGATTTAGTTATAGGAGTATTTATATGCCCTGTACCATTTGCTAAAGAAAGTAATAAAGCGAAATGACCTGAAGCTGAGACCAAAAAAATAAACATTATGGTATGTGACAAAAGAGGTAACGTTATATTTAATTCGAGGCCCAAAGGTTAGAAGAGCTTTATCATTTGTGAAGCAAAGCAGCAAATATGGAGGACGAAGGAAGAAATTGTATAGTAATGTGGACAAATATTGCATAAATACATGTATAGTGGAAGAAGGAAGAAATTGCATAATAAATGGAAGTCCAAAAAGGGCAAGCTCTATCGGAGCAAAGTGAACTCAGAACCAGAAAAACCTCTCTACATTTAAGGAAGCATTCCATTTACGTATAAAAGAATCTGGCAGCCATGGTGACATTGCGCATATTTGTTTCATGATAGTCTTTATTTCATAGCAGTCACTCGTCTTCCCAATGACTTTAATATTTCCCTACCCTTGCTATATCTTACTCTTGCCGTATTTTATGTATATATATACATATATATGTATATATATATATATATATATATAATAGCTTTAATAACAATCAGTAAGTGCCTATTCATTCCGTACTAACTTCTCATTCTCACCTCCTTAAGAGGAACAGTATTTTTTACTTCTTCATTTCATCAGACTTCGCCCGCCGAGGTACGTCTTGTCCGGATGCACTTCAAACGATTCCTAAAATCATTCCTTTCAAACCTTCCTCTTTTTATATATAATATGGGTCGCGGTGGTCCAGTGCGTAGAGCGTTGGACTAATGACCGGAGGGTCCGGGTTCGATTCCCGGGCAAGACACTCTGGGCACCTCCAGTTGATTTTCGGGTACCAGATGTTCCTGGGAAACCATAACTGGCACAGGGAAAGGAACTGGCCCTTCAACTATAAAAGATCGCGCTAGGGGAAAAATGTGTTATTCCAAGTCAGTATTTAGTCAGTACGTTGCCCTTATTTCATCGTTGTCTTTTTTAGTGTTCTTCTTTTTCCTAGCAGTTCATGTAGTATTCGTAAAGATGTACCAGGGGCAGTCAAATGAATCCCGAACACCCGCCATAATACAGAGTCCGTTAAAAGCTAGATGCTTTTGACGTATCCATAATGCCATCGTTGTGGCAAGAGAATTGCATAGTGACAGGCGCACGCCGTTGGTGGGTTATGTCCTTGTTGGAGCGCGGACTGGTCACGGTGTAGTGGGTGTTCGGTTTTCATTTGTCTGTCCCTCATATTTAACTCTTAAATGCTGTAGCGCTTTTATCTGTTGTTGACATTGTCTCCATTATTAATCATTTTATATATTTGTTGGTTTAATATGGAGCGTAGCTATGTGCGGTGCGGAAACGTGGTCACTGAAGCAGGAGGATAGACGTAGATTGGAGGCTTTTGAAATGTGGGTGTGGAGAAGAATGGAGAAGGTGAAATTGACGGAAAGGAAAACAAATGAGGAAGTACTGGAAATGGTGGGTGAGGAGAGGGGTTTGTTGAGAGAAATCCTATGGAGGCAGGAAAAATGGATGAAAGGCGTATTGAGCGGTAGTGGAATGTTGAAGAAGGTAATAGAGGGGAGAATGTTGGGCAAGCGAGGAAAGGGCGGGAACAGGATAGGGATGTTGGACGGGATGAACGGAGGAAAGAAGCACACAGACCTGAAGAGGGACCTGATGTAGATTAGGTTGCCGGATTGGGTTTTGTTTGGGAGTTACAAAATGTTTATTTGATAGTTGTGTCCATCCAAAAACCTACCTTAACCGGTAGATTACCTAATAATAATATTTGTTGATAAATAAAAATCAAACGAACCTAAATATTTAACTTGTACACGCAATGTCGCCATTGATACTATTAGTGTTCCTCTAGGAATAAGGTTTAGATCAGTGTTTCCCAAACTTTTTCGATCCACCACCGTTCCCTTGGATCCATAAACCTATACTCAACGCCCCCTAATCGTTTGCTTTAAAATAATAACCAAAATCACAAAACAAAATAACCAAATGAGGAACATTGAAATAATTAAATTAAAATAATGACTGATAAAATGTTAGCTTACAATTCAATAGATGCATGGTTTCCATATCACATTAATGCAAAAGACTTAACACACAATAAAAGGAACTTTGGTGAGAATATACTTTTTACAGAAAAATAAATTATCAAAACAAATAATTTTAAGAAAGCTTTTTTTAGGAGTTTACATGTCATTTTTTTACTTGAATTAAGCAATTACATAACAGGAACATTGTCAATTTATGAGAATAGAATAACCAATCATGTTCTGTTAAAAGTAGTCAAACAATTGAGTGACTATTGATTATAGTTTTTCATGGTCTAGAAGCCATTTAAGGAGATTCTTTTACCTAATTTAATGACATCTTTCCATCAAGTAAAATTTTAATAGGATGAATGGGCTCAATGACCTGGTATCAGTTTTACAACGTCCGGTTTAATGTCACTTGGCAGGAATATTAAATCACCACGTTTACAAGACTCAAGTCTGTTTCTCTGCTTGAAAAGAAGCTGAATGAGTGCACTAAAACCACATTCTTCCAAATCTGAAATCGAAGATGCAAGGAGGAGATTTTAAATTACCATTCAGGATGCAGGATAACGATCGGAAACCTCCCTCTGTGAGCGAAACTCTTGATAATTTTTCTTAAACTTTAATTTCAATTCAGCTTCATTCTGTAGTCAATTCATTCTTTCTCTAATGCTCCAACTTCCTCATTGTATACGAACGGATTTATCAGTCAGCCTGGAATTTCCAAGAAAAGAAGATCCTCAAATCGCTGGGCCATACTTTTTTTTCAGGGAGGCTAAATGGTACGAAAAGACTCTCAAATCATCATCACCCATTCCAGCTTGCTCTTCTAGTTTAAGCAGGGAAGGAAGTGATGAGCTCGCGGCGCCCTACGTTGCGCTTAAATAAAAGCAACTTGGAAATAAACCCAGTCACCACAGATTTTGCCTTAATAAGGTTAGAATAATTTCCCTGCAATTGTAATTTCATTTCATTGAACATTGCAAATAGTTCAGACAAAAATGTGACGTCACTCTTAATCTCTTTAAGGTTGTCGCTAAGAAAAGCATCTTTCTCCTCAAATAACTGCACGATAGGGTCAAAAAGATTATAGAAGCGCCTTATACAATTGCCTTCTGATAGCCAATGAACTTCCGCGTGTAATAAACGTTTGAAAACTTCGTCTTCCTCATTACAGAACACTCAAAAGAGTCGATCATTACGAGCATGGGCTTTATTTTGTTAACCGCTCTAATTATATTGTTTAAGGACTTGTGAAGGCGATTACTCCGGTGAATGACAAAATGAATAGCAAAAACATCTAGTATATATTTTATGAAGTATGCAACACAACCATAGTGACGACTAGTCATTGACTGAGCTCCGTCTGTCGTAACAGCAAGTATGTTATAATTTTTTGCTTCTGAAGAACTGCTCTACGAGATGAAATATTGACTCCCCTTTAGTGTCAGTTCTAATCACCTTGCAAACAATGACTCTTGCAGTGGATTTTCATCTTTAATAAAGCGTACGTAAGCATAGATTCAATGCCTGGCAAAGTTGACTCGTTAAACTGAAATGCAAATTTTCTTGTTCTCAGGATGCTGTACAATATATCTTCCGTCATTACATCACGTCTTTGAACTGAAGTTTGCTTAATGGAATAATTTTTATTGTTTTATATGGTCGCTTATGCAGAACAATAATCGGAACTTAACTTACTGCCGGTAAGATGAGTTCTTCACCGATTGTATGCGACTATCCAAATTTGGCAATTAATAGTGAAATATTGTATGATGCACGCAAACCATCAGTGATATGTTTTGAAGCATTACACAACATACTTGAAAGAGTTGATAAATTGGCACTCTATCACGAAGTGATGGACAAAACTTTTCTGCCTTGTCAGGATGTGCCTTCCTGAAATTGTTAATTAGTCTGGAAGGTTTCCTCGCCTCATTTGAAAACACCCTTTCGCTTAGTAAGCACATAGTCATGCGTTTGTTTATAGGTGATTCTATAAATCCGTACTTAAGATTATCCACATTATACTGTCTACATTTCTTCTTTGATGAGTCACTTCCTGCCATTCTGTTTCTACAATAAACATTTATATATTAAATTTTGTTAAAATCAAATTTAATAATTTGATAATGTATTAAGTAAATATAATACGTATGAGTTAATGGTAACACGTGGATTCAATCTTTAAGTGAGTGCTTTTAAAAATAAAATTACTAATAATATAAACAAAATATATGAAAAACATCAAAACAAAATATCTTTGTGCTTGCGGCATAATTTCAAACATGCATAAGCAAGCAACAATACATGTATTTGTTCTGCATACCTGGTATAAAACAGGATTTATTTATGCGTTAATTTGCTCTTGAACGGTATTTTTACTTCAGTAAACTGAAAATATTAATACATTCCATTTATTTTATATAAATATTGTACATTTTATATACAAATGCATTTATCACGCGAGCGCGGATTCGAAAATGTTGCGTAGTTTGTGCTGAAGGTCTGCACGTCCACCTTTGCCGTCTATTCATAGAGAAACCAAACCCTCAGCTGCAAAGTAAGCTCGCCTGGAATTCGATTTATATTACTGATCTAGTCACATGAGGAGGAAATAATATTTCTTCGGTTCCCATTCTGTCGTTTTGATCATATTAGTAGTTCATGCAATTCCCTAAATTGTATTCATAAGAAAGGCAGTTCTAAGGACTGTTGCGGTGAAATTTGCTTTGATGCAATTTTTGGATACTTGTGAGTTCGTTGGTTCAACTGAAGTTTATTAAATGGCAAGGCCACCTTTTAATTTGATGATATATTTTTTAGAAGAATTTTGCGAAGTTTGTTTACTACTCAATTTACTCGTTAAGGCGAAATATTTCAAAAGTTTTCTTTTTATTCAAATAATTATATATTATAATTATATATTACCAATTGTTTGGAAGAAGCTATACTTCAAGGAAATGCACAATGGCAGCAAAACCGTGACTTCATCACAGGATCAGAGATCTGAGATCAGTGTACTGAGAATTTATTTAATTGATATATAGCCGGTAAAGGGTAATTTTAATCGTACATATTTTTATTTATTCAGATGAACCCTGCAAGCCACCACTAGGGTGAGTGGTAGGAGGTGAATACACGTACACACCAGAATAATTCGGGGTCGAACAACGTCATTATGACCCCCTATCGTTCGTGGAAAAAATGGCATCTTAAATCTACATGAGTTCTACACTTAATCTCTCTAATTTTATTGACATGATCTCTCCTACCGTAGTACGATGGGGTTAGTAATACCATTTCAATGTCAATGCTAATGAGATGTCCTTCCGATTAATGCAAGAGATTTAATCTGTAATTCAACCATCGCTTCGTGAGTGATTCCCAACCTAGCTGCTCTAATATTTTAGATACGCTACTAAGGTTGTCATAACAACGCTTTACAAATCTAGCTCCTCTACGCTGCACCCGATCCAATTCGGCAATTAATCCAACTTCTTGAGGAACCCATTTACTGGAAGCATATTCTAAATGAGGTCTAACCAGTAAGAGATAACATTTCTCTTCGACCTTTCACCTGAGAATTTTACTGGCTCTCAAGTCGTCGTATCCTCACCGCCTTCTTTTACCTTACGCATAATGTTATAATTCTTTGCTTATTTCGTGTGTCTTGTTCGTCTATTTACCCTGGATCCCCAAAATCTACGTTAGAAATTATATCTATTTCCGCGAGTAATTGGCACAATTTCTTTTTTGCTTTTCATTGTCCTCTTCTTCATGCCATATTCATACGAAAACCTTTTTAACTTACACACAGCTCACATTATCAACTGATATACACGAGCACCTAGTAATTAATATACCCATAGTCTACGCAACGTTTGATCTTGTCCTGACTTGGAAATCAAATGTCTTTAATATTTCTAAAATGACTTCGGTTTCTCACTATTATGATTCCTGATTGTCCGGGGAGAGAACAAGCATTTGTATCTATGTGTACTGGAGTCTATCTCCCTTGTCTTATCTTTGTGGTCCGATCCAACTGAATAGTGTGGGGCCATTAGTTTCCTTTAGTGTCATCGTTAAACTCGTAGGTTCTTTTTAAAGTCTCGTTTTAAAGTCTCGCTTTTTCTTTTCGCGTCTCAAGTGGCTCCCAGGCTTACTGGTTCTTTCACAAGTTATTTCCAAAATGCTGTTTAGTTTTTGTATATTTATAGTTTTACTTTCGTCAGAAGTCGTCATTCGATCTCCTATTGCATCATTTCAATGAATCGCGCCCTTCCTGTTCGAAATGCTTCTATTTCGAATTCTACCCCTACTGCGACTTCTGTGACTTCAACTTTCCCTGATGGCACCTAATTTTGACACACCCTTACTCTACCCTGTTCTTTCCAATTTTTGTTTCACACTTCTTGTGCAAAACTTTGTTTATTTTTCTTTTAGCTTTCCGACGCCCTTATTCGTTAATGATTGATTCGGAAACTTTGTTTCAAATTCCACGAGCATAATTCACTCTGTTTCAGCATCCTTTCCTGGGAATATTCCAACCATTATTACGCTGTTTTCTTCAACCAATGGCAGAGGGGGAGTTCTTATTCCGGATACATTATAATCACTTGGTCTCCAGGATCTCGTCAGCGTAGGTAGAAACTCCGTGCTGGAATGGATTACTGGAGGAGAGACGTTTTATCAGGTGTATTAAAACTCATCGACGCCTATTTGTTCAATCTCATGCAGTTGACGAAGCATCCCTTCCTCTTCATGGGCTAACACTTGATCGTGGTGGAGTGATTTGCTTGCCACTGTGACTGAGTGAGATATGCTGGGGGTTCTAAAGCCCCTTGGAGGACCACCCAAGCCAGCAACGGGTAGGGGACGGATTAAGAGGGTACCCTGGTGTCTGCGTTGAGGATTGGACGTAGGACTGACATTTCTACTCCGCAACAGGGACGCTGTTGCGACTTCTAATAGCGCAAAAGCCGGAATGGAAAACTTACCTCGCCCTGGGGAATGGGACAGGGGAATCGAGAGGGAATTAAGGAGAGAGGAGTGACAAAGAAGCTAATGGAAGGCTGAGACCCACGCTGGGTTTTAACGCCACGACGGTGAGGATGGTAATGAAATATTTCCTGAGGAAATGCTCATTTTATGCGTTGAAACACTGAAACTCTTTAAGAGCTCCTCACAAGTCACTCCCATAGCAAAGCCTTTTGTTTGACGCTTTCTAGTAAAGCTCAAACGAAATTTTGTTCACTTGGAGTGAAGGAGTAATTAATCATCGCATTGCATCCTTAGTGCATTTGTATGTGGTGCACTGACTCAATCACTTTGAGGAAAGTACAAGCTATTGTACTTGAATTGTATAATAAAGCCATTTGTCAAATTTGGCGTCACAGTTTCTTGGAAAATGCGGTAGTTAAGCTAAAATTTGGAACCAATTGTAAATTGCGATTTACGGTGACAAGGGACGCAAAATTTCGACCAATTTTGATTTAAAAATGACGCAAGGAATAACAAGATGATTGTTAGACATGTAGAGAAATATGCTTATCTATCCTTATCTCATGTGCGATAAAAAATCGTACCTCCGGTTGAGTAATACGTGAAATAGCACTGCCAGCTGGAACTACCGTACGTGCGCAATGTTATTCTTTTATGAATTAGGTAAAATTAAATAATAACGTCATGGATGCATATGCAGTAACAATAAGGTCTTGACCATGCACCTTTTATGTCACGCCTTTCTTAAAAAACGAAATTTTTGGCAAGTTTTGAAAACAGAAGGTATTGAACGTTTTGAGTTTAAGAAATGTGTGTTGGCATGTATGAAATTTGAAATGACTTAATGGAGTGAGTATGATAAAATCTTGTCTTCAATTCAAGTCGATTTTGCTGTAATTTTTCATCTAATACGTGTAATGAAACACGGGAGCATGTTGTCTCGTCAGTCAAGAATGAGATGTCAAGATGAGACTTAGCAATTCAAAGCGAGAGAAATTGAAATTAGGAAGAGGCTATGGTTCATTGTTTTACGGAAATGATTTATCAAAATTTAATTGAGTCAGTGGTAGGTATTAAGAAAACAAAGTATAACTTATGTTCTTACAAAGATACGTAAGGGTCCACCATTCGCACGGCAAAGGTATTATTACTGCGTTATACATGTCGTTGTCAGTGTTTTACACACGAAGTTAACCATTAGTTCATCACACTTGCGTCATTCAATAAAACGTTTGTTTTCCCAGAAAATAATTTCGATACTTAAACAAACGAGAGAACTAAGCAATATTTTTTTAACCTTTTTGAAAGTTGAATTTGCAGTAATTGAATCGGAGTAAAATATGATGGTGGATTTAGCAACCAACTGAAGGAATACGAAAAATTCAATGTGCTTGTTGAATTATTTGCAAATTTTTTATATGATCGATCGCATATCGTAAAAGTATTGTAAAAATGAAATCAATGAAGCCTCGATTAAACGAAGAGCACTTACTAGCGAATGAAGAACCACAGGATGTGTACGTAAGGAAATTGGTTTTAATTTCTTTATTTACAAGACGAAAAATTAAGTCTTAGGCTCTGAAAAATTTTAAATCACGTGCAAACACAATGCAAACGTAAAATTGCATTCTGAGTTTTCACGAAAATGAATACGTTTTCTATTTCACCTTCTATACCTTGTAAGACCACAATGCAGTTTACCCCATTTCCTTTAGTCGAATCGTGTCATATAGTAAATAGACAGTGGAGGTTGAGATGGACGGTAACTTCCAAAATTATATGTAAAAATATATTCCCGGAGGCTCTCTTAAGTGATATTGCAAAAAGAAATACGTCACGTGATGTGTATTTTATTTTGATGTTTTTGAAACTTTTTTGAAATGGGAAAAAACACAAAACAGCCACGCCGCTTAGTTTCTTCGAGAATCAACTACACAATTTTACTTTATGCATTGACATGATTTTTATTTAATTTATACCGTTGTTATCTGAAACCCTTTGGTGATTATTTTTCCAAAATTTTCTCGAAGTGGTTTCGTAATTGTTTCCGATTCCTTCATGAATGGAGGGAACGAGGGCATATTTCTGTTCCATCCGCGCGTAACGTGTGGACCGGGTATCAGTCTCATGTGTAAAACGAAATAGAGCGCAGATGCCGCGATATTCGTTCGCTCCGCAAATCACCCTCCCCCCTCCCTCTCTCTTCCCCCCCACCCCCTTCTCCCTCCCTAAATCGCGGACATCCAAGTCAACAATCGGATTCCAACGGCACACCAGAAAGTACCAGTTTAGGATCCATAATCGAAAAATGGCCACCCACATTTCTCCGCAACCCCCTCCTCTCTCTTCCACCCCCCCCCGCATCCCCTTCTCCCAGCAGTTCCATTTGTCAGCGCGTAAGCAGGATCCACCGAGGATTTCGAAAAATCACATTTTAAGTTCGATCACGGCTAAAAATAACGTTGTTCCACTCGATTTATGACATCATTTCCGGGGGATTATGAAGAGCATCAATTCAGCCGATCCCTCGTTTTCGGCGGCACTTGGCAACACCCCCGGTTTTGTTTGTCCGAGCGGTGCTAGTCGAGAGCCGGGTTATAATTTATAGGCGGGAGGGAATCACGATTTTGCGCTCCCCGGTGCGGTGACCAATCTTTTAAACTTAACCGAAATTGATTGTTTTTTAATCCTTCCGTTATATTAGAGGGAAGCGGCGCGCACGATTGTTTATTTTCAACGTCAAACTTACCCGCGGCTCGTCTAGCCGTTTATAATTGGAAAGGGAGAGCGAGCAGTAGGAATCGCGCCGGGAGACCGACCGGGGTGATGAAAAATGTATTGGGGAAACTTCGGCCCGAAAAAAAAATTGAGGGAAAAAAAGGGAAATCGCCCGAGGGATGGTGGGAAACAGTTGAACCAGTAACAATTATTGGCATTCGCGTGGTACTGAAATTAACATAATTGCACTCGTTCGAAAAAGTATCCATAAAGTGTTCGGAAATTGATCAGGGAGCTACCTAACTTAGTAATCAATCCCACGTAAATACCGAAAGTCGTGGCCTTTCAATTCTGCTGCAGGTGAACTGATGGATGATTGGTGATATGAGATAATTAGTATAAATTAATTAGTAATAAGCTGAGCTGATCAATGTCCTGTCCAACCTTGTGGGCCTTATTAGGAACACTGTACAAAGTTAAAATTTAGAGAAAAAATAGTAGATTTTTGGTATTTTCCTCTCTATATTTTACATATCAGCTATCACTTCTCAAAAAGTACTGAATGTTAGCATCGTCATCTTAGGTTGATATTTAACTTTTACGATTACAGTTTTGCCTGTGTATTATTTGTTATTGATTTGTTGAACTCTATACTAAATTCAGTTTACGATTCTCTCTAACTGTTGGTCTTATTATCTATGGTTAAATGATCCACTGATGAAAATCCACGGCCAGGTAAATTAATTTATTCTTAATTAACTGTTTATATTTGATTTACTTGTAATGAATCATCGCGTCAGGGTTTTTAAAAATATGTAAGGGTAACGGGATGCAGGGCACTCGTTTCGATTCTTGGACGTTGGAAAGCTCGAGATTGTTAGCTAGTCTCTTAAGGGATCGGGTCATTGTATTTGAAATAATAGTTTCTCAGGAATGCTGTACTAGGCATTTTGCATATTCGACTATTTTGTTGACCAAACCGACCATTCGAACAATTCGGTTCTTGACGATCTGATTGGAATCTTATATTATGAAGTGAAGGCCAGTTGAAGTCTCTGAAGCAGGAAAGACGAAAGGCACACAGTGGAATTAAAAATACATATCAATTGTTGGCTCTGGTAATTCGAAATATTTTTTCCTTACGTCTTTAAAGTTACGTCTTTAATCTTTACGAGTGGAATCACTTTTGATCCAGCTTCAAATTGTCCCTTTGCCCTTTTGACGGACAGTTAAGTATTTTAAAAGAACTAATGATAATTTCGAAATTATGTCTTTGAAACGAGTGAGAGGCACGTTCAGCCACTGTTTTGCGTTAAGTTTGACGGGTCCTTGTCTAACACTTCAGAGAAGATCGTATTTTTTCGAGCGCCTGTGTTTTTCATGAGTACGTGGAGAGATGTGGGCCTCATTCAATAATTGCTGCAGACAAAAATTGCTCTCTTTATTATTTTAATTAAGACAAATGCCTTTATAAATATCAAATGGTGCTGTTTTTACAGCTGCAGTGACCACGGGATTTATGGTTTTAATCTCTTTTGCGTTTAGTTCTTAGTTCCTATTACGGCGGGTGGTTTATCACCTCTGATGACGACGCGCCGTTCGAAATCTTTGGGCAATTATTACACGCATGGAAAGAGGTGTGAGGAGAAATTCAGGGTCGCATAAAACGCAGGAGATAAGTGTTTCGTTGACTAAGATTTTCAGTTAACTTTCTTTGGTGATGGCAGCATCTTTCCCACCTCTTGTCTCGATCTTAAACTGAGATTGGCGTGGAAGAAAAACTCCACAGTCCGAGGGAGAAAGGTGTCGTTTGAATCAGTTCAGGACGTGATTATGCCCTGGGATTGAAAATTGCATGCGCATATCAATATGCTCCCCCTTATTTGCGCCGAGGGCAAGGGGTGAGGAAGCCAGCCAGCGCCCCCGTGGTGCACGCATCTGTTCCCGCCTCTCCTACCTCCGCACCAGCAGCCCATCTCCCTCCACACTCGACCCCTCCCCACCCCTCCTCCCTCCCTCCTCCCCGCTCGGATTCATCGACTGCATACACACGCACCCACCGTGCGATATTACACCTCCTACCCCCCAATCCCCCTCAACCCGCTCACTCTCTTTCGAACGCACGCACAAACACGCATACACATTGGGAGACAACACCACTGCCATCTGTATTTGTTTACCCAATTGCGTCGCCTCATCGTCACTCCTGCTTTTATTTCTGTCTCCGTGTGTCTACGTGCGGGGATAGTTTAAAAGGAACGGGGGAGAGTGAGGGGAGAGAGACCAGACTATTGGTCGGCGAGGGAGAGGGCAGGGGTTGCATGAGGTTACGAGGGACCAGGCGGGGGATGGTGGAGGGAGGCAGCGCAGGAGACGCAGTTTTGAGGATGAATGGCCCCGTCTCTTTCATTCCCTCACCCTCCCTCCATCTCTCTCGTGATGTGATAATCCTCTTTGACTCTCCCAGCGCCGCCGAACCCTCACCTCCCCTTCCCCCGCCTCACCATGGACACCCCCCCGCCTCCATCCTCTACCCTGTGTGTGCCTCCACATTTTGGATGACACCCTGATGGCCGTTCTCCCGAGACACGGTCGCTTTCATGCTGTGAGGGATTCTGAACGAAGCCAACCAAATCCAATGGCAGTGCCTTTTGGGAGAGGAGAACTGATACGTAGTCGAGGTAGATGATTATTGCAGATTATAGTAATACAAATGATCTCCCCCGGGAATGCGAGGATTTGATAATGTTCACATCTATATACATTCTATTTAGATAATGAATTAGAGACTCGGGTGAGTCAATATAGTATGTCTTTGGGAAGTTACTTCTGCTGCAACTTATTGTAATGGTATCTCTCAAAAAGTGAAATAACAACCCGAAAAGGTAAAAAGAATATTCTTAAGCAGAGAAAATCAGGAGAAAGCACCTTTTATTCCCTGACAGAAAGAGATGTTTAACATCCAATACTCTCCACTTAAGCCTACGAAAAAAATCCCTTAAGACTTTGTGTGAGACATTTTGTTATATTGCAGTGTAAAATGGAATTCAAGAAGAGCAAAACTTAGACGACTGGAAGCTTTCGGGTTAGGCTGCTGCAGAAGACCATGATAAAGAAGATAGTGGAGTGGAAAAGATCTCAGATACAAAAATACTATGAAAGATCCACTACGACCATCGTCATGGAATAAATCGCAACGAAGAAGAAATCCGGGGTGCGTTCCGAAAATAATGCGATTATTTTTGGCCAGGAACTCGCCAACTCGCAGCGTGTTGTCGTGATGGAGTTGCCATGCAGCGGAGATGTCTTTTCTCGTCCTGATGACCCTTTTTCGGAGTATTTTCAGCACACCCACGTAGCTGCGTAGGCTGCGTTAACTGTCTGTCCTTGGAGCACATACTCCTTGTGGACCACTCTTTACGGTCGAAAAAGAAAATGAATATTGTTTTCAGTTTTGATTTGCTCATTCTTGCCTTTATGGGCTTGGGGGTCACTGGTTGGTGTGCCACTCAGAGCTTTGGCGTTTTGTTTCTGGGTCACATTCATAAAACCCAGGTTTCATCACCGATTTTGCGGCAAAGCTTAGCGTCCCCCCCACCTAAGCCAAGTGGTTAGATCTCACTTCGACCAATAGGAGCGGCGCGGGAAATTAAATTGCATTACTTTCGAAGCGTACCCTGTAAATGGATAGGACAAATATGGCGACATGAGAACCTTTATGAAGACAGATAAAGAAATCGGTATAGAGCAGACCACGGAAGATATGGGGTGCAGATCATGTGTGGAGATGTAGAGACTCACTAAAGATGGGAACAATGAAAAAAATGTAATATCGGATAGCAAGTTGATGATTATTAACCGAAGAAAGAAGACCCCTCATTGCATCACGTGCTTAGATCCGCAAGGGCCTTAATAATCGCTCTCAAAATCGGTGTAATAGTTACTTTATTTAACGAAACCAAATGATTTGTTACATTGAAATATCTTTTCAATTTTACCAAATTTATGGTTGTATTCACATTTTCCCTCCCAGTTCGACACTCATGTTGAATGCGTGTACGAAGAAGCACGACCGATTAGTAGCCCGAGTCCAAGCGAATGTTTTTAAATTAGATGATAACCGAGTGGAACAACTGCGAAGCTGAATAATACAATAATCCTAGAGAGGAACCTCAAATCTACAGAGAGACAGGAGCAACATGAAGATGGAATACGTGGAGGAATGCTCCGCCAAGGGGTGGAATGGAAATTCAGGGGTATCCCATCGAAAAACCAATTCCGATTTATATGCTGATGTACGTCGAACGATGGAGAATAAAGAAGAGTTTACGAGGTCTTAGGTGCATCAAGAAGAGGTTACAGTGCAAAAGCCATTTCCAATGCCTCTATGAACTCATAGGAGGTCTTCTGTTACGTCAGTAAAGCACAATTTTTTCGTATCAACATGCCACTCAACATATTATCCGAGTTTGCGGGCCGCATTATCAAAGGTGTAGCAAATACAGAAATCACTTCCAGCATTCGCAATATTGGATTACATTATTAGGTAGATAAAGTAAATCAGAGTCAGGCATTTAAATTGAATTTTATCTGAAAATAGGGACTTAAATTATTTCAGCGCAAAATTGAACCATGTGAAATTTTCAATATCATTTAAATAAAACAATCAACATTAGCGGACGCCGTCCGCATAAAAAGCAGTGACGGGTCAGGGATATACACTACTGGCCACGGCAGCGGAACGAGGTGTTCCAATCACTGAAAATTCTGAATATGACGAAAACATTAATCGTTCATCCCTGCGAGAGCAAAGACCCCATGATTTCCAAAGAATACGGATGAAATATAGTCGCGGGAGTAACGTGCGATGGAATCAAACGAAGACGCACTTGCCAATGTATATTAGAATTGTAGTAATTGAAGAAGAATTTTAGGGAACGGGAGTCAGATGGACGAATGGAGAAGAAATTATAATTTTCACTTTCCCAAAGACTTCATGGTAATACTTAAGAATCGGGATCACGTTCAGGAATATTTTAACTGGATGAATCAATTTACTCACGACTTAAACATTAAAATTGATTGAAATAAAACCAAATACCTTGAATGTTGAAATTAGAAGTCGAAGACTGACTGATGATGCATCACCAAGAAATAAATGATAGCAAGTGGAATATTTGACCTTACACGAAGCTGCGTAGGGATGGAAGAATTCGATGAACTGCCAGCGATGCAGAGAGGTATTGAAATTGCCAAGTCCGAAACGACGATCATAATGGAGTGGTAATAAATAGGCTCGGCACTAATTCTGTTGCTGAAAGGGAAGGAGGAATAGGATTAGAAGCGTTCGTCTAGATAATGGTACTGAATGAATCGAAAATGCCGACCAAAGACCACAAAAGATTGGCAGTCTTTTATTGAATGTGAACATTGAGCATCGTATGGACATTTACTTGTGTGAAGGAGCAAGTATGTAAATGAGGAAGAAGTGAAAAGGCAATGCGAAGCGTGTGAATTAAACTCATCCCTTGGACGCAATGGATTCGCTAGGGATAGAGTAAAAGGGTAGGTGGAACGAAAGATCCCAGGAGAGGATGCATAGGTAGAGCAAATAAAGGCGGTCACGAGAGTGATGGAGAGGATCTATCGGGGCGAAAGGGAGTCGGCAAAAGTTAAGGAAGAATGGGGGCTGCAGTCAGTCAACATTCTGATTGAAATGCGAATAAATATCAAAGTAGGAGTCGCCATGCTGCTATTGCTTGGACGGCGGATGAAAGTTGAAGAGATAAGACGGCGATGAGAATTACTCTCGGTGAGTTTTTCCCTGCGCTGAATTTTAAGAGAGAAATATCCGCCATACGCATACAGCTATTGGCTCAGTAGTATACGCACAGGGTGCGGCAGCCGTACTTGCTGATTTGAAGGAGATTGGAATTCAAATCAGCAAATTATGCCGCTGCACCATGGCACCATGTATCGATAATGTCAAAATTATGAATAATGCCCGGAAAAATAATATAGTAATTTAAGCCAAATGTTTATGTTAATGATAATGACTTGAACACGTAGATTTTAATGAACGTGATTCAACCTGAAGCAACAGCAATTATAAATTGAACGAATCAGCCCAAATTAATGGAGACCAAACGTGAAGAAAGGAGGCTTAAATGTGCCAAAGAAGTCGCCAAAAATTAAATTTTGAGAGCTTAAAAATGAGTTCATGGTCATATTTTACTGTTGGGGTATTTTAATGATCAGAATAACTTCTTACTTTCTGTATGATGATGATAATAATAAAAGGCAATGAAACAATACTTTCTTACACTTTGTAAAACCGGATGAATTGGCGCAGGGTGTGTTTAGTTCCGGTGGAGTGGATGATGATGTTACGTACGGGCAGCACCACTGGCTCAAGACAGGCACCACTCTGTCCTTTCCGACTGCAACTTCCCCTGGGCTCTAAAGTGAAGCATCAAAGTGGTGATTTGAAAAATCGTTCGTTAATCCGGTTCGGCCCGCTCGCCTCCGTCGGGCGAGAACTCACCCCGATCTCCTTATTTTTGAGCGTCGCGAGGCATTGACACATTCGCATGACATTTCTATACGCTAGGAGGAGGAGGAGCAAGTGGTAGGCGAGAGGTGGAGGGGGGGGTAAGGCAGGTGGGAGGCGGGGGGGGTCGCGGAATGGGTGGGGTGGAAAGGGAGCTACCAAGGCCGATGGGTAAACAAAAACGGAGCCAAATCCGCATTGAGCGATCACGGTTTGCGTGTTAGTCTCCGGGTACTTTTGGGTGGGGGGAAAGGGAGGGCAGAGAGAGGAGATGGGAGGAGGGATATATTGTCGGTGACCGGGGGAGGGAAGGGGATGCAGGGGGGTAGTGTGTGTGTGTGTATGGAGCAGGGGGCACGACTCGGATGTGTGTAAACTGATGGAGGTTGACAGTCAATGCGGAAAGCTAGAAGGCTGGGAGGAGAAGAAGGCAGGCTCTTTTCGGAGAGAGAGAGGTGAGAGGATGCGCTCACTCTGGCAAAGAGGTTTAAATCCCGGAGTGAAATATAAAAGAAGGAGAAGGCAAAGCGGGAGGGATGCATTGACGAATGGCTTTCGTTGTGTCCCAAGGCGGAGATATATATGTGCATGATTGTATGATTGTATGTTTGTGTGTGTGTGTGCATATACACGTATGTGTGTGTGCACGTATATATGTATATATGTACGCACGCACACACAAAACACTCTTTTGGCGAGTTTTTGTGCCTGAATGTGAGTACATATATAAACATACATATATGTATATGTATATATATATATATATATATATATATATATATATATATATATATATATAACTTTTGGACGGCACAATAGAACACAGAATAAAACAGATAACACGTAAAAGGACACTCACACTGTAGATGATTTAAGCTTTCGGCCTACTCCGAGGCCTTCTTCAGGTCAGACTGAGTCTGACCTGAAGAAGGCCTCGGAGTAGGCCGAAAGCTTAAATCATCTACAGTGTGAGTGTCCTTTTACGTGTTATCTGTTTTATTCTGTGTTCTATTGTGCCGTCCAAAAGTTATATTGCTCTCGTGAGTACTTCCGCATCATCTATTTTTTAGGAGGTTAGGGAGGGAGGTTAAGTCACCAGCCATGTATGTATGTATAATGTATATGAAGTTGGCACTAGTGGACAAAGGCAAAAACACAGAAACACACAAAAAAGATAAGAAACTCACTATGTTTCGAATTTTTGGTGGTCTAAGCCACCTTTCTCAAGGAAGGGAGGGAAAGAACTCAAAGAGAAAAAATGAGTTCATTCCCTATCTTCCTTGAGAAAGGTGGTCCACCGAAAATTTGAAATCTACTCACTAGCTAGTCCACTAGTGCTAACTTCATGTACATTATTATTCACATCCGTGAGACTTTTACGCAAGTGTTATGTATATATATCTACGTCTACACAATACACCGCAAGGGGGTGTGGCGGGGGAGGTTAAGTCACCAGCCATACAATCTCAATCGTGTTACTTCTATGAACACGTTAGATTGATCATGCACTAACTCGACAAATTTCAATCACACGAAAGAAAGTAGTTGCACGCAACACTAGTCAATAATATATAAGCCACCAAATATTCAGAATATATAGTATGTATATAATATATAAATGGAACCGTATTATTTAAATATCCGTGGTTCGAGTCCCGGTAAAGGAAATTTTTTAAGGTGGGGAAGGTGGAATCTGCTCGATTCCACCTTCCCCACCATTCCTGCTTTCATCTTTTACATGTGTTCCTATCCCTTTGCCAAATAGCTGTATCCATCGAATGAATATAGGCTTACATATTATTGACTAGTGTTGCGTGCAACTACTTTTTTTCGTTGTCGTGTCGTGTACGTCGTTTCTACAATTATATTTATTATTGTGAGTGTTCTTTTTATGTGTTCTCGTGCTGTGTGTTACTGTCTAAGTTTTTTATTCAACACTTCCGTGTTACTTTGAAGAAATCATTTAGAAATATATATTATATTAGGTAATCTACCGTTTAAGGTAGGTTTTTTTGGATGGACACAACTATCAAATAAACATTTTGTGGCTCCCCACCTAGCAGACTAATCTGCATCAGGTCCCTCTTCATCTCGGTGTACTTCTTTCCTCCCTTCATCCCGTCCAACATCCCTATCCTGTTCCTGCCCTTACCTCGCTTGCCCAAAATTCTCCCCTCTATTACCTTCTTCAACATTCCACTACCACTCAATACGCCTTTCATCCATTTTTCCTGCCTCCATAGGATTTCTCTCAACAAACCCCTCTCCTCACCCACCATCTCTAGTACTTCCTCATTTGTTTTCCTTTCGGTCCATTTCATCCATTTCGCTCCAATCTTCTCCACACCCTCATTTCAAAATCCTCCAATCTACGTCTATCCTCCTGCTTCAGTGACCACGTTTCCGCGTCGTACATCGCTACGCTCCATATCAGAGTTTTTACGAGTCTTGATATATATATATATATATATATGTTTATTTATTTATACATGCACTCACATTATATATGTATGGCACCCTCTTTATACTTTCTACTTATTCAGAGGGATACTATTCACTCCGGTTCTGCGAATAGAATGGAAGGGTTTACGTACCAGTACGAGGAACTACGTATATCTTTTGGTACGCATAGCGCTGGTTACCTACTTTTCCCGGTCATTATGGTCTGTTAAATTTGGGTATTTCTTATAATTTCCCTTATAATCTGCGTGAGTTTATTCACAGCTTAAGGATAAATTACGATTTATGGGGTTTATGGTTTATTTCTCTATTGAAAAGAAGAATGGGCATTTTTGAAAAGCCCCTACTAACTGTTGCTTTCCGAAGGCATCAATGGGTAAGCAGGGAAGCAAAGAAGCGGAAGGGGGGCGAGGGAGAATCATTTCATGAGGCTATTAAACTAAGAATTTTATGGACAGTGATTGTAGGCAATTGCGAACATGTGAATTGGGATGAAACATGCGTGTGAGGGATAGAGAGCCCCGGAAATGTGCTGCGTTTATTCCATCTGATGATATTTTTAAAACATCCCACCGTTTTCCATTTTGTCCAAGGTTTCACTTCTAAGATAATTTTCGATTGCTATTTTAAGGTCTCAATGAATGAAAGTTCAACAATTTGAGTTTAGCCGTACCCTATCGTCATTTTTGCCCACACCATCAGTCATATTTCTCTAATAATAAATTACTCTTCTACAGTAATAATTTTAATGAGCCCATTTCCCGACAGGGGGAAGGGTTGGACAATAATGATGTATTATAAGTGAATGCACATAAAAATTCGAAAGGTGTTGCAACTATTTCAATGTCTATCTGTTATTTTTTTAAAAAGGTATCCAATTATACAGACTATTCGTGTCATTGTCATAATATTTTACATTTTTATCAACTTTTGATTTTTAGCAATAACAATTTAGCCATAATAATTTTAGTATACACAGAAAATAAATTTCAACATATCCAACTTTTTTTGGAGAAACATTCCCCGTGCTCCACAGCAACAAGTTCATGCGTGCACCAACGTGGGAGATTTCTCCAGGATGAAAACCATCTGCCTCGCCAGCATGCTTTCGAAAAACCTTCGGATTGAATTACGTATTATGGAGACTTCCAGAGGGCATAGATGTAATGGAAACCTTTTATCTCCCACTTGCCATTGGTGTTTATTTATTTGCAGCCCGACAGTTTCGTCGGATTCCAACCGGCTTCTTTGAGTTCAACTGCGTACATTGGCTTGGGAGCCTGTTTTCCCCTTCCTCACGTCGGGTTTTCCTTAGGTGTCAAACGATTTACAAAGTACCCTGTAAGACAAGATGGAACATAATTTTGTTTGGAATTTGGTTGGAATTGATCACTTTTGAGTATCTTGCAACTTGATTACGTAAACATACATCTACGAGGTAACATATTTTAACGAGTGTAGAAGAGAGAAAACTGGAATTATTGAACACAACTTTATTATTTTGTTGTTCAAGGTGGGAAGAACCCGTAGACCATTTTTATCTTAATTTGCGGAAAATGTAGGCGCCTTATATGGAAAATGATTTTTGAGGTGAATGAAAGGTCGGCAGTTTTTCGGCAAATACTCTTTCTGGTAATTGAACTCTACGAAATTTGGAAAATTGAGGACAAAACTATTTTATTATTTCTTTCAATTAAGAATGCGAGAAAAGTAACTACCGGGATATTGTTTTATACCAGGCATAAACAATGCCGATGTGTTATAGGTGGCTGGTAGCATAGGTGACTGAATAATGATATTACGTTTCCTGAAAGAAACCAAAATTACTCCAAAGACATAAGATTCATCCATGCTTTGGATAGCAAGCGTCATTGATAATACGTTCTAAAAGAACAGAGGTTAACAATATTAGAGAAAAGTACTACATGTTTGAGCTCATTATCGCTCTTTATATTTAAGTTTATATAAGTGTGGAAGCCCTCCCATGGACTACAACCTTGTCGTGGTGGAAGGGCTTGTGTGTTCCGATGAACCCTTGAGCTGTGCTGGCGGGAGTAATAATAATTACTCCTGGAAGGGTCACCCATGCCAGATAGGTCGAAAGTTAGGAGCCAGACGAAAGGTAGTCCACGCATTGTCTGTTCTTCAGTGAGGCGGCTGCAATGGCGTCTGACCCAGTGGGGCGGCCATTAAGTGATGGTGTCACGTTAAAACACTATTGAGGAAGGCAACGGGAAACCACCTCAATTATCATTCCCAAGAAATTAATGATGGACGAAAAACAGAAATTGAGTCCTGGTAACTGCGGGACTCGGCCCGAGGGGCCGTGTGTCGTGCCCGGCAGCGGGGGAGGCAAGGCTTCCGCGGTCTTCATCCCACGAAACCCTTGCAGGGAAGAAATAAGAGGCATGGGAAGAACTGGAGGTAGGAATGAAAGTCGGAGGGGAATTCTTAAAATCGGTTAGGTTTGCTGATGACCAAGCATTAGTTGCTCAGTCAGCCAAGGGGTTGCAAGCATTGCTGAGTGAATTGGAGGTTCAGTGCGATAAATATGGGATGAGAATCAATATTGATAAAACAAAAGTTATGCGATTTTCCAGAAAGAAAAAGGCTAAGCTAAATATTAAAATAGGCGGGGAAAGAATAGAGCAGGTAGAACAGTTTACATATCTCGGAAGTGTTTTGGACCAATACGGTCAAAGTGGTAGGGACGTAAGGAGAAGAATTGCACTAGGCAAGGAGGCTTTCTCAAGGAGGAGGGAGTTGATGACGGGGACGTTGAGTAGGGATGTTAAGACAAGACTCGTAAAAAACTCTGATATGGAGCGTAGCTATGTACGGCGCGGAAACGTGGTCACTGAAGCAGGAGGATAGACGTAGATTGAAGGCTTTTGAAATGTGGGTGTGGAGAAAAATGGAGCGAAATGGAGGAAATGGATCGAAAGGAAAACAGATGAGGAAGTACTAGAGATGGTGGTCGAGGAGAGGGGTTTGTTGAGAGAAATCCTATGGAGGCAGGAAAAATGGATGAAAGGCGTATTGAGCGGTAGTGGAATGTTGAAGAAGGTAATAGAGGGGAGAATGTTGGGCAAGCGAGGTAAGGGCAGGAACAGGATAGGGATGTTGGACGGGATGAAGGGAGGAAGGAAGTACACAGAGATGAAAAGGGACCTGATGTAGATTAGGTTGCTGGTTTGGGTTTTGTTTGGAGTTACAAAATGTTTATTTGATAGTTGTGTCCATCCAAAAACCTACCTTAAACGGTAGATTACCACATAATAAGTGTGGAAGGTAATGAAAGAGGCAAAAAAAATTGTAAAATGTGGCGAATGAATGCAATGAAAAATTGTTTATAGGGCATCAATTACTCAAATAACTCGGCCGTATATCGAGGGATCCGGGTGCGAACCGCAGTCAAGACGAATGGTTTTTACACGGTGTAATTCCTGAATTAAGGATAACCGTGTTGCGATTTCCAGACGACATAGCTGTACTTGAGAGAAAGGAAGACGTCCTGAAAAGGATAAGTGTCTTTTTGGAGATTTAATTAAGAAGGGAGAAAGAATTATGGTCCAACTTAAGGTTAGCAAAAGTAAACTAAGGTGAACGTTTAGTTGGGAGAACAGCCACTGAATCAAGCGGAAGAGTTTTGCTATTTATCTGTGAGTAGCAAGATCACTAGCGATGGAAGAAGCATGCGCGAATTGTAAATTGTACGAATCTCGTGGAATAGGGGTGACAAAATAGGCTGTATGTCAGAAAAACACAATTACTAACAGCAAATAGTGCTGGTAAAATCAATAGGAAGCGATTACTTAAACATTATAAGTACGTTAAATTATATGATATGGCGGTGAGGCATGGCAGTTGGGACAGCAACGGCAGAAAGATTAAAAACCACGTAAATATAGTGCTGCAGAAGAATGATCAAGTTAAAAGGGTTTAACGGGAAGTGAATAAATTAGTACATGAAGAAATGAGTGAAGAAAGGAACTTATAGAGAACACATGCAAGAAGATGGAGGGACTAACTAAATGGATACCATGAGGCAAGATAGTTTACTTAAAACCATGACTGAACAAACTTGGAGTTGACGATTAATTAATGAGCATGAGAGGTTAAGGCTAAGGATGCATTGCGAGAAGCAGATGATGGAAAACAACTATTACGAAAGGCGCTAGGGGGAATGAAGAAAATGTCAGTTGACAGGATAGATCACAGAGTTGATACCAACACAATTCTCGGATTGAAAATATTTGCACTGGAAAGAGGGTTAATATTGCAGATGAAGTAATTCACGGAACTCAATTCAAAATTTTAGACCGTTTTGGAATTCTCATTCTTTTAGCAACTATTCCGCAGTCCCACACGATGATGTGACTCCAGTCTTAATACGCAATTTGGTCAGATCCAGAAGTTCCAAATCTAGTTAGATAATGTATGCGTTTCACGCAAAGGGTCTTTCTGCCAAGAATCGCTTGTTCTGATGTACCCTTCGATGGTTCATGAGGTTTTATATCCATCTCAAATTGGTGTGGAGAAATCAAGTACCGACTCTTCAAACTCTGCTCATTCGCAATGCGCTGTATGCTGCTGTGTTCGGGGACCATTTCTGAAGGCCATCCACCCGTCATCAGTGTGCGGATCCCGTTCCAGCCGCGGAAGCGGTGACGTGATGTAACTGCCACCCATTTAAGCCTACAGCCACCATTGAGTATTGCAATAACATAAATAGGGAGTTTTTTTCTTCTCTGTCCCTACAAATTTAAATACTACCATACGGATCCTTCACATAATGGACAAAAAATGTAGAAGTGAACGAATAAATCCTTATCCTAAGATGATATTTGGATTAGAAATGTAGAGGTACTTGCGATGTTATAGCAACAATGAGATCACTATAAGAAAGGAGCATTGAGTACAAGTAGGATGTATTGATATGCTTCGTAGATTTTGGGAAAATGTTCTACAGAGGAGACTAGGCATGACCAATGAACATTATACGGAAAATCGGAGGATGCGGGAGGAATAGACTACTTATCCAGAACCTGTACATATCCCAGATTGGATCGGTGTGGATCGAATGGAGGATCGTGTTGGACAGTGCGTGGGAGTGAAAAACAAGAATGTCCATTTTCACCTGGTATTTTTAAAATATAAACAGAGAAAATGGTAAGCGATGCATGGAAAGTGCCCACATGCCGCATGGTGGGAAACTCTTTAAATTAATGAGATTTGTGGATGATGAAGCGTCAGTTAGCCAGTCAGACTAAGTACGCCAATCATTACTTAACGCATTGCGGAATCGGTGAGATTGGGATTAAATGGGAATGGTTCACGTAAAAAAGGAAAGTAATGTAATTATCAAAAAGTAGGAGGGTAAAAATAAAAGTTTAAGTCGGTAGACATCAAGTAGAAGAAGTAAAACAGTTCAGCTGATTGTTTTGTTTTTTGGAGGAGTGTAGGCAGAGAAGAAGCGTTTGGTAAGAAAGCATTCACGAAGAAGCAGGAGTTGTAATCTTAAGTAAACTTACGTAAAGTAAAGATCGGGTGGAAACTTTAACATGGAGCGTAATATGGTACGGCTCGGATACTTGGTCAATGAGGCAATAGAATAATCTTAGATTGTCTTGTGGTTGGCCAATGGTCATGGGGGATTGCGGATAGCAATTTAAAACACGTAGGAAAAGGTAATTTCTTAAGCGTAAAAAAGGTAGGCACTCATTGAACGTTTCAATACTCACATTCGATAGAAATTAATGTCTATGTAATATCTGATTTCATGGGCAGTCTCCTCTGCCATCTCTCCAGCACTGCCCTCCGTCTGAAGATTTAAAAGGACGCCGGTGGCGCTGGGACAGGTACAACAGTCTGGGAAACTTGAGGTATGGATTTCATTCGTTTAGATGCAACATTCATCTCGTGTGCAGTCTGAACGATGCCGGAAATATTACCAGAGGTGAGCAATATGGAGGCATTCACTTACATCGTGCACACTCGCGACCGAAGGGAATTTGGAAATTATATTTGAGGAGGGCGGACGTCTTCTTAAATAATTTCGTGGACATTCGCTGTTCATTCGATACGCTATATTTAATATGGCGAAAATGTATATCGCTTTACTGGAGGCTTTATTGGATCTTAGGTTTTAATTTTTTAAGAAGCGGACATTTTTTTTACCTCTCCCCGCAATCTTTTATCTAAGGTCTAAATTAGATTTAAACTTTGTTCCCCATATTGTTTCTCCCATCAGATCACAACACCTGGTGGAGAAAGCTAGAAAATGATGTTAAAAAGCTATTAGATAATGTTATTAAAAGAGTCATTCTCTTTGAACTACTTTTAGGTCACCATTCATCAAACCATTTTTTAATTTAAATTCAAATATTGTGCGAAAAACTGTGATTCATTTGGAGTACTCTATTTCAATTTATTTAGAAACCCTTATCGTTAAGGCGATTATTTTCATTTGCCCATAAAGCAAGGAAGCATACTTGCGCGTCGATTATTTGCGTGTGAGTCGATTTATAGGAATTTTATTCATTCAGCATTGTCAGCGTAGCATGTGATATACATAGTCTCTCAACCAAGAATTTCCAGTAATGTCATGACTCTTTTTGTTTTTTCATAAAAATGCTGGAAGAAACGGGTAGCTTTTCTCGGCATCTGATTCCATTTAGAAATTAGTTTCTTTTCTTCACTGTTCCTGAAAGTCCACCTCTACTCAAGATAAGGCCGAACAAACTGGAAATCAAAACTCTCTTTAATTTTTCGTTCGAATAATTCCCTTGCATTAGTTTTGGTGAACCCCGGTTGCTACAATACTGCTTTTTACTGCCCATTTATTTAATCCACTTGGCCTATTTCTAACCTTCTGGTTGTAAGGATGACTTGCTGTCCTTAGAAATGTGGAATTGCTCACTTATCGTACATAACTGGAGACCTCATTACG